>JABFDZ020000138.1:7205335-7234115 GCA_019775955.2 Pollimyrus isidori | reverse complement strand
ACATGTGTTCATTCATAGTTTTGATGCCTTCAGTGAGAATCTACAAATGGTCATGAAAATAAAGAAAACACATTGAATGAGAAGGTGTCCAAACTTTTGGCCTGTACTGTACATGCGCATATATGTATACACTCACACTTATTTCTAAGCCACACACATGACTAATTAAACAAGCAGGTGTGTACTATAAGCTGTAAATTTGTATCATGTGGTGGTTGCTGTTATTGTATCACGGTTGCAGCTGCAGTTGTTAGTGTTGCTATTGCTCTTAGTGTCGCTGTTGTCCCTCATTGTTTTATTTTTATATTTTCATTTTTTAATGTTTTTCTGTATTTTTCTTTGTTTTATGTTTTTTTTTTTTTGCGCAATGGAAATTAAAAATATAGCAGTCCTCGGCTATGGGGGGGAGGTAATATATAAAACAATGAAAAAAGTTGTTATACTAATTACAATGTTCTTAGTATGCTAAAAACAATGTTATGACTAGGATCTGTACCTCCAAATCTGAGGCCTTAGTTCTCGACCATAAAAGGGTGCAGTGCCCTCTCCTGGTGGGGTGGGTACAACAGTTGGAGGCTACATCAATTTCATCATCTACAGCTGCTGCAAGTGGCGTAGGCCCTAGGTGTGTCTTTGTAAAGGAGGCCTCCCTTTAGCTCCAGAAATCGTAACACTGTGGGTGATATCTAGTGGGCACATGTGGGCGGATAACACGTGGGCGGATGTGTTCAAAATCGAGCACTTGGTGACTACTGATCAGAGACGTTTATTAATCTGACTGACACTGAATTGTGAATATAGAGGAGCCTTCGGATCACTTCTCGCTGATTTTGTGAACTAGGTTCTCCACACGCCGTGACAGTTTCCCGACCTGCTCCTTGGGCACCCACAGATGGTCTACATTCATATTTCATATTCCAAAAATGTGTACAGTCTGTAGGTCCCCGAGGATTGGAATGGGAAACCCTGATCTAGATGGTGGATGGTGGCTTGTCAGTCTCTGTCCTCCTCTAGATGGTCATGGATGGTGCCTTGTCAGTCTCTGTCCAGGCACATTAATATTTGTGTAATTGTCCTGTGTGGGTCATAGCTGTGCAGCTTCCACATCCAGTACATTCGGTAATGAGTCACAGAGGTCCTATCTTAGAAAATGATATCCACTGTGTCCATACAGCAATGTCAGTCATGTGGGCCCAAGCCTCACACAGAAATTTAATCGAAAGCCCAGAAAATCAGCCAAAGACTTGTGGGAAAATCCTACTGTACTGCCGATCGCCTTGATTGCTTGAGTGTTGGTTGTTGTGTGGGCTCCAGAATAACGGCAGTGTTTGCAATCAGAGGAGAAATCACATTTATCAGATTCCCCAACAGGTATTACATAAACGCAGTACTACAGCTTGTCCCCCTGCCTGTCTGGGGTTAGGAGGGAGTCTCAGTGCCCAGTTCGCTGCTGCCTGTGTTGCTTTGGTTGGAACTTGGAAGCACTTACTGAGAAACCATGATTCTACAGTAAAGAAAGACCATGTGATGTGCGATTCATGAGCCTCTTTGCTGCATTGCCACTAATTTTCAAGCTAACATTTGCTCTTGGTAACATTTCTGCTCTCTGAGGAAAAAGCAGCTGTAGTTTTCGTTATCTTGTGAAAAGACCAGGCAGAAAACAGTCAAAATCTAGTATGGAAAAGGGGGGGGGGGGGTGCTGTTTCTCTGCTCTCTGGGTAATCACTACGGCCAGAAATAACCGATGAATGTGGCCTGTGGCGCCGTCACATCTGCCGCTAGGAGCCTGTTCTTCTTTGGATGTCGTCATTATTAATGTTATTACTACACAGTAACATAGGGTGTCTTCCTCCAGGGCTGCATCGTTTTGCGCAAATTAATATAAAAATGAGGATGGAACAGTTTCCAGTTACAGAGCCTGAGATGTCTGCTGAATCTGCAGAGGATCCTCCAGGGGTGTCAGCGTTCACCGGCTCCGTGAGTCACGCTCTCGCGTTGATGCCCGTCACGTCCATAGCCAGAAATAAATTTCAGCAGGGGGTGGGTTACATGCCTGACGCCCGTGGCTTTCAGGATAGCGACACAGCACTATAGTGGGGCAGGAAACAGCTGGCCCACGAAAATCCAGTGTGTAGGTGGGGGCTAATACTCCACAGAGAGCTGGAACCTCCTCTGCTGCGAAAAGTGGACCCACGTGACCCAAGATGTTCTAAACCAGGGGTGGCCAATCTTATCCGCAAAGGGCCGGTGTGTATGCAGGTTTTTGCGATAACCTGTAAGTCAGCTGTCCAAACCCAGGTGTGAGGACTCTTTCAGCCAATCAGTCCTCTAATTAGTGATCTAATTAGGGAGTTGCAGCAAAACCCACACACACACTGGCCCTTTGCGGATAAGATTGGCTATCCCTGTTCTAAACGCTCTCAATATGACAAGTTCTACATGCCCCACGATTACAATTTACCACAGCCAACAGTAATTACCGATGGGACGGATGCCCAGCCACAGTGTTCCACGGGTAAAGGGTAAAGGGTAAGTGTGGGGGGTGAAATTGAGGTTGGTTGGAGTTGACTGGCATCCTAGTTTACCTATGCGTCTTTAGAGCTGAGGACAGCATGGGGGCTAAACTCCTTAGTCATACTCGCAATCTACCAGCAGGTGGCGATATACATCTACATTTACTTGCTTATCTTACAATTTTTTCCCACATGATTTAACCGGCAGCTCTGGTTAAAACCTGCAGCAGACTTCATGCTCTTAGCCAGTGCGCCATCCGCTTTCCTATGAAATATACACAAAAATGCAACTTCCAAACTGGGGGCTATTATTGCTGCTTCCCAGCTTAACATCCTTTTTCGTTGGTAGAAAAATTGGCACAACATTACAATAAGTTCATATGACTGAAAATGCATGTTTTTCATATGCCACCGAATTTTCATTGGATTAGATTTCCTGGGTGTAGTCAAATTAAGATGTTTCTTTATTCCAGCTCTGGGGTACATAACAGGTTAAGCATTGTGCATTTTTATAACTATGATTAAGCAAATACTTTGTCAACAGACTGGCAATTTGCAAGACTTACTGACAAAGACTTGGATTTTCTGCTGGATTTCTTCCTTGTCCCCCCTAATATTAAGGTGGAATGTCTGGTTTGCATTTTGGCAGCAAAAATTTCGCACTCACACTGATGCTGATACAGGCAAAGAAACTGGCAAAAGCAGACCTCTATTAATTTCCCAGAAAAATAAAAAAGGAAAGATCTGGAAATTACTGTCTTCACCGAACTCTTAAAATATACTATATTAATTGGCATTGAAGCATCAATGAATTCCAAAATCTTCTGTATGGAAGAGCTACCTCATAGGATGCAAAATATAGGAAATGCCTTTTAAACATTAATAAATGGTGAAGCTAAGCTGAAGTACTTCAGCAGGGAAATCCAGTCAGGAGGGCCAGGGTATTTGATCCCTACTCAAATTAGAAATCTATACATATGAATTATTAACTACAACTGAAAGGACTATCAATCTCCCTCCCTGCTCTTGTGGCAATAGTAATTTGCAGTTGTCTTTTGTAATCATTTCAGAGGAGAGCTGAAATGGAAGGAGTTCTGAATTCGGCTTCATAAGTGGAACTTGTCAAAAGAAGAAAAAAAATAATATTCTTTAGTTCTTCAGATTTCATTATAATGAAGAAATACAGACTGGACATATAATTTTGTGAAAGCAAGTGTTTTAATTTTTGACAACTATTTCATGAAATAAGTAATAAAATGAGGCAAACAGATAAGCTTAAAAAAATCACACCAGGCATGAGAACAAAAATAAGCTGCTTACACTGTAAAGGTGTACCTTAAATAACAGCTGGTAAGCTGAAAAAAGCAGTCACATTTATGGACAAATGACTCTGCCGGTATAATCGCACCAAGCTGTGAATTACGTAACAACCATTTAAAAACTGCCACGCTATTCATGCAGTATTATAAATGACCATCGTCAAGTATAAATTAAGGATAAACACACTTCGCTGTTGGGAATGACATAACAGACGACTAGGAATGACCTGAGTAAAGCTGCAGCGACCTCTGCTGGAAGAATGGGGTACTGGACCTGCCACATTCAAATAACCTGTCACCATCCAGAAATTACAGCCGATGCCGCATATGCGTATTAGGGAAAGCTCTGAAACAGCAGCGCTTAAGCTAAGCGAAAACAAAGGTAATAAATACGTGTTTTTCACTGCTGTTACAGGCATGAAATAATATTGTAATGTTGGTAATATGGCCATTAAAATAATGGTCACATGAGACTGAGCAGTTTCATTTTCACTAATTCTCACCGTAATAGTGCATGCTGTGTTTATCTCCGTCTTTCATTACCTGCTCACTAGCGCCACCCTGTACGCTGTTTGCTGTGAGTTTTGCAGCAGATGAGGGGTGACTATATACATCATGTCTGTGACCAAGATGTCCACTGCACTGCTCATAAATAATTTACACGCTGATTATGTGCGATACAGGACTCATGGGAGCCCAAATCACTGAACAACGGGGGCCGTCATGTGACCCACCATTCTCATCTTCTGTCACCCTTATGGGCTCCAAAGCCACTGGACAAAGAGGGACACTCAGACCCCAGGTTGCAGTTACCAACCGGACAGCAGAACAAGGTGTGGAAGTCTGCTGGTAAGAGCTGTATCCACTGTGCAGCAGCCGGTCCAGTCTGTGGCACCACAGCCCAGCGACCCATATGTGTTGCGGTACTGCATTCAGCTAGTCTGTGGGGTCTGTGGTTATGTGGCACACCTGGAAGGTCAGAAGAGAGGGAAAAAAAACGGCTGCATTCGGCTGTCCTCCACATAAGATAATGAGCACAATCAGCCAAATCAGGACACAGACAAACGGCGTGATTATGCAGCCCAGAGGGATCTGAAATACGAATTATGCCCCCAAAGGCCATCAGCTCATAGCCGACACCGTGTAAGGCCTTTTCAAAGGAAATAACTTATGATGCAACTATTATGTCTAGTTTTAATGGTTCCTGCGGCATTTCAAAAGGCTTTGAATGCTTTTTTTTTTTTACAGGTTTATGAAAAGGTTTTTTTCTTAAAGCTTTTTCAATGGGCCTAAACAATCAAGTTTCACGGATTTTATAAACGCCAGCAGCTATACAGGCAACTTCCCAAGCTCTGCTGGCAGCTATGAGAATGTGGTGCATGTTTTGGGCACAGCGCTGCAGAACCGCTACGCATCGCCTTTTTTTTATATCTGAAGTTTCCATCCGTGATCAGATGCAGCGATGCCCTGCATGTACTGAGCGTGCGGTCACATGACCCAGAGAGGGCCATGTGACCCAGTAAGCCCACAAGCAGCAAAGGCAGAAACCACATGTTACAAAGGCACCAACAGTGGCTAAGGTTACCTGCTGGCGGGCCATGGCTCAGTGAGCGCCACGCCAAACAGACGCACATGAAGACACAATTTTTCCTTTTGTCACCGAAACGTCGCTTTTTTATCAAAGAACCAGGCGGCCCCCACAACAGAGTCCTCGCCATGAGATGGAAGTGCAGACTGCTGCAGACACTCACTGTCCTTCAGGCTGTCAGCCTCTTCCAAGGTAAGAGGCTCCGGCTGAGCTGCCGCCTCCCTCAGGTCAAACCACGATGGATAAAGGTAGGAGGAGATGCCTCTTCTGTCTATTGATGGCTTACAGCAAATTATTAACCTGGGTTTGTAGCTGTTGACACTGAAGAAATCTGCACACAAACAGCCAAGTCAGTGGGTAACAGGAGAAGAAGGGTCCGATGTTCTTGCAACTTTGTGCCATTAGTTCAGATGGTGAATTATAATTCTTCGGTTTCATTAAACACTGATATTATCAAAGCAGAGGAATGGAAGCAATGAGCGGGTTGGCAGTGTAACCTTAAGCAGAGTGCTGTGTTAAACATGCCACATCCCCTGCATGTGAATTAATTTATCCTCCATTGCTGAAATCTGAAATAACACGGTTCTGTCCTGCATCCAGTGCAGGTGACACACACAAGCCCTCAAGCCTGGAAGGTTATTTTTAAAGACAAACCATGCATTTGGCTCCTAAAGCAAGTCCAGTGACCTGGATTCAAATCCAATTCAGAAACCAAAGGGAAATCCTTAAATTATTGCGCTAAATATATACATATTTTTAAATAGTTTCCATATTTTTTAGAGCATCCAAAATAACTTTGAGTGCATGTTTGAAGCAATACTTTAAACTCAGTAAACTTTAAAAACACACCTGAGATTAAATGCAACATATGTATCAGTGGCAGGTAATAGATTTGGTAGAAATTTAAAAATTTACGACATCGGTATGAACAGAGAGGTTGTTTCTGTTCAATGGACCGGAAGAGAAAAAGAATGGGTATTCATACTTGAATAATTTTTGTTTTTATTTATATTTTTGCTTTAAACTTGAACCTTAAAATATGTCATTTAGTTTGCAATTTTTAAATATATGTATTTGTAAAAAATGTATATATTATTTGTGGAAATTTCTACATGGTTAGACACCACTGAATACATCGTCTTGAAAGTAATTAGCTGGAACGTGCTGTAATTTCACAAAAAAGAGTAAAGAGTATTGCGTGGTAAGAATCCTTAATGAAATACTGGATAAGTACAGGATGGACTGAGTAGGGGGGAAGGTCCTTTGGGGAACAACAAGCGAGTGTTAAAATTGACTGCTGTTTTCAGAGGCCTGAGGCACACTTACCACTCTCTGGTGATATAATCTGGACGACCACAGATGGACCTATAAATGGTAACAAGAACCGCGAGTGGGACACTCATTGTGTGTGAGCGTATCTGCATGTATCATGGCCACTCTTCTCTGCCCTGCTTCCTGACGGCCTATAAAAACATATTAATATATAAAATAAACTGCAAACTCTAATCCTAATTGTAAGAATCACACTCAAGGGGATTTAATAGTTATCAGGTGAAAATATGCATGTTAATTAAACATTAAACTTATTGAATGTTTAATTATAATGTTGACATAAATGTAAGACATAGTAATGCATAGAGAAACTGGAAGTCAGATGTTTTCCAGCGTACAAATGTAATCCCAAGGTGACAGAATGTGAGAGTGACGGGCCGGCTCAGCGGCGGTAACTCCGGGCCGTGCGACAGCTCCACATCACACCCCTGTGGCCTGCAGATGCTGGGCTTCTCCTTAGTCTTTCCTAACAGGGTACCTACTGTAAGGGAAGGTCCGCTCAAAGGAGAAATAGCACAAAGCTCATGCTTGACAATTTTATTGAAAAACATGGCAGCTCTTTGCTCCCTTGCCTGGATTATACCGGTCTTTGTGACAATGCTGCTTCTTACGGCCTCGCGTGGCACCACGTTGGCCGCCGGTCTGGGCACAGACTGTCCTGTCTGCGTAACCCATGGAGTGTGACATTTTTCTGACAAAATGAAAACTACTGGTGCAACGGACTGTAGCTGATCCATGATCCGTGTGCACCCCCCACCCAGGTTTGGCAAGCATGTGAACTGAGGACCAATTACAAAGTTTAATCACAATAGTGTGAAATATACAGGCTAGGCCAAAAGTAGGTATACACTTTTCATTTTACAAAGTAAAGTCATGTCATTTTTTAAAGTAGGTATAGCGTTTTTGTTTTACATTGATTGAGTCATGTTTAGTCTCTTCGGTGTTTGAAATGTCCGGTTAATGTTGTGTTCCTGATACATTAATGATCCATGCCTGCAGCCGGTTCCTGATACTGTGACACACTTTAGGTACCTTGAGAACACCTGCACCTTTCCACCGCATTAGATTGCGTGACTTGCCAGCATGGACTGGCCACCACACTCACCCGACTTGGGTGTAATAAAGCCGAAAAAGCAGAGTATTTTTGAGAGGAAGCCCCACACAGTGGATTAATTAAAGGACTTCCCCTAGTCAGCATTTGTAGACATTGATGCTGCCCGGGATTTGTGTGCCACAGTGACAGGCTCTAGTAAACAGCAACATTGACGGGGGACATTTTGAATGCCTAAGAGACTGAACGTAACCCAATGAGTACTGTAAATAAAAAATTGTATACCTACTTTAAACTTTAACTTTGTAAAACAAAAACTCAACTTGGTAAAATAGATCCTTTGCTTTTTAAAATAAAAGCGCTATACCTACTTTAAGCGATAACTTTGTAAAATAAAAGCCTAACTTGGTAATATAGACCCTTTGTAAAATAAAAGCGCTATACCTACTTTAAGCGATAACTTTGTAAAATAAAAGCCTGACTTGGTAATATAGACCCTTTGTAAAATAAAAACTCTATACCTACTTTTTGCCCACACTGTAGTTTTACTGCCGCTGTTATTTTTTAAAGTGAAATTTACTGAATCTTGACGCTACAGAAGTCCATAGAGGATGTGCATTCAGAACCTGAAATTCATTTTTCACAATGAGGTCATGGGGAGATCGTCACATTTTTGGTGGGAATGCAATAAAAAAAAAAAAAGATCCAGTAGCATTTTTAGTGGAATACGGTTCACTTTTTCTCTGCAAATCTTGATCACAGACATGATTTGATGTGTAATTACAATTTTTGTTTTCCAGAGAAAACATTCGTTTTTTTTTTGTGACCTCAAGAAAATAACTTGTGATCTCGGGAAAACAACTTTGGCTATGGTGAGATCATAAGAAAACATAACAAGACATAAAAAAAATAACGATGGATGTTCTCTGTGGACGTTTGTACGATGTGGACGCAGTGACGATACAGACAAAGCAGCCGTGTGTTTGTGTGAATGGAACATATTAGAAATTCACTGCCTTACGTTCTTTAAGTAATAAATGGAAAGCAACATTGTCTCCTTTCAGTCTCAATCCAATCCGTTTCTGAAAAGCCATGATCCCAAACCATGAGTTTTGTCGTCCGGTGCCACCCTTTACAAAAACGGTTGCAAATGTAAACATGTGCTCTTTGACACAAATCTATATGTGGAATGACTGACATTAAGGCTGTTCTGTTGGTGCTATAGTGTCACCAACATGTTTTCATCAACACACCCTTCAACCAGGAAGTCAGTAACTTTGAAATACCTGGATGTTATCCCTGGGTGTTCTTCTATTGGAATAAAATGAATGTTTTGGACCGTTCACTTTGTTCACGATTAAAGGAATGTGATTCTGTTCTAGACAAGCCTTTCCATCATAGATATATCCACATAGCTGAAAATGATTATTTTTGGTTATAAAATATTCTTGTTTTTTAAAATATTTCAATTTTTTCTTCCTGAACACCTGATTAAATAGGACTGATCAAACAATTAATTTCAAATTAAATCCGTCAATAATAAGTAACAAAATCATACCACTTTCTGTGTACGTCTCAGTATTTTTCAACATGATTTTCTTACCTGCTCCAGAAGTCATGCAAACAATGATTTTGTTTGGTAAGCTTTTCCCCTATCTGTAAGTATGAACTAGCACTTGGAATGCTTAACAGAAACTATTTAACATCCATTAGATTGATTAATTTAACAAAGATCCCCCGGACCAGGTTAAGGAATAGTGGTTTACATCCTTTTTACATATAACAATATTTCTATAACCAGTTAAATCTCAGGGTCATGGTAGATTGATCTATAACCTTACTTCTATAATGATAACTATAATGATAACGACTAACCTTATAAAAGATTCATAGATGCTTTATAATGTAATTAATTATTCTAGTTAAAATTTTATTTGTCACATACCAATTGCACACCGTATGACTTCCAGTGCATGAAACTATGTCAGGGGTGGCCAATCTTATCTGCAAAGAGCGGCAGTGTATGTGGGTTTTCGCTGCAACTCCCTAATTAGATTACTAATTACAGGACTGATTGGCTGAAGAGTCCTCACACCTGGGTTTGAACAGCTGACCTAAAGGTTACCCCAAAAACCTGCATACACTGTGGCTCTTTGCGGATAAGGTCGGCCACCCCTGCACTATGTGATAAAACACAACAGTAGCATACAAATGTAGTATGATGTGCAGTAATTAGGTTGTAAGCACTTTGTAAATCATATAAAATAAACGACTATAAACAAATGATAAATTAACTCTATTAATGTGTTACTACTGTTTATAAATGCAGGCCGTCTCGTAAAGTGGTACGGATGAATGTAAAACCTGATAGGGCTGCATTCCATTCTCCCTTTTTGATACATGACAAAATGCCCCATGACCGTACTAAAGGTCAAACTACAGGTGAAACTCCAGGTGAACATGACCGTACTAAAGGTCAAACTACAGGTCAAATTGCAGGTGATCATGACAGGGAGATGTCATCCAAAGTAATAATGATAATAAGCACTTTATTAATCCCCGTGGGGAAATTGTCTTTACACCACCCTCAATTTGCTCTTTGTAGAGTAAGCTGTCCACATAGGGCAACCACGTGTGGCAGTACCCAGAGAGCTGGGGGTTGAAGGCCTTGCTGAAGAGTGACCTTCTGTGAACCAGTGACCTTCTGATTACAGACACCCAGGCTTAACCCACTGAGGCACACGCTGCCCCTAACGGAATGGTATTTGCTGTAGGATGTGACTTGTCTGTGTCCATGGGGCAAAACATTTTTACTGGGGAAAAAAAACTATGTAGGCTGTGTGTTTAAATACCATGTCTGTGGCAAAAAAAAAATGATTAAAATGTTCATCAGCATTTGCCATGGTGCTGGCAGACCTGACGCGGAGCGAAGGGTGGTGCTGCCTCTTAACACCGACTGTCTGGCTGTTTATCACCCCACAGGGCTCGGCACCCCTCCCGAAAAGCAACATGAGCTCTGGAACGGCACGGAAGCGACCAGCACATTGGCTGCACCCCCGGGTGAGTTTGAAGAGCCTCAGTAACTTAAAAGCACATATGCTTAGTGATACTTCACCGCACGTGTCGCCTCTGAACTTGTTTGTTAAAATTTGTGCGGAACCCAAACAGAGGCACAGAGACATCGACGTGAAGCAATTAACGATAGATGGAAAAACTGTATGTCCTCCTGTTGGTCGTACAAGCCATTATCTCTGTGAAGCTGTCACCCCTGTTACAACAGAAATAAACCCTGGTGCAAAAACAGATGATCAGATTAACAGATAAAAACCAAGATAAAGCCAATTGTGCCTCATAATTATAAATGTATCCAGATGAGGCATCTCCTCTCCCGTGACGTATCCAGCTCATCCATGACACCAACGCAGGAGCACAGATCACCACTGTGTAACATAAGCTGCATTCTGTTTTTGGAAGCTGCGCAAAATCTATACTTTGTATACATTTGTACGTATACGTTACTTCACATTAACTTGGTGCACAGGCAGTTTTAGTGGCTTTAGACAAAATCACTCTCCGGCTCACTCCCCCCCGACATGGTAAAATTTATTACCATTATTTTAGTGTGAAGTCTAAGTAGGAGAATTTAATAATCACCAGTGCTTCGTTTTCACCTTTGTGATAAGCAAAATACACAAAGAAGGCCGATTTTTCATTGCGGCGCTCTGTCTATTTGGCTGCTCTCGGGCCCCCTGGCAGTTGGCGTCCTCGCCTGTCTGGTCGCTACACCTCTAACACGATGTAACTGTAGTATACATACCTCTGTAACATCTTATTTTTAACTGAATAGTGTTTTAAGGAATTAATGTCCTTGATTACAGCTGTTATTTATAATAATTCCAGCCTAGATTCTGACTATCAACAGCAGTTGATTTAACTGATTTAACAAAAAATGTAACCCAACCTATAACATCACAGCAGCACTTAAGTATCTGGTTACAGCTTGTTTCTTATGTGTAAATAATATGTTTGACGTGAGTCACATGGCGGACTAACTGCGTAGAGGCCTGAAGTGATGCTCAGGGTCCTGTCAGCCAGACCTGTGACCCCTCAGTAAGGTGTTTGGGGTCTGCCTAACCAAGCTGGAGGGTGCGAGTGCAGAAGATTCCGGAAAGAGTTCATGCTGGCGGCCGTCCCATCGTGTATCTGGGTGTTTAGTCGTCATGCATGCAATACTAATTTTAGTAAGTATTTATATGTCTGAAAGCTTCGGAATCAGTTTTTATTTAAGCAATAAGATACTCAAAGTCCCAAAGTTGTACTTCAATACATCCTGGCTGTGAAGTGCCACAAAGTTATAGCTGTGATGTACTGGAGCTGAACCACACAGCTTTGAGTATGTTATTGCTTATGTAGTTCATTGAGTAGCATTTATAAGGTAACAACAATAAGATGCAACATCTTTTGTTTATTTACTTAAACATTTATTGGCCTCCGCACAGAAATTTAGAGCCCGTAATGTCAGCGAAAGTGGGACAGGATCTGACCAAACCCTCTGAATCCCCGGAAAATGTATTCCATAACCGATATTGTTTTGTGTGATATCGCCGGTTACAGCAGTGAAACAGCTAGACAGCTTATTAGTGGAATAACTTTGCACTGTAAATTAAAACCATGCCACAGATCTAATTAATAAAAGACTGTGGCACGTGAGAGGTGAAGAGATCATGAGGAGTACAGCAAAGTTCAGTTATTGGCATTCTCTTTTATTACGCTATACTAAAAAGGACAGCGGTAACACAATGAATAAACTAACTTACGCACACAGACAGGGAGCCTTCAACGACACAAAACTGGATACAGGCAGTACTGACTGGGTGCATCGAGTCATACTCTGAAAACTTTGCTTAATTTGGCAGCTCATAAAAACGTAAAATCCGAAACAGATAAAAATAAATCCAACAAAACGGAATATATATGAGCCTTTACGTTACTCTCACTTCCGCCTACATTCATTTTTGAAAGTAATGGAAATGCAGGCAGGTTCTTGAAAGGCACTGAGTGAAAACCAGCACAGCCCCGGCTCCATGTTGGTGGGAATGAGGCATATGTGATGGTTTGTAAATGCACCAGTAAAATGCTGTGATCTGTGCGCTATTAGACTTTGTTTGTGAGCCATACACGGGTGTCATGGATCACCCAATCACTGGAATCATTAAAAGGAATAGTAAAAAAAAAAAATCATAGTTTTTCTGAGAATTTCTTGGTGAGAATAAACTTTCCAGCTTTCATGAATACAAATCTCAGGGTTTGCCGTCACTGTGTGACCTCCGTGCCACGCGGATCACATGGTTTGCGTTGGGGTGGGCTTTGCTGTTCTAAAAACTGCTCCGACCCGCAGACAAAGGAACGTCTGACATTTCCAGAGGAAATGAGTCACAGGATGTGGTGGTGGCGCAGATGGGCCCTTGCAGCAGGCAGGGGTGCCGTGCTGGGTGCATGGAGCAGCACGGGCCGCAGCCGCGAGGCACCCCCTCGCTCACAGGAGCCCTGCTGCCTCAGGAATTCAGCGTTGCCAGGGGAACTGCATGCCACATAGGAAGACATTCTCTGTAATATATCAGGTCAGACAGAAAGATGTGACAGTTCCTGCTGTGTGTGTCCTGTGTGTCTCCCACTCCCTCCCCTTTTCAGTGGGTTACACACCCAGACTGTCCGGCAACTACTCTGGGGCCCTGGAGGTGTTTCACTACGGAAACTGGACCACAGTGCAACTCTCCACCAAGGACACGGAGGCGGCAGCGAGGGCAGTCTGCGGGGGGGTGTATGAGGTCACCCAGGGCAGCATGGCTGCCAACACCCTCTGTCTGATAGGCTGCAGCTACAGGGACGGGCAACTGTTCTGCAAGGGGGGCTCGCTAAGCGTCTGCAGCGAAGTGTCCAACATCACCTGTTGTGAGTCTGCATTTTAAAAAAGATGCCTTGTTCGCTCATTTTGAGGGATACCACCTCATTGGTGGGTCCGTGTGTCACTCAGGGCACACTGACGTCCGATTGGTGGGAGGCTCGGACCACTGCGCAGGGCGGGTGGAGATATGGCAGAACGGAACCTGGGGCACCGTGTGTGACGACGGGTGGGATGAGCAGGATGCGCGGGTGGTCTGCGCGCAGCTGGGATGCGGCGTTGCTGTGGATGCGACGGGCGAGAGGGCGTCCTTTGGGCCGGGCAAGGGACGCATCACCATGGTTGAGGTGAACTGTTCCGGACAGGAGACGCAGCTGCAGCAGTGCCCCTTCGAGACACACGAACACTTCTGTGGCCATAAAGAGGACGCAGGAGTCATGTGCTCAGGTAATCCTCACCTCGTGCTAAGTGCATGGCGCCGATGTATAATTCATGTCAAGCAAATGCATGATTAGTGAACAATACCTCAGTATTTAAAACTTCATATGCACGGCTGGCCTCTTCACCAGCAGGGGGATAATCAGTGTTTATTAAACGTCTCTAACAGCCTGTGCCAACAGGCATCATTGCAACTCTCTCCCAGTGACTCTACCCATGTCTGCTTTTGCAGCATCAAAGCAATACTATTCGACTACGGCCAACATGACACAGATGCCCGGCAGCCCCACCTTGGCCACAGGTGAATATGCTCATGACCAAGTTGCTGCTTCTCGGCTTCAGTGTTTCCCAATCTGATCTTTGGGGACCCACAGACAGTCCATACTTTTGCTCCCTCCTGGAGCTGGAAGGGATCAAAAACGTGGGCTGGCTGTGGGTCCCCAAGCTGCAATACTGCTCTACTTACTTCCAGTGTTGTTGCAGATGAGGCACAGACTTGCACCGTCTAAAGAGTTTGTGTTGCAGTTATGGAGAGCACGGTCATGACCACAAGGGCCCCGGCCAGACTGCCCCCCGCAGTGACCGGCTGCATCGCTCTGACCCTCATTCTCCTGATGGTTCCAGCCGTGAACATCGCGCTCTGCCGGTATTATAGGAATGGGCACGGTGAGCAGCCATTCGACACAAAACATCTCCGCCAGCCTACATTTGGTGATCCTTGCTCCTCTACAGAACTACAACGTTAGGGCCATTCGACATGCAGCTCCAAAGGTCATATGACTCCGGTCATTATCCAAACACGGAGAACCAGGTGGTAGCCCAGTGGGTCAGGGCCGCCCCCACATCCCACATGGGTAAAACACATAACTAGCATTCCAGACTGACACAGCTTTGTTTTCCTGCTTTGTTTCCACACTGAAACCTCGGGAAGCATCACGGATTTGCACCGTAAAACACGCAACCTCTGCTTGCGGCTGTTCCTTGTTGCACTTTGTCGTGTGACTGACCTTTCTCATGTTGCGAATGTGTCAGATCAGCAGGTTTAGTCCTAAACAGCTGTCAGCGATTGTAGCTCAGATGTCTACATGCGGCTTCTTTGAATAAAATAGATGTACAATTTATTTATTTTTATTTATATTTATTTCATAAGTCTGGACTTTGACATGTAGCTACAGCTAATTTTGTGCTAACAGGTCTGACATGGAACAAGTACAGAGACAAATTATTAATATAAAGTTTTTTCGAATTATGTGGAAGGATATTCTGAATCAGTCCTGCATCTGTAAGAGACAGAAGATCCCAATAAGGAGATACGTGTGATCTAATGAATATGAAGTCGATGGCACTGTGAGATGGGTTGTAGCTGTTTTGTGTGAACAGTCTGAGGTCTGTGTTCCCTCTTCAGTGTTTGCGATCCTGAAGACAAACTCTGGCTTGCCAGCAGCCACACAGCAAGAAGAGCAATCAGTCAATCAAAGACACAGCATCATCCAGATGAACGCTCCAGCCACCAGTTTCTCAGGCGGCGCAGTCAATGGGGGTCAGTACCACACGTGCAAAGACGAGACAAATGGCGCCTTCACGGACTCTCCAGCTGCCAGCCTCTTTGAACATCCCCAAAGCATGCCTCGTTTTCCCTGCCCACAGGCGTGCCAATCCCTAGGGGGCTGCAGGCCCAGGCCAGCGCTGACGACTCTACATCGGGCAACTCAGAATATGAACACTATGATTTCAGTTTGGAGCCTGCAGTTGCCATGGCATCCTATAAGAGTGAGACAATGCCTGTATTTCACCAAACACAGGTCTTCTGGGATCTGGGAAAAGTTAAAAAATGCTCACGAAAATAACACTTTGAGGTTGATATAGCAATGGCATACTTGCATACTCAAAAGTGTACCCAAGAACTCTATGATGAAGGTGGAGCCATATTACAATTTGTACATTGAAATGTAAATCCCTTTTAATACATGCCAAATGAGCACAGCTGAATACAGTGTGTTCCTTCAGGAATGTGATACATTTTTAATGGCCAAATCACAGTGCAGTTAAATTGGAGTAGGGTAGTATGTACTTGTTCTTCTGATTGGGTAAAAAATTTGGGGGCGGGTAGTCTGTTCCAAGACGAGCCGCACAATTTTTGCGCACTGGTGATTGGGGAAAATATTGAGGAGAACAATCTGCCGCACACTTAAAATGCTGCTGCTACATTGTTCATTCTGTCACACCATTTACTATTGTTATATTAGTGTTGTAGTACTTGAAACTGGTCTTGGTGTCGAGCACTTTTTGTGGTATTTTGACTGGGTCTTGTCTTAGTCTCGGACATAGAAGACTCAAGGTTTTATTTCCAGATCAGTCAAGAACACTCATCACTCAGTATTTATCTCAACGGCTTAATATTCATCTGTTTGTTATCCGAGAACCTGGCAAACGCAAAATGCATTTATTTTCGCACTAATCAAGCTCAGGCTTGTAACTTTGGATTGGTATAATGGTATAATTAGATGACATTATTCGCATATTTTTACAGTTGAGAGAATGTTACATCTGTACAGAAGCATTTATATTGAAATTTTAAGAAAAAAACGTCCATGGTTCAAATTATACTTGAGACAAAATTTGAAATTGCTTATCCCCAAGATGGTGCCTATGCTCCACATTATATGTGTTGTTTGATCTAGTCTGTTTCTGATCTTGAACTGTTCTAGCCCTGCTTTGGTCTTGGCCTTGTCTCAGTCTCGATAGACTCTGGTCTTTGTAATAACTTGGTCTCAGAATAGGTGGTCTTGACTACAACACTACTATTAATATAAACACATGAATACACATATTGATTCACACTATTTAAAGATGAATAATGCGGTGCAAAGCATGTCAGTAACTGCGTGATTAGTCCTGCTGACCAACCCTGTGGCGTCGCATTATGTCAGCCAGTTGTGGGCAGTGAGTGGAATCAGAACAAATGGAAAAAGTCTGCTTCAGGCAGCCTGCACATACATTGTATTGCTTAAATTTCTTTTGAAGCAGGCGACCATCTTAACTATGTTATCTAAACCCTAACTCTCTCTGTTATTCTGCTCCACCCTCCCATGAGCACTTAAATACTTCGGACTTGTTTTTTTTTGTCAGACAGCTGAGCCCTAGAAATGACTATAATTCTCATCCTTAGTTGATAGACAGTAATATAATCTGTAGTACCTCAAAAATCTTAATCAAAAGAACTGAATAGTTCAACTGAATAATTAGACAAAATGAAAGACATCCTCTGTTTCAGACTCTGTACGTGGCGGAACTGTGCACAGCAGTGCAGTGATGCAAAAGCCAGCTTTTCACTGCCTTGAAGAACAGGGTAAGGAATGACTCAACTTGCATGGTGCACAGACAGCTTCAAGACCAGCCCCTCCACATCAAAAACACACATACGCAGTAAAGGTTATCTTCACCTGGAGCTGGATTTAGATGTGTTAAATCTCATTTTCCAGCCAGCTGTCCTGAGACCCCGATCTCTCCTCCACATCAACGAGCAGCGTACGAAGACAGCTCAAGCACATCGTCTGAAGAATGCTACATCAACACTGAACAGGAATGTGACACCAGAGCAAACGGTGAGGAGGCTCTCAGCCTCTGT
This sequence comes from Pollimyrus isidori, assembly GCA_019775955.2. Taxonomy (NCBI): domain Eukaryota; kingdom Metazoa; phylum Chordata; class Actinopteri; order Osteoglossiformes; family Mormyridae; genus Pollimyrus; species Pollimyrus isidori. Next base: position 7,216,344 of record JABFDZ020000138.1, on the reverse strand, counting down.
GGCCCTATTGTCATTGATTAAATGCAAACATGGTCATCTCAGCTGCTCTGGATAAACCCCCACTGCAGAATTAGGTAACTATACACAAAAAAGTGTGGGATTATTCTGGATCCCATCCACACCTCTCATTACATCACAGTGAACCTGCTTGACCACGATTCCTCCAGCACGTCATCTGGAGAAGAGTACAAGAACACAGGGCCTAATGCAGAGGAGCTACTCAAACAAGGTCTGTCCCCCTTTCCCCAGTGGCACCAAACACACACAGCCACACTGGTGGCTGCTTAATTCTGTGTGAAATTGACTTTGGCTTCCCTACGCTGGCGTACTAAGGAGCAGCCCATGGGTGATTAACTAACAAAGCACAGAATCTCCTGTGCATTTCACTCAAGGTCAGCGTCCTGACACTCTTCCCCAAGGCCACGGTGACGCCTCAACCCCTGAGGACCCGATGATGCCTCCCGTCATCGACTCCCCATGCCCTGCGGGCAGCGGTGACCCCGGAGACCTTGCCCACCCCATCCCAGCAGCTCCACGGAGTCCTGGTAATTTATGGTCTTGGCACCCGAGCCCCTCCGGGCCAAAGGGCCGGCTGGCTGATGCCGTGCCGACTTGAGTGATGGAAAACACGACTGGAACTTTTAGCGTGATCCCGGTCCCTTCTGACGCATTCGTAATACTCTGGCTTTAAACCTGTCAATTAATATGCCAATTATTTTAATTCACCACTACAGTTTTCTGTCTGCTTTTAAAGTGGTTCTCAGCAAGAAATAAATATGGCAGGAAGGAGCAGGTGTTAAACTGGTTTTCAGTTTTTTAATTGCTGATTATTTAAACAATAAACAGTGCAGGTTTAATTTGGTGACTTTGTCAATATGGAAATTTATGCCTTTTCAAAGAAACATATCTATTAAGAGAAACTTCTCTCGGTTTCTTGAGTGGTTTTGTTCCATTTCCAAGATGGGAAGATTTATGGGGCTCCAGCCTGATACTGAATTGTCATTCTTCTTCCAGGGAATTCTAGCACTTCCTCAGAGGATGACTACCAGAATGTGGGCTGGGATAAAGCACCCCTGCGGATATCTGTGAGCCAGGACCTTGAGTGCTCCTCTGACAGTGACTATGAAAACGTCATGGACGTGAAATGATACCCTGAGACTGATGTTTGCAAACAAGCGAGATGAAATCTGACTGCAGCTCAAGACAGTCAGTACCATGGTAAACAAGGGGCAGACAGACAACCACCTGCTGGGGCAGTACCTCAAGTGTTTACAATATTCCCCGACACAAGACAATGTACACGTGCCAAAGGGTGTGTTTTACATGATTTATTTGTTTGTTACACATCATTCTTGTCACAGATCATCCCTGCTGTGTAAAAAAATAATGTCATTTGTGACATTTCATACCAGACACACACAAGTGAGCATGGCTACACTTTAGAACATCCTAGACAGCAATATAAGTCTCCTGTTTCAGTATTTTGGAATCTTAACGTTCTAATTTTCTTCAAAGCTTTTATAAAATTAGCTTCCTTTTCAGGTCTAAGTACAAAAATGTCATTTTTGTAATTATCTGCTACAGAGACCGTCTGTCCGTCTATTTATCCATTCATTCATTCATCCATCCATCCATCCATTTACCTTGCTCAGGGTCGCATGAAGGCCTTGAGCCTATCCCAGGCAGCAGAGGACACGAGGTCGACATACGCCCAGCGTTACAATCTATGTTACAATGATGACAAAATCCTACTTTTCGCACATAATATGACCCCTGAAAGGAGGAAGAAACGTGTGCAGAGAGAAGCAGGGGGTTTTGGTACAGCAGTTAAGGCAGAACCAGCAGGGTAATCCAGGCCTTGAAGTCGAAGCAGCCAACAGCGGCTAAAGAGATAAACGTTCTGATGGAAAGGATTGAACATCTATCTGTAAATTATGTCCATTTGTATATGTAAAATGACCAGCCACACACGCACTTCTTAGATGACCGTTTAAAGTGACCACATGCATATGTCTGTGTGAGTTTGATATTTCACATAAAAATACTAATTCAGTATGTCTCCATTATTTTAAATCGTGCTTTTCTCAAACCAAAGCTTCCCCACTGCAGGACAGATTATACGGCCAGTTTGAAAAGCTGAACACCATCATTAAATGACACGGTTATGTGACACGAGGATACCATTAAGCACGAGAGCGTAACGGCCCTGACAGACGCCTGTCAGGGATCCCCCCCATATTTACTGCCCAGACCCAGCGTCTCACCCATCCTGCCAGCGTCCGGACAGCTGCTGTGCAGAGAACAATACAGCTCCCTTCGCAGAGGTCTCTGCTCCACCACAGAATGGCACTCTGCAGAAAGCAGTGTTCCCTTGGTAGATTTCAAGGGGAGCCCAAGATTACTATGATTGGAAATTTGCCAATAAAAAAGGGTGAGAGCACATAGTAACAGAGTGGCCAGAACACTGCATGGGATCCCACTGGGATAAACATCAGCGGCTCATTATTCCACCCCAAATCCTGCATGATTAGGAGGTGTGGCCAAAAGGGAGGCCAGACCAGCAGAACCTTATTCAATATCGTCAAATACAAAGACACGCATGTATGTGTATATATAAGACATATAAACACGTACATACACACTTGGAAGATAGCTTTAAAAAGTTATTAAATTACCAAAAAATGCCAAGAAACACATGGAGATCACAGCTGGCGGAGCAGGATCTTCAGCCCTGGTGTTTCCCGCAGACCCACTTCAGACGGGCTTCGTCCCTCAGGTGTGTGAGGCGCAGTGCTGAGTGCCAGCTGCACTGGCAGGCATACGCCCGCGCCCCCCTCCTCCTCCTCAGCTTGCTGTGCAGCCGCTCACGGCTGGGCATGTTGTTCCTGCAGGGCGGAGACCTGTCAAAAACTGCTGTGCCCCCCCCACCGGCGAGCCAGCATCCCACCCCCAGCTGAACATGATCCTCCAAGCTGCCGGCTTCATTCATGCAGGCATATCAGTCTCTGAGTGTAAATTATAGCTTTGGGGGGAGAAATGAGTTCTGTAAAGGTGAGACTAAAACCGAATTTCACTTCAAACACCAGGTCCGCTGTTCTTCTGCTGGGGGGGGGGGGGGGTTTGGCACAGAGGGGTGAAAAAATTCCAAATATCATTTGGGACTAGCAGCACAGCCGGCTGCCCGGAACGTGCCTTAAGGATAATTACATCTGTTTAATTGTCTTAGCTTACTAAGTAGATAATATAAAATATAAATGAGAGTCAATTCAGCCAGTTGGAAGATTAAAACAGAAGTGCACACACGCAGAATGCTTATCAGATATTGCTTGTATACAATGCGTAGCCAACTCACTTTGCCCAGCACCAGTGACAGGGACTTTGAAAGAAACCTCAGACATGCCCCCCCAATTGGTCACTCATTTGGTGACCCACTGTCAGATAAATTAAACAGTTTGATGCTCACAGTGCCCTGAAGTTGCTGTGTGATCACCTTGAATTGGACATAAGAGCAGGACATTTGAATTATGTTTAAAAGCACTGAAGCTATTTTCTTCACACAATAGGAGTAAATTGTCATTACACTATGTTGACTGTTGGCTCGCTACAAGCCCACAAAGAGGAATTACCCAAGTTGATTGCATGCATCCGGATGTAATTTGTGCAACAGACAATAGCTCAGCCAACATTGAACCTGAGATGAATGGAAAATGACTTAAGACAGGGTGCAACAAACAATTGTCAGACCAAAATGTGAAACGGAACCAGTCACATTCATCGTCCTCCACGTTCAAAAGCAGGTGCCATGGTTACGACAAAAATGAAACATTTTTCAAAGAATTCTATTGAGAAGGTGTTATGCACTTTACAAGATATTGCAACACTGCCATGGAAATTTTGCAAAAAGTTTTATACTCCTGGCACTGGCATGAGTAATGAGGAGACTTTCAGGTATGTTTCATTGTGAAATATCATAACTATATTGGGCTTTAATACCCAGTCGTCGGTACGATTTCATACAATTTGTGTATTAAAGGACGATCTTCTTTATGAGTCTTGGGATGAATTTTGCTTTTTCTACTGAACTCTAAGCACGAGTAAGGAAACACCACTGCAACATTGCACAGCTAAGGGAATCATCTCCTCTGTTTCTGAATGCATATAGATCGTTAAAAGACCTTCAAAAGCTCCCATTTTATATACTAGATATTCTCAACATCATTGTGTATAATTCATTCAATTCACCTGTCTGCAGCCAGCCTGCCTTTCAATTCGACTCAAATGATACCAACCGAACATCAGCATACATAAAGGGTCAAAGCAGACAGGTTACGAGTCCGGCCATTCTGGGCTGAAGCTCTGAATGAATCTGAACAGGCCTTGAATGATTTGTTTAGCTCATGTTGCATCTGCTATATTCTCAGTTCTCAAACCTTCAGAAAGATTATGACTCTGGGCTGGTCCCCTAATGTCTTAAGATCCTCGTAATTTCCCTGCTCAAGAGCATCTGTCACTGTCTGATTAAGTGATAGAATAGCTTAGACACCAGACTGAAGGAAATTTGTTGTTGGTGTCTTACGTGGTGGGATTTTCACACGCTACAATATCCAACATTTACAGAGGATGATGTTATGAGCAAAAAAGGTCCTTATATCGAGACATAAATCAAATGACAGCTTCTTGCCACACAACTTCCAAGAAAAATATGCGTGAAATATAGACGACTTGCCATCTGTAAATGAATGCACAGTGTCTGTCTGCATTTGTGTGCCCTGAGATAAACTGCAATCCAGTTCAGAGTCTCTCCGGTCAAGGGCCCAGGTATTCTGGACAGATGTCAAAAGGTTTGCATATTTCATTTATGAACTACAACATTTTGTTTATGAACTATTGTCCATTAGCTGCAGGCAGTAGAAAACTGGTTTGCATTTCATCTGACCTTATATTCAAGAAAATAGCTGCTGAAAATGAACACCAAGCATAACATATTTACTGAACTGAGGCACAGGGCTCCTGGTGACTCTCACATGTGTTTTGTCCTGTCTTTCCACAGGCCCTGCCAAAGAAGGACTAACACTGCCCCCTTATGACCAAAGGGGATAAGACATTCTGCAGTCAGGCACTCCTGTGTCCGGCGCAGCAGAACCTTACCTGAAGAAGAGATAATCACAAGAAGGGTCCCACTCATAATCGTCAAACATGGTCACACGAAAGTCACAGGAAGTGCAACGCAACTGGTTGCAAGCCCTGTAAACGAAATTCACAACTTCGTTTGAATCAGCGGTGGTGCTGTCAGGAACTTGGAAAACAAGCAGAGCTCACTTTTACATCCGTTTAGAATCTTGAGTTTGCATCCACTAAACACACAGAGCACACATCATTAAATGAATGTCAATGATGGTAATGATAACACGTTTACTGAAATTCTCCTTACGCATCCCCCAACCTTCTCTCTGTAGCTCTCCCATAGCGGCACCCAGGGAGCTGGGGGTGAAGGGCCTGGCTCGAACCAATGACCTTCTGATCACAGGCACAGGGGCTTAGCCCACTGAGCCACACGCTGCACCCATGCTGTTATTCAGAAGTGCAAATAAAAGACCCTCTGATACCACATAAAAACAAAAGGAGTGTGAAAAAAGGAGAAAAAAAAAAACACAGACGAGGAGAAGCTCTGCATGGTGACCTCAGGGACACTGTGACAGTGCATTAAAATGAAGCTGCTGCAGCACTACAAGAGGTGTGAATGTTCCACCCCCAGCACCTCGCTCCCAGACTCAGTCACCGCCTTAACAGCCTCGCTGCTGCTTCTCCGCCCTTAAAGTAACAGTTTGTTCCTGACAGAGTGAGAGATCATAAAAAGATATACCAGTGACCCCCTTTTCCAGTGAGAGTGCATGCTCGGGGTGTGGGGCTTTTCTGATTACTCTCCGACTCCCCGAAATACCCCATTAACAGGTCCGATCGCAAAGGCACACAATGCGGTCTGGTAATGCTGGGAGCTCAGTGGGGGCTCTGCTTCAAGAAGCCAACTACGGACCACGGCTACGGAAGTAAATATGTAACTAAACTGAGCTTGGCCAAAAAAGCGGCTTAAAGAGCGTTTCGGCCCCTGGAATGATGGACTGCAAACACTTAATCGGCTGCTGTTGAGGCTTTAAAAGTCTTAACCCCTGTGTACCCTCCCAGCGAGCGGGAACCATACACACGTCAGGCTTCTGCGTGTGGACGCCGTGTTTACTTAGCCAAAGGACCTGGCATGACATCATCCAGGTGACAGAGCGCTGATATACGGTACTGCTGGGGAGCCTGTTACCACCTCAGCCATCTCGCCGTGTGCAGTTTAACGCTCACATCAATCGCCTCTGTGTTACTGGCTGCAGCAGCCTTGGAGAATTCAGAGCGAAGGTTCAATACATTTGAGCAAAGGCCAGAGAGAGCGGCCGGTGATGCAATGTGTTATTCCACAGATTTGTGTATTTTCCTACGTTCCACATTCTCAGTTTCTCTCCCCAACGCTGATTTCAGAACCCAACGGATCCCTTTTTAATTACAAATAAGACAACCCTACAGAGCAAGTGATGAGAACAAGCAGTCTGACTGCAGCAGAAAGCTAGCCACATGGGGAGACATGGTTACACTAATGATATCAACCTTAAACCTCTGTTATTAAGAAACTGGGCTTGTGAGCAGCTGTGTTCGGTACCCGCTCACCCTACGCCAATTGCACCCAGTGCGGTGCCCTTAAGGTACCCTTAACAGAAAGGTAGCTGGCTGGACAACTTCGCGGTTTGGATTGACACAAGTCAGAATGCCGCCGGCTTGGGCTAAAAGAGCCGTTTATAAAGCAGATCTAGAGGCTTCCCTCAGCGCCTCAGACTCACATATTGCACTGCAAATATTTAACTGCTCTAGTGCATGTGATGTTGCTGTACCCAGATGTGTTCAGAAATACAGGAATATTACCATTTCAGTCGACTAACAGCTGTGTCAACAGTGTGTATTACCAGCCTTGTGTGTTGAGTCCCAGCAGTGTGACTATAGCTTTCCTCAAACTTGGCTACAACAAGTGCAATGGCGTAAATACTGCCCATTCACACAAGAGGGATCTGGGAGACCAACATTGCAAATAAGATGTATCACTGACAGCATTTAGAAAAACAAAGTTGAAACACATGACTGACTGGTGGAAAATGTTAACCTGCCATGCTCAAGATGGGCTGGAAAAGCTATAGTATTTTCAACACAAAGGACACTGACAGGGAGTGAGTGCTGTCACTAATGACAAAGGGCGTGTCACTGATGGTACTTTCCCGTTGCCTTCTCGGCTGTCCACCTGCACATACCTTTGAGAAGTACTGGTTCCCAGGCCGGTTTCTACTGTGCTTCCACCCAAGAAGACAGGACAGCATCTAAGAGTGTGGGACAACAGCAGGGAATCATTAAGTCATCCAGCTGAAAAAGAAAATGGCTGCCAATGTAAAACACTGAGACTGTGAGGGTCATCTGTTCCACACCACTCAAACATTCAGGTACTGGTACGTCAGAGAAGTGAGCTAATTAAACACCACAATGCAGTGCTGCTCTTACTTTCTACTTGCTGGAGAAAGCGGTGAATTCTTCGTGTCGTGCCTGGCCACCTTGGGCTCCTGTTCAATGAACAGATATAGAGGCGCAGGATGAGAGGCACAATCTCTCCTGGCTAACCTGCCTGACACACTCCCTGGACATCTTCAAGATGCCAGTTATCTGACAGGCGCTGAGAAGGGGCAGAACTAAGCATTAAAGATGAGCGTTTCAAGGAGAATAAATAAAGTCAGTAATCTTATCTTGTATATAACACTATTATAGGCTGTCATGGGGGCGACAGTGACACGGAAGTTACTAAAGACATACCTATAGGGTGTGAGGGTCACATTTTATATAGTTTCGTTATCACGCCCCTTACATCTAAACGGAGGGAATCGAAGTCGTTGTCCAATAAGTCATCTAGGAACGCGTCTATATCTTCTTCCTCGGCACCTCCTTTTGACAAGCCTGATTTACCCGAACTGAAAAGAAACGATTGGAGAAAAACTTTTTTATAACTTTATTACATTTATAACCACTGGCCTAAAAAAATAACTATAACCATTACAATGAAATGGCAAATCACAACCCAGGCAGAATCCGTAATGGTTACCAAAGCCGAGTATAATTACAAATGCGAGTACAGTGGCTACAATGCACGAAAGGACCGGCGCAGCTGCTACCCGCTGTTAGCTTTAGTCACGCACTAGCCTAACTAGTCGGCGAGCTATCTAACTTCAGGACAACACCAGAACAGAAGAAATTACAAAATAACTCCTGCAATATGTTTCCGAACGGGTACTACCCAGCAGTTACAACACCTAGCCGCCAAGGCTGCTGGACATGGAGTTAATGCTAAGCTAGTCATGCTAAGCTAGCCATGCTAGCCAGCCAAAACGGTACCCGTTCGTTCCGCTTTTCCTCTCTGATTTCTTTTTGCTCCCAGATGAGTGATCTCTGTCCTCTTTAGAAGTAGAAGAGGTCACTGAAGTTTCGCAAACATTACGGCAAAACCTTAATTCCACCTCGTCTAACAAATCATCTAAGTCGTCCGCCATGTTTTGGTGGATGCTCGTTGCTAGGTTAACTGCAATCAGTTGTTCGTTGCTAGGAGACGACGTTATTACGCATGATCAAGAAATATGAGGAAAACGCGCGCTTCTAAGTCCCGACTTTATTCGCAAATGTATCTCTCTTAATTCATTTTTCCCCATCGAAATTATTATTCGAAAAAAACATCTGTCTTCTGGTTACATAAAAGAACTACCGGTTCTTCTGGCTACATTAAAAGCAATCACAGTTTTGCCTCACTGGACGCTGCAGGCGCATATGAAGTTCTGCATATACGTTTTGCCATCAAGGAGGATCCTAGGAGGACCATAGCCTGCGCGATAAGACCGCAAAGGACGTATCGTCCATACTTTATACTGTATGTACTTTATATAGTGCATGACTTTAACGACTGCACCACGACAACTATATACATGCAGTAGTTGCCTACGTGCCGCTGCTGCGGGTATTCTATATACGGTCTTAATTAATGATGTTCACTTAAAATAAATCTTATTTTGAGAATAAATAAAAACATGTACATCTTTGACATAAATAAAGAATGCATATTTTTTTCAGGTTTTGCCCGATCACCTTCAGTTTTCTATGTGGTTTAAAAATAAATGATACCCCAAGATGTATTTCAAAATGTAACACTACCGCCCAAATTTAAACCCGCATCTTTACATTTTAACTACCTCTCAGTATCCGCATAAATGAAAATAAAACCATGAACTTAATTTTACATGAATGCATGTAATAAGTGTATTTTAAATGTACAGCTTTATAGCGCTTAGGACAACATAATAAGACAAGATCACGTGCATTTTTATATTCTTAGGCATTTTAGATGATTTCTTCTCAAAGCTTACAAGAAATACCATTATTTTACTGTATTTAATATTCATATGTATATAATATGTAAAAGTCGCCTTAAATTTATTCATCGAGTTTATGAGATGTGCAAGAGAAGGAAATCAACGCTCTCGACTTATGCGATTTTCTCAGAAGAAAAAGAGGAGAAAAACTGGCACCGGACAGCAGCGGTCTGAGATGGTTTAATGTATTTACACCCCGTGGTGCCATGTGGGACCTGTTTTCCATAAGCTAATGAGGCACCGGTGTTTTTCCTGGCATCCGCCGCCCAGTCACAGGCGTACGTCTCTCATTTTTCCTTCAGTAGCCCAGTGCAAACAATAAATAGGAGGAAATACATCATCCCTTTTAATTTCAGAGCCAAGCCGGGGTCTGCCAAAGTTAACACAAAGCAATCTTAGGTAATGACCAGAAAACGTGTATAAAGTTTCATAGAGCATGACTTCACATTATTCTTGTTTAGCTCATACTGGCCGGGTGTCCTGTAGGTACGCGGCGTTGACAAGGCCGCAAGGTGGTTCTTCTCAAGTTTAACTTTGTTGCTTAGCCGACGCTATAATCCAAAGTGATTTGTACTATTCCCATTCATTACAAATGGATTACTAATCAAATCTCGGGTCAAGTTCCTAGCTCAGAGCCATAACACAATCCTTGACTGGAAACGGCCACCTTCACACTATCACACCAACGACTAATAACTGTAAACTATTTGAGGATGTCAGCGTTATGCTTTTTTTGTCTTTGAAACTACTTTGAGGTGTATATAAAAACTTTATCACAGAAGCACAGGCACATATGCTGTTTGTGTTAGTTATGGAAATGTGCAACTGCTTCTTACGTTTCCCCCGTCATTTCTTGCTTCTCATCTGAACGGCCTTTAGGATGAAGCGGAGACAAAATGAAACGTAGAGACGCAGTTCAGCATAACCTCAGTAAGTATCTGCAGTTTTTGACGACCTCGTTTAAGGTCCTGCCTTTGAAGTAGGCTACCAGCGCCTTAATATTTTCTGACACTTGCGGATGGTGTTCGCCCCCGAATACGCAGTTGCAACCTGACGGCACATGTGTCCCAGTCTGGGGCTCTGACCTGCAGCCAACAGAGAACCGGAACAGAAAAGGCGGCTCACCGCCGGGATGGTGCGGGACGCTCCACATACCGATGAAGGGGGATTATGACATTGCCTGGAAGAGCGATGGTTTCAGTTAAAAATCTTGGGTAATGGCTTTTAGGAGTGTGATATATAGCTGACCTATGGCAGCGACACGCAAAACCCACTCCCCGGCGATTCGATCAAAGGACGCGGTAGTGCCTGCGCAAAGCAGCGCTATCTAAGGATTTGGTTGATTTACTGCCCACCTCTTCTCCGTTTCTTTCGGTCGGGTAGTGTGCTGATACCACCGAATGGGCGTCTCGTCTTACAGGATCACTCTCCGGGCTGATTTATTATGAGACTCAGAAACGTGGCGATTGGGGGGGGGGGGGGGGTTGGGGAGGGGGAAGTTTGCATGTAACATGGCCC
>JABFDZ020000138.1:7142833-7155932 GCA_019775955.2 Pollimyrus isidori | reverse complement strand
GGGTCCGGAGCCTATCCCGGAAGCAACGGGCACGAGGCAGGGAACAACCCTGGACGGGGGGCCAGCCCATCGCAGACAATGATAAACAGTAACAGTAATTACTATTATATAATAAAATTCATTTAAAAATAAAGATTTCTTATTCATTGTTTTAATATTAATAATAAGCTATTAAAACATTTAATTATAATGATATTGTTGTGCAGAGCAGGAACAGAACGGAGACTAATGCGCAGACATCAGGATATCGGGGAATGGGGTTTAATTACAGGCAAGGCAAAACGCAGCTGGACAATACAATGACCGGACTGAGGAAACAAACTGAAATACGGAAGACTAATGACAACAACCAGAAACAGCTGATTACATGGGGATCCCACATGAGGTTAACGAGGTGGTGTGGCACACGGAAGGAGCAGATGATTGGGACAGGACATGATTTTTTTTTTAACTTTAGACATTGTTTGGATACATTTATATTCTTACTTTACAAAATACTGTTTTGATTAATGTGCTTAGATGTCTTTTGTACAGTATATGCTCTTCTTGTTTTATCCAGTTCATTTTGTGTTTAAATGCTGAAAAAACATATGTAGGTGTAATTTTTTGGGGCCAATTAATTGGTTTTCTGTTATTTCTTCTGGGGAATATTCGATCAGAACTCAAACTTTTTAGGATTCGATCTGAACTGTTGTTTTGAACATATTAAGTTTGAGTTTTGAGGTACCACTGTGTACCACTGCAGGTGAGAATCTGAATGCCAAAGTGGGACATTTAAATTCAGGTTAAGTCAGCTGTCACAGCTGAGAAAAATCAAGTACAGGGGGTCCTTCTTTTAATACTGACCTGAGGTTTCACTTTGAAAATTGCTGTCAACAGCCACTCATTGCAAAAATGCTTCATGACACATAAAATTTGAATATACACCCATAAAACACAATTTTTTTATCCCATAAAACACAATTTTTTATCTATCTATCTATCTATCTATCTATCTATCTATCTATCTATCTATCTATCTATCTATCTATAGATATATTTGTTTAGTTAATTATATCATTATCATTATTATATTATTGTATATAAATTATATAATTATTATTATTGTGTTTTTACTTTTCTGTGTCTGCCTTTACTAAGTGTTGGATGTTTTTTGTACGTTTTATAAATGCACCATCAAGGCAGATTCCTTGTATGGAAACATACTTGGCTAATGAACATATGAATGTATGAAGACAATGTCACCTGGAAAAGAGGTTTTAAGATGGATAGACGTATATATTATTTTTGCAAGCATTAAACAAAAGTAGGGGATATTCCATCAGTCTGGAGCTTAATTTGACAGATGCTGCTCTTTACCAAGGAGGGAGTGACTCACTCGTTCTGATGGGACCGACCATCATGATGACCTGTCCTGCGGAAAGGTCCGGATATCACACACACTAAAACGTTAATCAGGCAGCTCTGTCATCCAGAGCACTGTGTGATGGTATGAATCAGTGATCTTTGGCTCAGAGTGTATGACTTTGGGGCAGGAGAAATGAAATTGAGAAATCTTAATGAGCAGAAGTAGATCTTAAAAGAGCAAAACAATGGAACTAACAAACAACAATCCCACCAAAAAAGCAGATTTTGAACTCATTAAATTTTACAAGCGGCCAGAGGGAGCTGAACTTATGTACGTTCAATAAGCCTGCTTTCCTTTGCATTTACACCGTTTGGGTTGATTGCGGCTTTTTTCTGACTAGCAGGCCTTTCTGTAGCTTTCCACTGCAAAAACACACATCACATAATCCCTTTGCACGAGCATATGGCGAGAACACAGACGCACAATAGCACTGTGTCTCGGGTTAGCTTCCGGGATTCGTCACGTCACCGAGGTCTAGGTCATCTGGGATCTGTCACGTTACTGAAGTCTATGTCATTCGGGATCTGTCACGTTACCGAGGTCTAGATTAATCGGGATCTGTCACGTTACCGAGGTCTAGATTAATCGGGATCTGTCACGTTACCGAGGTCTAGATCATGCGGGATCCATCGCGTTACTGAGGTCTAGGCCATGTGGGATAAGTCACATTACAAAATGTGTAGGTGACGCGGGAGAACTGAACAAGAAGGAGGGGTGGCTGCTAGTTTAATGTGAGCCCTCCAAACCCATCCCCCTGTCCACCCACAAAGAACAGAGAAAATTCCAGCAGCACTATTGTCCAAAAAACACCCCTTATGACTCTTTATGCTGGGGGCAGAGTGGCTCACGGGCGTCTCTCCCGCTCACCAACGGTGCTAAAGCAGCATGCCGGGTGCGATGGGGAGGGGGGGTTGTCATTTTGTTTGTACTTTCTACTCCCCTTATCTGCAGATTAGCTTGATAGAAGAATTATGAAACCACTCAGCTGTCTAGGCTTCCTGGGAGGTCAGCAGTGTGATGAGAGACAGCTTGGAGAGCCCCTTCCGCCTGGGTGTCCCCTTATCTACTGTAATCTCCACCTTGGAGAGTGTAGGGGAGGGGGGTCTGCCTGCCCCCACAACCCCACCTCCTCAGCTTCCTCCTAGGGCACCACCCCCCCTTACCTCTGGGGCCTCCAATTCTTCCTTTCTGGAACCTAAGGCTGTTATTCCGGCTGGCTCTGCTTGCTTAGGAAGGACAGCTTTTACCTTTAATGTTCCTGTTGTATTATTTTGAGCCAGCAGGTGGTGTTATGGTTAATGACATGATTTCATTTTCTGCAGCTTGCAGATTTAACCTTCTGTCAGAATACAAGTGCAAAAGATGTATGTACAAAAAGGTGAAGTATTAGAATATAAAATATTATTTTTTAAAGATCCTGATATCTTTGGATAAGTAAGTAAATGTATTTTAAGCAACTGCCCTGGAATGGAGGTAATGAGCCAGCGTTTCTCAAATCACTTTTTTGCTCCCTCCAGAGAGCAAAAACATGGACCATCTGGGGGTCCCCAAGGACTGGTTTAAGAAACACTGCAATAAACAACCGAAACTGTTGCTGTGGAGAGGCATGAACTGGCGTGTGCGCAGCCAGGCGTGCCTCTCGGTAAGCTGTCCGTCCGCTGACAGCCCGCCAGATGCCACACCTGGGACCCGCCTCTGGCGTGTGGAGACACCCAGGTGATGAACGCCCACTGGGGTGCACTGGAATTCCCAGTGGCCAGTGGGATATTATCCGGTTAATGATTAAAAGGGAATCACGGCATGAGGCATGGATGCACCGTCTGCACGTTACACTCCAAAGTTTAACTACTCGCTTTTAATAATTATTGCAGAAGAAGACAGATAAGGCGCAAAATAAAATGACACAGCGCAGTGGCCTGATTAATGGGGGTTTATCAGGAGGCAGCAGCGACACTGAGCCCCGCTGATCGCGCAGGTGACCTCAGATTGCCCCTTATCTTCAGCTGCTCCTCTCTCCACAATTTAATGGCAGACAGGCCTATAATTTGAGTCAGAGTTTATCTCCGAGATGCAGGAATCCCACCCACCCCCCTCGCCAGGCCAGATGCAGCACCCCTGCATCAAGTGCTACCACGCCCCCTCCTGGTTTTGGGGCGAGTGTGGGCACGGCCCGTGGTGGCATCGTTTGGGTTTTGGGGCGCCACTGCGTCTAGCACACAGACACGGATCTTGGGAGAACGTGCCGGTGCCTAGCCCCACAGGGGTGAAAGGGGTAGATTCTGAGTGTATTTGTGTGTGTATGTGTGTGTGTGTGTGGGGGGGGGGGGGCTATGACATTCAGACTCAGCTATGGGATTTCCTTGCCTTCCCAGCTCCACATGCACAGGGGTCCTGCTCCAGGATGCGGGGAACACCGGGGCGAGCAGAACCACCAGTTGTGCCGAACCTCATTCCCCACCGGGGGGGGGGCTTCCTCTGCCCTCACCATGGCGACGTAAGAACTGTGCCCCCGTCAGCCCCCCCTCCCTTAATTTAATCCAAAAACACTTCCTTTAGCAGCCTGTTAATGTCAGAGTGGATTTCCTCTCTCTCCTCAGTGACCCAGAAAAGGCTGAGCCCACCGCTTCACCACAAGGCTCCAGGTTTTGTGTTTCCCGGCGACGGCAAAGGGTTTCAAGACCAATCAATGGATTCCTGATATCAATTAGCCCGTAACCTGAGTACCATCTCTTACACATTCCATCCTGCAGCTTTCTATTTGCAAAGGTAATGAGCGACGCAGATTAAAGCTCTCGCGCCTTTCAGTCCTGACCACTCGTACAGTGGGAGGTGAGAACTCAACCTTAGCTGCGGCAAGCTGAGAGCAAGGCTTGATTAGAGTCTTCTGGAGCATCTAACCTTTGACTGCATATTGAGTTGCTTTAAATAGAAACCCACCCACCCCACCTCCCCCGACCAACCGCAACCCCAGTGTTCATATGTGCCACACGTGTGTTTGCGTGCGGAGGTGCATGACCTCTCCTCTCTGGAACACAGGCCTGCGTTCAAAGCTCAGCCTCCCGAAGAGAGTCCATGCTTGCTGCGTTAATCATGTCTCCACGGCGGCCCTCACACAGACGGAAAGCTCTCCGCCGGCACCCAGTCACTGGGCGGGTGTGGGTTCAGGGTTGGTTTTGACAAAATGTAATTTTTAGGAGAAATACATCCAGTGGAACTTCCTGTTGTGTATGAAGGAAACAAACAAACAAAAAAACAAGTGATTCACTGAGGTTCATTTTCCCGTCGTGCCATAAAAGCTGAATCCATCCAGTCATGAAATTGATCGTGAGAATGTTCTCGATTCATGTGGCCAGTCTCTGGGAGATCGCCCTGCTTGCGTACATATCACTCACAACGATGCACGCCAGTTAAGTAAGTGGCTACTGCTTAAAGTTCTGTCATCATACTATTCAGCAGGTTGCTTAACCGACCTTATGTAAGTAAATAGGTATCAGTCCAAAGGTCCATAAAATTAGCATTTTAAAAAAAGCATTTACCCAGAAAATCTAAGATTTTTTAATGCGTGGGGAGCCGCATGTCTTCACACCCTTGGACCTTTTTCATTAACTGGGGCACATTTTTCGTGATTCAAGTTTTTTAACAATTCCATTACAGCCTATTTACACCAGAAGCTCTGCATATTTTAATGCCGACATTAGCTGACCCTTAGCCAGAATAACTGCGGTTAAACCACAAATATCATTATTTAACAGTGCAGTATAAAACATCATTTTGAATGAAATACAGCGGTTTTGCGTTTTATAAAATTTGCTTGCCAGGTGTCGCTGTGGTAGTACACATTTTACCGCCGCTGACCAGAAGAATGACTGGTTTCTGGGACATTGCGCGACATGTGCAGGTGTCGGGGAGCTGCTGTGGAAGGGTACTGGAATGTCTGGGAGAGATGGGAAGCGTGTGAAGTGACAAGAACCTATGGACACCAAGAGATACTTACTGGTGAAGCGCAGAAATCAATGTGCCTCTATCTGATTATATCTGCTGATAAATAGATACAATGCTGGGTGATAATGGATTAATTGTCAGTGACTGTTACCATTGAGAAGATGCTTGTTCTTTTGTTAAAGGCTCACAGGACCACGAAGTGTCAAACTGAGCATTTCTGGTCGCTCCTCGAAGGTTAGCCTCTGCTGAGAAACGCTGCAGTTTTCCATATATCTTAATTTCAGAACAAATTGCATCAGGCTATGTGCTTCCCATGTATACCTTACTGCTCACAGTGTACATGGATAAAATTCAAGTATTAGTACGAGTACATGCTGGGATCTCAGTGGCCTAGAGGTGTGAATTGGCTGTTGCACCTTTGCTAATTAAAAGATGTAAATGGCATAATAGACAGTAAATTTCTTTAGGTATGGACCTAAGAAATTAATAAAACACTTTTCAGAGGCTATGTGTTGCGTATGCGGGTGAGTGCAGGGCGAATGAAGGGCAAGGCAAGGATATGGGGAAACAAGGGTTTATTGCACTCAACACTGACATAAAACAACGTCAATGCCGCGTCTGCTGGAAAAGACGCAGACGCAGACCTAAGTACACAAGACAAGCACAGGACTGGCGTGCGGCAACGCCACACAGGTGGAAACGATGGGTAAACGAGGTGGGCGTGGCACACGGGAGGAGTGGACAATGCTGGACGTAACACTATGCTCATGTAGACAGCTGACTCAGCCTGATATACAGTATATGGTCCTAGTGATGGTTGCAATGACCTCTGGGCGGCTTCCTGGTCCCTGAGGACCAGCCCGCTGTCCACATGAAGCAGGTATGGAAACTTCACATCATCGTATCCAGGACACAGGGCCCCAGCCGGCACTGAGATAATCTTGGACTGGTTACCAGACAAATGGCTGTCCTGTCATTCTATGCGGATCCGGCGTGTGACATCCATAGTAATTACACTTCACCCCGGAGCTCTGAGTCATCTCGCTCTCCACACGCAAGCACGTGCATCCCAATGATCTGTCCTACCATCTGAGAACATTGTCCCACAACACTACATTATTGCGTCTCGGCCTGAGACAGACGTTTCCTTTGTCTTTTAGGGCGGCCAGCACTCGCTCTGACCCTCTCTCCGTTGGAATCCCTGCGTGTAAGACCCAGCAACCAGGGAGACCTCCGGAATCAGCATGTGGGATTGTATCTGCCCGGGAAAAAAAAGACTATAAAGGGCCATAAATTTCCCTTCATTTGCTTGGAAGGAAACTCTTGTACAGAAGAACTAAAAGCATATGTACTGAGTGAGCCATCAGGAAATTGGTATTATCCTGAATAATTTTATTGGGACACGGGGTACACCCTTTGGATTAATTAGGACATGAATCGTTGAGTTAATTTTTACTGAGGGAGAAGTATGGGCCTCCGTGGCTTCCCTGGGGCTGAACACGGCTGCTGAACACCGCGACTGAATGTGGTGGAGCGGGAGCAGAGGTAAACAGGATTCCGCCGGAGGGACACGCGCAGGTACGGAACTGCGGCCTGTTTGTCAACATTCCTGTCCGTAATGATGTGGTCAGAGGGTGGTGAATACGCTCTCTGGGAATTCGCCTGTGAGGCCGCGTCACGAGCAGGCAGGGAGGGTTAGCAGCTTGGCCAGTTCCAGTAAACATGCGTGGAGGGTAAAGGCAGGGGGCTCAAAAACACATTACAATGCTTTATGCCATGGAGGAGAACTCAATAAAGTTTTGTTCCATTGACTGTACAGATGTGTCAGAGTGAGTAAACATCCCAGTGGTGATTTTAGTCTTTATGGAGACACCCCAGTCTGTCTGAGAGCGCCTTTACATGGCATATAGGTTGACCGCAATGGGACTGGAATTCTGCACTCCTAGTCAGGAAGCAAGGCCGATATCTCCCCCCCCCCAACCCCCAACCAGACCAGCAGGGCTATAAGTCTGCTAGTTTATGGCTGGTCTTTGTGCTGCTGGACGATCTGAGGAGATCCCTGATGGGAAAGTGGGATAGGACGACCCCCTGATTGCTGCATTCCCAGTTAAAAGCTGCGTTTCTGCTTAAGCGAAAGCCGAGCGTGGCCCTCTGCTGAAAGCTGACCACCGGTCACGCGCCGAGCCTCTTTTGGAGTTTATATGTGCTGTTATCCCCTTGTTGAGGAACCTCACGGGCCCATTAGTGTCCAGCCTGCAGATCAATCCAACACATGTCACATACCATTTTGTTGGCTGTCGCGTCCCAGCGGTGACTCAGTGCTCTGTGTCTCGCATTGACATGCTCTTTAATGCAGTTTGGCTACACCTTCTTTTTTTTTAATGGAACTTAGGGTTCTGGGGCAGAGGGGTGACCCCCCCCCGCCTGCATGATTTCCTCAGTAACATGCAAGAATGCAGCAGCATCACGGGCAGCTTCAGGGGGCGGCAGTAAGTTCTGGGGCTTTGATGGCCCACTGTTTACATACCTGTCTACTTGTCCCTAGGAATGCAGTGTCTGGTGCCGTGCCCGCACGAAGGGCTAGGAACGGGCATTTTGGAGCCCTCCCTAGCCCCCCCTCTGCAAATGCTGCCCTTGTGTGACATCACAGGCAGTCCCAACGCAGTGCCCCGTGAGTGGTAAAAGCGGCTGGGGGTGCTGGTTGGTATGTGGCATTCCATAGCCTCTTCCAGAAAACACTCCCGCCATTTTTGGTGCACAAGCGGAAAGGATCTGTAAACAATCAGAATGGTGGGGGGGGGGGTAACAGCGGCATGTGTAGGTTTTGAGAAATTATCCCAACTAATAGTTTGTCTTGTACTCCTGTGTAATTTTCTGTTTGATGCACATATGAAAAAAATGATCTGTGATCTCATTTTGTAGTAAAAAAAGAAAAAAAAGCAGCAGCCACTTTTAATTAGAGGGAAGCCGCTCGCCGCAGACTCATCTGGTCCACATTTCAAACGCGGCCCCCGTCGTAAAAGAGCACTAACCCAATGCTGCCACTGAAACTGAGGCTCTAATGTAGGAACCCCCCTCCCGCACACCCACACATTCTCCCTGACAAGCCCCCATCCCCCGTACTCTAGAGCTGATGATAATGGTTTCTTTACCTCACACAGAATCCAACAGGCAAACATGTCACAGGGAGGAGAGCGCTGTGACTTTGAGCAGGCACATGCTATTGGCCGTAAAGTGTAAACACTTCTCATGTGACCTGCCACCCGTTAAATGATGGGTCTGGTCTTGGGGACGATAAACGATTAAATTGACAAGAGCATAAATCAGACCCTATTGACACAGAGACTGGAAAAAGTCTTTATGTGTGTGTCTGTGTATGATTCTGCGTGTGTATGTGTGTGATTGTGTGTGTCTGTGTGTGATTCTGTGTGTTATTCTGTGTGTCTGTTTGTGATTCTGTGTGTATGTATGTGTTTGTCTGTGTGTGTGTTTGTGTGTTATTCTGTGCGTGTGTGTGTGTTATTCTGTGTGTCTGTGTGTAATTGTGTGTGTCTGTGTGTGATTCTGTTTGTCTGTCTGCGATTCTGTGTGTGTTTCACTTTTTTTGCCCTTTATATGCCGGACCGGCTTCAGAGCTGGAGCTCAGCACTAAAGGAGCAGCACTGGTCCGAGGAGAAGGGAGAGCAGGGGTGAGCAGCTCCGCAGGCATTCCGGCCTGGATGGACTGTGACCCATAAATCATGGTGCTGAGGAGAGTATTCCCACACCCTAGCAGCAGTGGTGGGACTTTAAGGGTCCAGTGGCCTAGACCCTACAGACTCTTCTCAACAACCCTCCTTGGGAACTGCCAGTCACTGGGCACCCTGCACATGTGTTCGTGTGTGGCACCTAGCAATCACAGAGCCAAGATGCTAGTAACCCCTCCTTCCATTCTACACACCCTAGAGAGCCCCCTCACTAGCTCGCCCACTCATCCTCCACCAGAACCACTGTCATTAGGAAGTATTTCACATTTAGCTGGTTTGCAATAGTTTTATGGGGTACGATTGCAGAATCCCCACTGGGACCTGACCTTACAGCCTTCTGATTAAATCCACGTCCTCCTGCAAATGTCTTTGTACATGACAGATATTGTTACGTTACTTGTGGCCCGATAGATGCATTTTTCATCCAAAAGAACTCACATTAGGTACAGTCATACATTTCACATCTGTAAACTTGTGGGCAGTTATCAAGGCTCAGCCCCCATGACTCAAAGGTACAACAGAAATGCTTGTTCTCAGCAGAATAAGGGCCCATAGCACCTGGAGCAACCGCCACCGAGCGGCTCATCCCCCCTGTGCCATCATCCTCCTAAATAAGGTCCCATAAGAAGCTCGGGGTTTCATTTCCAGTCACCCACTGTTCCAGTATCTTATTCTTATTCTATAAAGCTTGTTTGCACAGACCTCAAGCAGCCTCCATTATACGTTCGGCTGCCTCACTTTATTTGCCCACATGTTTGTTTATTACTTGCACATCTCATTTCTATTTTACTACCTCTGTCTTTATTCTATGCATTGTTTAGAGTTTAAATTGTATGTTCAATTAGACAGTCATGCAAAGTAGTACCAAAGTAATCTCTTGTACTTTTTTGATCCTGGGGTAATAAAGATTCTGATTCTCATAGGCACAGTCAGCAGTGACCCTCCTAAGCGCCGTGGCCACCTGCAGTGGTGCCCGCAGGGTTAATGCTGTAACTTAGCTGGAGGTCCCTGTTCATGACCCTGGGGGACCCCGGGCCTTTGGAGCTGAGCACAGGAAGAGGGGAGAGGACCGAACTCCATCAGGGGCAGGGTTACAGAGGAGGTGTCCACCATGCGTACAAAAATCCCTGGGTGTCGCCTCCCAGATTACCTTTCTGATGCTGTGTCTGCCTCTTTCCTTTTTGCTCATGTCCAGATCAAGTCTGCCCTGAGAATGGTGTTCATATTTTACCAATCACTTCCAGAGATTTATTGTGCAACCAAATGCTCATACTGGGGAAGGGAACAGCAGCATTCTGAACCAGGCTGTTTTTATTGGTGCACTTTAATTAGATGCATAGAAATTTAATTGGTCCAGTGTTATGAAACTCTACCCTTTACTGCACCTATTTGAGTTTTATTATAAATAATGAAAAGATGTTTCACTACTGTTCTGGTATTTTTATGATTTTCCTTTTACAAGCGACTTGATTTTTGCTAAAGTTTACATTTGCTTTATGGCTGCTCTTCCGGAGCTCAGTGGGAATGCCTCAGTCTTTCTCGGCATGGCTTTTATTGGTTTCTAACTCCACGCTTGGGCTGCCCAATCCTCCAGATACCAGAGCTTCAGCGAACTCCACGGAGAAGAATGTTCCAGCGAAGCGGAGAAGGGGCGAGGACAGGGTCGAGTTCTGCTCGCCTGCGCTGAGCCCCAAATCGCTGGTAGAGCGAGGATCACCAGAGTGTGTTGCACTCTCTGATTTACGTGGGAAAGGCAAGAGCGTGACCTTAATGTTAACTCAATGTGTTCTGTTATGACTCCACTGTCCAGCCAAACCATTTAAGAAGATTAATTGATTTCTGGGGTCCAAAAAAACAAAAAAATAGACCAATGACTCAGTTCAATAAAATGCCAGCTGCAGGTATGTGCAACACCCCCACCCCCGTGCAGGTATGCATGCATGACACCCTCATCATGCAGGTATCCATGCGCGACAACCTCCAGTGCAGGTATTCATGCGTGACACCCTCCCAGGCAGAGATGCATGCATGACACACTCCCCATGCAGGTATGCATGCGTGACATCCTCCCATGTACGGGATGCATGTGTGACACCCGCCCCATGCAGGTATACATGCGTGACACTCTCCTGTGCAGTTATGCATGCATGACACCCTCCCCATGCAGGTATGCATGATTGACACCCCCATGCAGATATGCATGAGTGACACCCTCCCCATGCAAGGATGCATGTGCGACACCCTCTCCATGCAGGTATGGATGCGTGACACCCTCCTGTGCAGGTATGCATGCATGACACACTCCCTATGCTGGTATGCATGCGTGACAACCTCCCCATCCATGTGCCAGCTATCTATGCACTTGCTCTCTTATCCCTATCTGCCATCAAGGTCTCTCTTTGCATTAAAAATGGCAACTTTATGGTGCAATTGCAGAGGTTTGCCTTGATTTGCCCTGCTACGGCTGAGTCCTGCTTCAAAGCGATGCTGATAGAGTGGGGTGTGGCGGTGGTGTTTGGGGGTAAATATTTTTAAAAAGGGAAAGTGGGAGCAAGCTGAAGGATGTGTGTTGGGTAATAACAAAGGATTGCTCAAAACACGGGGAATCCATTTCTTTTGATAACAATGAATATAGTCTTCTTTACTCCATCTTTTTCAAGTGAAAGCAATCCCTGAGTCCAGCACTGCTTCTCATTGCAACACATCATTCAAATTAATTTGCCAAAAACAAATTCTAATACCTCTTCATGGGTCTTACCAATCTTATCTTCAGTGATGCGATGGATTAAGCTTTGAATTCCTGTGAAAGTCAGCTCTAATGATTAAAGTTTGCTTTCTCTTGGTGACATTTTCAAATAAATGTTCCCATTTCTGCATAACTGCCAGTGTGTTAACAGCAGCACTAAGCTTTTCTGCATTGTAATACATCAAAATAAACACATCAAGATGTTTGGAACTATGTTACTAAGTCAACAAGAAACAGACATAAATATAGCAACCTAAGAAAATAGACATTTGTTTTGTGCATACCAAAACCCTAACCCTATTCACTTGCATTCATGCTCCTTTTACTCCTTCTGGGATTCTGTTTATCCTGAATTTATTCCAGCGACACACAAAAGAATTGAACGCCTCAGTGTCAGCAGCGTCCATCCATTTCCATAATTACAGACATTGCATGTTACTTCACCCTGCAGTGTGTATGTGTGTGGTTTTTAAAAAAGATTATAAAGAATTATGCAAACTGTTTTAATTTAGTAAGATTGGGAAGCATCTGTTGAATGTCTGCTGAGGGGGAGGGGGGCTATGGGGGTGTACGTTTCATGGGGAAATACGGGGGGAAAAAATTAATTTGATTCAGCGCACTATCCTGGCAATCCAAGAAGGTTGATGAGAAAGACCAGATCTTAATTCTGACTGTGTTTCAGGCCTCTGAAGTAGACAGGAGGCTAATTTCCCAAGGCATCTGGATCCTGTAGTGGTGCAACTGTGGCTGTATACATTGCTTCCCCCGGTCTGTTTATCATATAATCTTGAAAACGGAATGGGACATGAAAGGATGGGTTTCTGTAAGGCCCTCCTTGGCTTGCGTGGAAATGTCGCGTCTCTGGAAGCGTTTACCGCACGCCGATGCCCAGTGCCGCCACGTTTCTGGCAAAATAAGCAACTTTCCCTGCAGTCTGGCATTTTTCCGTCCCGCACGGCAAAAAACGAGGGTGAATCATCAGCAAATCACTCCTGAAAATAGCGTAAAATGTCTCTGAATTCACTCCAAAATTAAATATTATGCACTTTTGGTAGGTTTTAAAATTTGGAATTGCTGTCTAATTCTGTCCAAAAATACTTATAAATAGTGCATAGCTCGGCTACGGCCGATTAAACACAAACGCACATATTAAACACACACACACACACACACACACACACACACACACACACACACATGCACATATAAAAAACACACATAGTAAACACACACACATTAAACACACACACACACACA
>JABFDZ020000138.1:7099390-7129633 GCA_019775955.2 Pollimyrus isidori | reverse complement strand
TATATATCTCAGGAATATCGCTCTTAAGACAAGTCCTGTACCGAAGTATTAAGATAAATACATTCCATATAAATACATTACCTCTAAGGCTTCAATCACTTTTTGGCCTCCCAAGTTGACGCTAATCATGGAAAAAGAAACTTGATAGAAATTTAAATGTTACGAGATTTTTTTAAAAGATTATTCTAACATAATTATCCGCAGATAGAGCGTTTCTCTCTCTTTCTTTTTCTATGTGTGGGAGAGTGAAACATCCACAGCCAGCGAACGCCATCTGCGTTTTAATGAGCTACTCTAAGTGCCAGAAGTAATTTTCATACATTCAGCCAGCTCTTGTCTGATCTTGCGACCGTAACGAACTTAAATCTATTAAATTTTCCTATCTATCTTAGTTTAGGTATTTCCTGTTTTACTTTGAAGAAAAACCTAGTTATTTTACTTTTTTCAAAAAGATGAGTTGGATGGAAACGGTGTTTGATAACATCTGCAAATTGAACGAGTCTGTTCAAAAGGGACTGCGGGTTAAATTAAAGCCTTCACTGAAATTATCACTTGTTTTTATCTATTTACGTTTGTGTAAATGTTTGGATTTTTTAAATACTGCAGCGCTAGCTGTCGAAATGCAAGGTTTTATATGTAGAATATATCTGAAATATTTCGATTTTAACTAAAAGAAGACACTCCCGAGATCACGGCAGTGACGACTTTTCAACACGAGACCTACTTTTTAAGAAATGTCGAGTTCAAAGAACAGAATAAAAACTATTCCCACAATTACGAGTCACGCGGGGAGGTAGGCTGTAAAATAGTAATTACTACATGAGAACGGAAGTTCTTTCTTTTTTCCTCCTCTGGTGATGCGCCATTGGCTTAGCTAGTTCATTATGGGAGAATAGACAGTGTTTGATATGTTATGACATGAACACTCAATTAGATCACTGAGTTCAAATACTCCAATCAGGGATTCAACGCTAAGCAACCCTCGGAAGGTCCGGCGAAAGGTCACAGGCAGTGACACATCAAATCAAAATCAGAGGAGAAAGTGAGTTAAAAAAAAACACAGTTCACAATTCACTCCTCAAACCATAGGCTTTTGTTTACTGAGCGTATAGAAATACTGCGAAATTGACCAATACATATGATTTTCCTTAATTTAGACCAACTTTGCCGACGTGGTTTCTCTTTAGGTATAAGTTTTTCAGTGTTGATTATAATTTATATTATTATTTTGTCTGCAATATTCCGTCACGATTTACCACAAGTAATCCATTTGAACAAATGTGACATAGTAACGTATTTTCCTGCCCAGCCGAATTCCCAAATGCTGCAAGTTAACTAAACATAAATAAAATACGGTTATAGCATGTGCCACTAAACTTTCTATTTTGTGTACGGTACATTTCAAATGTTGCATATAAATGATGACAGTTCCATAATTTTGTTTACACGTTTTAAAGAAAATCTCCAAAAATGGACCACATGGTTTAAGTCCGAATGTTGTAATAAATCTGTTTTTTAATTTAGTATTTCAACACCCTGTGAACCCGCTGGCACGGGCGACGCCGCGCGCAGACGCTGTTTTCAGATGGTCAGGTTGTAGAAGGCAGGTTCTGTGGCTTGGCTGCGAGGGCCAGGCAAATAATTTACTGCCTTCATTTAAAAAGCGTTTCAATTAGTGTTTTATTGCTATGCTACTTAGAGGTCAGTGCCACTCTAATACAACTTTTTACGCTTCGCAAATTTGGCCGTCGCTAAACCGTTTTCTTTCTTTCTTTCTCTCTTCATCTGATTTTAACATGTCCCCAGGGTTCAAAGTAGTCTGGATGTGACAACTAGACCTAAATGCGTCATAAAGATTGGCTAGATAACGTTCCAACATATGTCAACAAGACTAGAAAAGCGATAAGATATCTCATATCATTTATTGCATTCATATCTAAATTTACAGCATGAAGACTATCATGCCAGTGATGGCTGAGAGCAAATAGATCATCAGCTTTTAACTGTACATCTAATTTCTCTAAATATAAACACAGTAAAGGGGTTAAAATGATATAAATATTTGGCACAAAGCAGTATTGCCTCGCTTTACGCTGCTCATCAAAAAACTTACTCAATGTCGTTAATGAAAAGCACATAGGCTATTATTTGTCTGTAACTATTCGTTGGTGACTATCTAATGAAAGTACAAAACGTTTTAACTGCATTAGTTATAGCTGCTAAACACTCAGTATAGTCTTCGGGATACGTTAACATTTTTGACCAACCTTTTCCTCTGTCCACAAAACTTGTTATGGTGTTGGCAGACTTTGACGACCGGAAAAAACTCGCGTTTAGCCCTAGTTTTTCAGCCGCGGAGTATGTCCTGTAAATGGAGAGCATGTAATCGTGGGGAATAATGGCGTCTTTAAAATCATCCTGTTGATGGCTTTGGCTCTGGGAGGATGCGAAGATCTCTTTCAAGAATTTGGGTGACTCCTGTCCATCATACAGGACCCTTGTTCCCTTGTTTCTCCTTGGGACGGAGGGAGTTAAAATAGCAGCTGAGTGAAAACCCGGTAAATCCCAGAAAAAAACAAAAATCAAGCAAAACGCTGCTGCTCGTGAGACATCCATAGTAGTACTGCCCCAAAAATTATATGAAGCCCTCTCCACAGTGAAACCGGTTCGATCGCTTGAATACAGGAGGCCGGCTTTCCGTCCACTAGAGAAGTGCGCTGAGAGGAGACTGTGGAGCGCTGGATGAACGCGGGCACGCCCCTCTCACATACGTACTGGTATTTATAGGAGAACCTCCCTAGTATTTCTATTGACTTGTTAAAACGGAAGACGAACACCTCAGTTGGGCGAGAAGGTTCGGATTTCGCAGGTCTCTCCAAGCGAGGGTACACCTCTATTCCAGCGGAATGACTATGGTGAACTGAAGAGTCTGCAAACTTTATATCAAATTGTGTCGTGAGCAGCTCCGAGTGTTTAAATTAAACAAAACATACCCTTTTTTTCCTTATTACGCCTATAGAATGACACGTTTTCAAAACTTTGAGAGGAAGAAAAATGTATGTTATGCCTCTAATAATAATAAAAAAGATTTGGCCTACTTATCTTTTTAGGAAACGAAAGAATGTAACTGTGGATGACGTATAAGTCAAAAATCATGCAGCAGCAATTCTTAATATTAACGAACAGATGAAGGACAGAAAACCAATTCACAGTTGTGATGATTGACTATTTTGACAACATGTGCAGACATATGTAGGACTTGTATATAACCTCGTTCAATAGGCGCACTATTTATTCATCTTCAAACCATGTAAAATGACCACCAATGTTTTGCTTTTCGTTTTATCGTTTATTTTCCCACTCAATAGCTATATCAACGGAAGATGCTTATACAAGTAAAAATATCATTCTTTATGAAATGCTCGTCATTAATAACTCTAGTTATTAATGTACAAAATAACGGGTTAAGTACGTGTTTCTTACTATCATGCTGTTTGGTTACAGTTGAATTTCTCTTAACGTTAAATTTGTAGACATAAACTCTTAATTAAAATAAATAGGCCTATGTGGAAAAAAATATGAATATGGACTAATATAATTCATACTAAAACATGAAAAATTGACAATTGACGTCCAGACTATTTTCTAATCTTTGGAAACAATAACATTTTTTTTGTAAATCTTCGTTCGCTCATTTATCGCATCAGCATCTTTATTTGAAGGAGTTTAGTAATAAATAGTTTTGTGGACTCTATCGCTCTCTATCGGACAGATTTTGAAAAACACCCTACTAGGTTCACCTGGAATCCCACGTACATTTTTAATCAGTTGTAATCATGAGGTAGCTTATATGGGATTTTTTTTAAAACAATAATATATAAACAACTACTATTTTGCCATTCTATTACAGAACTTCTGTACGATGTGTTCTGCTGCACACTGAATAAAATACCAAGCTTCACGACAGGATAAAACTATCTTCTTTTCAGAAGTGTAAACGAAAACGTGTTTGGCTTCCAGATAAGATGCGTAAACACAGGATACAACAGTGACTCATTAACCAGTTGTGGTGTTTGCTGGAACCAGTGACAAGGTCTTCGGCAGCGATAAGATTAAATATTTGTAACATGAAAACAACTGAAGCGGGAGAGCACCGACATACCGACTGCACACCGCAAAAGCTAATAATGACTAACAAATAGACCATAACTGTCGCAAATGAACATAATTATTTTAACTGTAGGACTCAAAATATGAATCATGCATGCGCTTCAAATACCAATTGCAAACACGATTTGAGCGGTTTCAATACATTATTGTCTTTTATTAATTTATCTTAGCGTTATTCTGTAATAATATTACGTTAGATACTTGCCAAGGTTGGTGTAGGTCCATCTATAGGCCTATCTTTAACATTAACAAAAATGAAAAAGATCAAAATTTTATATGTATAATAACCCTAATTAGTTTGTATAATGACTATAGTTTTAATTAGCAAATTACTACTATCAATTACTGTTAACTTAATATGTCTTAAGTTATTCAAAATTATAATCAATAACACACTCGTAACACGCTAAAAATAAAAACTATCAGAATATACATTTACATAACCATTTTTCCTCATTTAAACGTTACTTATAGATAAAACGGGATATTTTGTGTATGGTCATTGCACAAAATCAAACATTTTCGTTGTTTTAACCGGCTGTTACTCGGCAATGTCGCAGCTACACTGTGCGTCCAGAAAAGTTTCCTTCCACCAGGTGGCAGCCAAGGCCAGATTATGTCAGGTTAAACCCAACGAAAGAGTGAGATCGAGCGACATAAAACCTTGCAATAGTTATGGATACCCAAGCTTTCCCCAGTCATTAGTTTGCTTAGTATTTTCAAATATGCTTACATATACCATGTTTAATATATTGCTAAACTTGCATTCGGACAGCAAATAGTCATGCAGGTGGAAGACTAACAAGAAATCTACGGAATATTGTTTCGCCCAATTAAAGGTACAGGAATCATTGGCTGCCACAAAATATACATCGAGTGATTGTGTTTAAAGACAGCGATGAAGGTTATTGTGACGTCTTTATTTTTACGGTCGTTCGCGCTTAAACACCTGGGCTGCAGTCAGATCCGGATTACCAAGGGTACGTAGCGCCCTGAAATTAATAATGTACAGCCTGATGTGGAAGTCAATCAGTCCATGACTGCGACATTTTTGCGGTGATCGTGCTCCGTCACTCATTTTAGATGCGCCCTTAGTGATTTTGATCTAGAATAGGCACTGGCTATAGTTGCCTATGTTTACAGCACTTTTGTTGTTCATTTGACACGAAGTCACCTGCGTCATTACTGACTTAGCTGGCGCAGCTTAGCCTATTATAAATAGGCCTACAGTACGTATCATCAATAGACGTGCATGAGATAGATTTACGGGAGAAAATTAGAACTATGGTTTTACTACTTTACAGTTGCATGTCTAGTCAAATTCATACGGTACAGTGTCTGCTCACAAAATAGTGCGTGACGCTTCAATTCAGCAACGGTGCGGGAACAGTTAAACGACGAGGTTATATAACGCACTGATTACATGAGTCACATTGACGGTCGCAGCCTTTTCTCATCCGATCCCATCCCAGCCCATTATTTGCTTGCTGTACCAAGGGCATCACATCACAGACGAGAAGCTTCCAGACTCGGATTCGTCAGTATCGCTCCTCCCGTGCACTACGCATCCAAAAAAGTCATTAAAGTCCATGCGAGCTGTGTGACTGCACTTTAAAAATTGGATCCAGTGGACTGGAAAACACCGTTAAACGGGAATTTACAGCAAACAGGAAGGCAAGTTTGGGGCTTTAAAATATTCGGGCGTGTTTAGGATGTAGCAGGTATTGGGGGCGGAGTGGGGAATACGACAATTATGGTAAATAACTTAATACCGATATTAAGGAAAAATATCAATGATAAAAAAAAATAATCCTAACAAAAGCAATAAGGTTCCATAGCACTACGTGCTTTGGACCCTTAATAAGTGTATCGCATACACTGGATACAATCTGTGTGAAAAGAAGGGCATCATACATTGATCGCCCCGTAGATGCGCTGCAATAGTCGTGTGTTTTGGGTTTTCTCTTTCGGTTTTATCAATGTGTGTGACGGTGTTTGAAAGCCGCGGGTACCTGTGACCCTTGGGAGAAGCACCAGCAACAACAAAACGCCGATAGCTTACGGATCTCCAAGTGTTTGCCTTTGAAATCACTCTGCATCTCAAACGTTTCAAAGGTATTATGCGAAACACAGTAGCAAAGAATTACAGTGCTGTCATATTTATCCACAGCGTAACAAGACGAAGGCAAGTTTAAGGGATCTTCTTCATTATTGTTTATGGTCTGCGTACGTAGGCTATAATAACCGTTGGCATTCCGCCTTTACATTCTTTGCTGTTTTCACCTGTATATTCGTCATCGTATAGTTAAAAAACAATCGAATCAAACGTGAAAATATTTATTTTACGGCTTGAACGCTTTTGATGTTTACAATAATATAGGGGCGTTCCATGGGAGTGATAAGCGATTACTGTTCCTGATGACGGTTCCCGATTTATGCCTGCGCTCCAAATCAACATCTCACATGACAAAGCAGGACTCCAGAGATGTCACATAAATATTTATTAATCACGATAACAACACTGTTTGCTTAGGTTATTTATCAGTTGGTGTAGCGATCTTTCTTTGTGAACTTCACGCTCTGGTGTTCGTATACTTCACTGTTAGTGCTGAACCAGATCTTTCATTCCCTGTGGCACACGCTCACGTGCTATGCGTTTGTTGAACATCGTCCTGCAGACGGTTTGATTCTGAGTTTGAATGAAGACAGATGGGGTTACATAATTGTCCATACATCCTTCACTTACCTGGTATTAAAAACGTATGTTGTTCAGTTGGTGATGAAATATACTATGGTGTAACGTGGTATAACGCTGACGAGAGGCCTCGTCAATTTTAAAGGGTAATCAAAATGTTATTATTTGAAAAGTCAAAATTGACAAATTTGGTTAAAAATATGATTACACAGCTGTCATGCAACTAAAACTGTATATGAACGGTTGAAGTTGAGGACAACTGGGGCAGTGTGGCACAGCGGAGAAGGATGCCATGCTTGTGATCTGAATGTCATCAGTTAACAGGAAGTTTGCAGACTGGTTTCACGTTCAGCCCCTGAGCGAGGCCACTAACCCCAATTGATCTAGGGACTGGCTCACCCTGCTTTTTCAATTCTGTGTTACCAAAGACCAAAGTGTCTCCTCAGTAAATACAGTGCTCAGCATACATGAGTAACACCCCAACAGACTCGTCAGAAAACCTTTAGTTTCCTTTCAGAATCAACATTTCCTATGGGATACTATACTACAAAGTTGGTATACTGTACTACAAAGTACTCCCACAGATGTGGGGAATTGATTGCAATCAAGATTTGTTAATTTGCTCGCACAAAAAAGTAAATATCCTGACAAATTCATTCAAGACCATATTGCCAAAATGAGTATACCCCATTGAAAGTCTTAGGAACAAAGCTAAATTTGGGAAGGAATGTTGTGCATGGGTGTCCTTCTTGAAGGAAGCCTCTCCTAAAGTCCATGCACAAAACGCCCATCTAGAATTTGCCACGCCCCGTGCTGAAAAAGATGAAGACTACTGAGACTCTGTATTCTGGAGTGACAAGACCAAGATAAATGTTTGAGCTGGTGGCTTCAAAGCTGTATGATGTCGAAAGGTGAGGAGCACAAGGAAGAATGCATGGTGCTTACAGTGAAACATGGTGGCGGCAGCGTCCTTATGTGAGGCTGCATGAGTTCTGCTGGTGTCAGGGAGCTGCATTCCATTGATGGCATCATGGTATCATGAACTCACAGATGTGCTGCTCTATACTGAAAGAGAACATGGGACCATCACTCCGTGCCCTTGGTCCTTGTGCACTTTTCTGAAATGACAATGATCCAAAACACACACAGCTAAGGCCACTGTTGAATTTCTGAAGAAGAACCTAGTGAGAGTGATTCAGTAGCCAAGTATGTCTCTTGTTCTGTACACAACTGGACGTCAACTGGACGCTGAAGAGCGTCACTCTCCATCCAGCATCCAGGCTCTAAAAAAAGTTATTCTTGAAGACTGGAAAAAGAGAGATGTTGCAATATGTCGCCCACTTGTTCATTCCATGCCTGGAAGACTTGGTGCTGTTCTTAAAAATCATGGGGGTCATACAAAATACTAGATCTAGTAGTTATTGTTGTGGGGTGTATTCATTTTTGCGTCACCTGATTTAAGTAAAACAATTTAATAAGCTATATTATTAACCTTACTTTCATGTTCAGGAATTAAGCAAATGATCTATAAAACTCAGTCTTAACAGAATTTTGGAAATTGTTCTTGTGTTCCTTGAGATATTGATTAAAATCTTACTTTTCAAAGGGGATGTACTGAGCACTGTATAGGCATCAGTCAGGCTCCTGATAGACTCACATTGGGACAGTCTCCTGCTTGAGAAAAAGCTAAGACTCAACCAGTGCAGGCTCTTCATTGACCAATCAGAATGAATGTGCAGCTTTCAGGAACATTGGAGCCCCCTACAGGTCGCACCTGCTCATGCCAGTCATGCAGATCTCTCTCAAAGGCACAAAAACACAGGGCTCCTGTTATGGTGAAGCTATCGGCGGCTTTTGATCTAATGTGCTTTTACTGGTGAATAAAGTCTGAGAGCTGAATGTGGCTCGGGGGGCATATAGCGCAGCATGCAGGCTTTGGGTTTGCACCCAAAGATGACAATAACAAACATGTAAAGCCACAAATTCACAAAAGGGTCTCAGGGACACTCACATACCCTATTCTGACTGACTTTTGTTGGGCTGGGATGGACCTGTAGAGTATTTTATCCATCTCTTATGTTCGCTTTGTTTCCTTCCTAAATGCTGTATTTTAAAATAGTGCACCACTGTTTTCTATGATGCCATTAATCGACTTGATTCAAATTCACCTGTAATGTTCTTTGGGAAATCTTTGTTGACCTTGTTCAGAAACTGGCATATGTGGGGAGCCTGATAACAGTCATTCACTGAGGCTCTCTTTGATCTGGGAGGGTTCCATCCAGCCAACACTACTAACCAGCCACCCATTGTTAAGCACAGAGTGGCACCCGTAAAAGCGAAGTGACACGCGAACTGGCAGAGCGAGGGAGCCACTGCACGACGTTCTGGGACGTAGTGCACACCCATGTTAGCCTGCAGCATACCGCTGGATCACTCTAACAAGTATCATTTTCATGAAAACAAAGGGAAGTCTGCCTGTGTAATTGGCTTATATAGTCAGTGTTGGCCATGCAATATATTGCTCTGTTGCCAAGTCTGTTGCTAGGCAAAGCTGGATCGCTCTGTAGACTATGATTATTCTCATAATCAGACAGTAACAAAAAGCAATTTTAATGATATTTTGTTCACTAATATGTAGTGACCGTCAAATATAAAATAAATACAGACTAATTCTTTTAACTGAGTGCAAGTCTATGAATATTTTAATCCAAGAAAACTCTTTAACCCATAGAGCCTGTTTCACCCACACACCAGCACCTTCAATTTACACCGTTAAAATTGTATATTTTCATGTGCGCTGTGTATACAAACATTTCAGTTCATAATGTGGAGAAATGCACCATCCAGTTGCCGTTGATGAATAAAACATTTTCCTTGAGCGTCCTCTCAGAGTGAGCAGGGGAAATGTGTGTGAGTGAAATCAGACAACTTTAAGCAGCACATCAAGGCTGTGTAGGATTGTGTGTGAAAGCCAGGTTTACGCTTCCAGCATGCAGCAAAGAATCTCACACGTTCACAGCTATCGATTGTGAATAAAACCAATTGTACGGCAAATATTCTCTACGTATCATTAACAGACCATTTTTGAAACAAAATTGCAGGTATTACACCTACTTAGGTTGAACAAATGATAAAAATGCGGTATATCTCCCATTTGGGATATTTAAAGTGAAACAATCGGTTGAAACACATAACGTCTTTTCAGATTGCTTTTGGTTGGTACACAGTGCTACTCTAAGTACACGATGATCAGTACCAGGTTCGTTTAAGTGCATTTTATTCAGCAACAATGGATCAATTTAACGATTCGGAACCTAAGGTTCCAGGCAATAAGGTTACTTTTGTGCATCTGCAGCAAAATTAATCGTGCTCATTACTATAAAACTCAAATTGAGTAACATTTATTGAGTATTGCGGTAGCAGTTAAAACGAGACCCGCACCCAGAGACGGTATATGAAACGATAACGTGTTTAGGGAAGATACAATCTTTCTTTACGGCTTCACTCACCCTTATCTATCCAAAAGGAAAATACGGTAACATGTTAGAGCTGGGGCGGGGGGTTCGGTTGACAATAAATCACGGCTGTTTTATGATGAAATTAAATCGATTTAACGCCACCTGTAAAGGAGAGCTAATTTTAAAGCTCCACTTTACCGGAGGCGCATCGGAGGCATTTAGCAGATCCTCCTTGTCATTACATCGGGATTAATCCAACGCTTCGGTCTCCCTATCACATGCGAAACGTTCAGGAGCATATCAAGGAACAGCCTTCACCTAATGAGGCGAGATACAGAAGGAGTGTTGGGGGCAGGGCGTGGTGCCTAATTATGTTTTTCTGTTAATTTATGTGTAAATTTATGTTGCATGTAGCACCTTGGTCCTGGAGGAACGTTGTTTCGTTTCACTGTGCACTAACTGTACATGGTTGAAGTGACAATAAATCCTACTTGAACTTGAACTTGTTTGGTGGCAGGGCATGGTGCTTAATTATCTTTGGGTGTGGGGCGTGGTGCATAATTATATTTGGGGCGGGGCATAGTGCGTATTTATATTTGAGATGAGGCGTGGCGTGTAATTATGTTTGGGGGCGGGGAATGCGGCGTACTTTTCAGTGAGGGCAGAGTATGAAGCGTAATTGTGTTTGGGGCGGGGCGTGTCTGGGACCTTCTCAGTCTGCGCTCTTCTCCTTACAGGCTTACGTCGGATGTGATGCGCTCTTCCCAAGAATACGAGGTGGGCTTCGTCCGCACATCCTGCTGTCCCTTAGAAGTTGTAGCTGGCGGGGTTCACAATCACACCCGTGGAGTCGGAAGCTAATATCACAAGCATTTTCTTTGTTTAAACGGTGAACACACCCACAAGTAAACATAACTTATACTTGAATAGTGAAATCCAAGTCAGTACCGATTTATCCAGCTACTTCGACAGGAGACGAACAGGCGCCAAACTTGTCTGAAACTTCGGTCTCTTCCTTAAAGTGCCTATATCATTTATTGTAAAAATGCTTTCACAACAGATCAACCGCTCCACTGCGAAGGGGAGTCCCCGCAGCCGCATCCCCCGGCCGGTGCTGCGGCCTTTCCGCCCGAAGAACAACTTGTTCTCCCCGGAGGAGACGCCGATACCTGACCTCACTAAGGCTGCCATCAGTACCAATAGCTCATGTTCAGGTTTGCATCTCCTGTGTAATTGTATTACGGGTCAGTGGTCCCTTTCTTCAGCGCCTCCCTTCTTAAAAGGCTTTTTACCCGTATATGTCTCCTCTCCTGTTCTGTCTCCGGCTCTTCGTGTGAATTTGAACCGCTCAACTAAACGAATTGACTTCGTCAAGCCTTCTAGTGTATCAGATATACCAAAGTGCTTCATTTTAAAATTCCAGAGGTTACTTATTAGTAATTTTGAACACAGGCTGTAGGTAAAACAGGCGGTTGTAGGTAATTATACTTGACAAAACAGGTGGTTAAAGAAAAAAGTCAGAGAAGGCGGGGACGAGGGGGAGACCTAATTATGGCCCGACTTCGCCTGTCTTTCAGACGACACGGGATGCCCCAGCAGCCAGCTAATGTCCCCTTCAGTGGGTAGCGCCCCCCCGAGGTCACACGCGGGCAGCGAGCGCAAGAAGAGGAACCGAAAGAGGGTCCGTGTGCACGAGGTGGCGGAGAGCCGCGCCCCTGTCCCGAGCGCAGGTGAGGGGCCAAGCCGGTCAGTTTAGAGGCCATTTCCATGCGGGGCGCCTGCTGTCTGAATGCAGGCATCTCATTAACACTTTAGTTACTTGCCGCTTGCTTTGCATTTACAGATACCTGTTAGTTTTGCTCCTGTTTAATAGTCCTGATAGTATAAATAGTCTGTCAGTTTTGCGAACATGGTTTTTATTGCTGGTGAAAAGGCCTCTTGCAGCAGGATGGCACCGTGTTTGCTATGTCTGCCCATAGAGTACCTCACTTTGTAACGCTTACTGATACATATGCTATACCGACAACCTGTGCTGCCTGTAGCATCCAGCACCAGTGTGGGACAGAAAGTCTATTTGAAGTAAATTCGCCATCTTGCTTCTCTGCTTTCTAAAGACGGGAGGCTAAAAGCTTCTTCCGCATCAGTGTAGAGCAGGCACTGATGTGGCCAGGCGGCTATCAGATGGGTCACGGCTTTTGTTTGATGTGTAACTCGATGCCATGGAGACGTCTCTCGAAATGGGCTCCTTGATCGCAGGCTGAAAAGGCATTCGGAGCACAGGAAGGCCAGCCTGGAGCTGGGCGTTCACCACCACTTTCGGGGAGTCCTTTTTCTCCCATAGAACTGCTCTGGGATTCCTTTAGAGGGGTCATGAACCTAGATGAGCTGCTTTCTGACGGGGAGGGTGATGTGGAGCGTGAGTTCGCTGCCAGTTGGCTGAGGTGGATGGAGTGGAAGCGGCGTCTCGCGTCTCTGTCACCATGGTCCCCTCTGATGGGCCTTTCTGTAGGTGCCGGCACAGACCTCGGCCCCTCTGGCAGCGGCAAGCTGAGGCCGTCGTCCACCAGCAGCCCTGCGGCGAAGAGGCCGACGTTCTCTCTCAGGTAAGGCGGTTTGGCGCAGTCGGGTTGATAAACCTTTTACGAGTATTAAAAACAACCATTTGAGATCTTGCTCAAATGCTGGTCAGTCCTGTGTTGCGTCAAGCTCAGAGTGTGTTTTTTGATGGTGGAAAACAGGCAGAGAGCTGTGATCTGTTCCGTGAGATTTCTTATTCAGACTCGGAACTCTGCCTCGGGTCGCCGACAGGTACTGAGCCTGCGTCTGATGTCTGACCCGCCTGTCTTTGCAGCCGTGCCGCCCCTGGCAGGAGAACTGGGCATGAGCCCAAGCAGCCATTGGCAGACCTGACGCTGTATGCCCCCTGCAGGATGGAGCCCCGCTCTCCCGTGCCCAACAGCAGCAGCAACGCAAGCTCTTCTGCCTGGTACTGCCTGGCTCCTGGGTGACTGTGATGGTGACACACACTGAGTATTGTGGAATTTGGGGGTGGTGTTGTTTTCAAGGTCAAACAAGCAGGAATTGTTTCGGTTGTCTTATTTAAATGATGCCTCGCCTTTAGTAGCAGAAAATGTTTCCCTTCTCCTGAATCGAACGCAGAGAAAATGATGGATGACATGAATGTTTTATGCTGGACAGGCCTCCTTTGGCATCTCCATTACCATATCGCATTGCCGTCCTCTTCTGAGGTCCTTGTATGAAGGGCTGTGGAAACCAGGAGACCGTCGTTACCCAGGAGTGGCCTCACTGTCCGCTCATCTCTCGCGCGCCGCCCCTGTGAAGGTCGGGTCCCACAGGGGAGCAGCTGGATGCTGGATTAATTCTGCGTTTGCTTGGCGAATTGCGTGGTTTACCTTCCATTCCTTCCCGTGCCTTCCGAGGATGATGCAGCATCCTGAGTTGCCAGGATACCGTGCAAGCCCCTGTCGCTGTGTAGCTTTTTGTGGGTCATGGAGGGAGGGGGGGCTGGTCTGGTTTGCACAGAAGTGTCGTCACCCCCCCTCCACCCCAAATTGGATTAGCACAGTTGAGGCTCTACTGCTAAGGGAGGAGGGGTGGGTGGGTGTTTGCCTGCTTTCAATTGACTATCCCCCCAATTGTAATGGAAGACTGCTCATGTTAGTGCTGGGCAGAGAGAGACTGAGTTCCTTCCCTGAACGTGTGCTGGTTCTTTGTGTTTCTGGCCATTTTGCCCACTTTGGGCCTCGGTCCTCGTTTGTGCAGAGAGCCATGGTGCCGGTGGACCCGCCTCCTGAGAGAGGCGCTTCTCAGCTGTGGCCAGATGGCCTCGGTGACGCAGCAACCTGCCCAAGGTCTCACACTGGCTGTTTCTATCTCTCCCTGTGGTCTCCGGAAGGCTCCATCTGCGTCGTCGTCATGGTCGTGTCCTGGAGAGTCGGAGCTGTATTCTGTGCTCCGTCGGCTGACTTGCTTAGGGATAAATGTCCTGCTTCTTGATTCCAAGCATCAGGGCTTGTAGTGAACACAACTTTAGTTCCGTTGCTGCGTGGCTGCTGAAAGATTCCTACCTTTTAATGTGTCTGTGATTGAATAACAAAAGCCAGTTACTTAGAAATAATAATAATTTTAAAATGTGGTATCATCAGTCATTTGTGTGTCTTTTGAGGTTTTTATCAGTTCAGGTTAATTACCATAATACTGACATTTGTAATGATTGCCGGTGTGAGTGATGTTTGCCTTGAATAAAATGATTCCATTACTCATTGTTCACAACTGGAAGCAGGACAACGTTTTGAAGGAATGTCAACTAAAAAAAGCTTCTCATCACGTTGTAAGGAGGCGCTACCACTCATGTGGGGACAACCATGGCATTAAGCCCCCCAGCCCTGAGCAGTACCTGACACCCCTGCAACAGAAGGTGGTCATGATCAGGCACCTGCGGAGTCAGCTGATGGAGTCAGAGATGAGATATCGCGAGAGGTCTGTTCCATTAACTTCACATTATTAGCAGGGAGCATTTTTGTATCCGGAGTGGAATTCTTAGTGTCTCGGGAGGGAAACCCCACGAGGCCAAACTTTCAAATCATCTTCTCAGGGAGATGGAGGTGGAGGAATTGCGGGCCCAGCTCACCCGGATGCAGGAGGACTGGATTGAGGAGGAGTGTCACCGTGTGGAGGCCCAGCTGGCCCTGAAGGAGGCACGCAGGGAGATCAGGCAGCTGCGGCAGGTGGTGGAGACCATGAGGAGCAGCCTGGTAGAGAAGGACAAGGGCATCCAAAAGTATTTCATTGACATTAACATCCAGAACCGCAAGCTGGAGGAGCTGCTCCGGAGCATGGAGGTGGCTCAGAGCGGCTGTCCCCAGGAGGCGCTTGCACCCAGCGCGACTGGGCTGGCAGCACAGGAAGCTCGTGAGATAACCGACAGCGGCCTGCATATCAGTGACGAGGGGGTCGATTTGGCTGATATCCCCGGGCAAGTTCCTAGTGAGGATTTGGCTTCTGAGTTGGAGGGATCGGCAGACAGGGGTAACCCTGTCCCCGAACCTGGTCTATCTCCTGTCTTGGTGGAGAAGGCGGTGCAGACAGATCCAAGCCCTGGGCCACCTGACCTCCAGGCCCTCCTGCTCCACCTGTTGAAGCTCCGGGAAGCCAGTGTGACTCTCACCCCCGAGCCTGTTCAGCCGGCACCCCTGCCCCCAGCTGATCGCCAACCTGAAGGCCTGCCCGACACGGGGTCCCCCAGCGAGGGGCTGACAGACGCAGGGGTGCTGGTCAGCAAGCGGTATTGGAGCAGCAGCTTCCTGGTGGACCTGGCGACCCTGGCAGTGCCCATGTTGCCCACGGTGGCCTGGCTGTACTGCACGCACCGGGCCAGCACTGAGCCCGTGTACAACATTGGGGTTCTGATCCGCGGCTGCTGCATGGTGAGCCTTCGCTCGCTACGTCACATGGGGGCTGGGGTCTGAGATGCACCACTCCGGTGACTCATACGTGCACTGTACTGGACCATGGCGCACACTTGCTGTGTACACTGTGCTTATATGTGCGTGTCTCTATTGTAAGGATCCCTCGGCGATTTGTACTGTGTACAGAGGTGGACAGCTGAGCCGACATAACGTAGGAGGGATTGGTGTTCAGGATTTTTTTTTTTTTTTCTTAACTGATCATCTAGGCAGATGGTCAGGTTGCATCTGGGAAGTCATTCTGTATATTGAGTTTTTGTTCAGTTTTCTGGCAGGGGTGAAATGTTATATATGGACAGCTGGGAAAATTTAATTTGACTTCAGTAACCTCTTTTGATGTGTAAAAATGTCTTGTTTAGACATCGGAACAGCATTTGTCTTGTGTTGACCTGTGTTCCTGTGTTTGATTAAAGCATGAATATATTAAGTGCAAACAATCAGGACTTGTTTTATTAGCTCTATCTCTATAGAAAATCAGCCAGTTCAACCTGAAGACCCTCACTCACTGTGCCAGTTGCACCATGTCTTTCTCCTGTATTTTTGGGCAGACACTTATAGCTGCCGTGACACATCGAACTCCTAAGGATATGAAGGACGTTCAGCTTGCTGAGTGCGTCATGACGTTTAAGTCAAGTAGAAATTCATCTGGCTGGCAAGCTGCAGCAGGTCCTGACTCTGCATGAGCTCCACTAATGACTCGCATACTGTTATAACAGGCAAGTAGGTCATTGAGGCTTGCGAATGATTAGTAGACACCTTAAAGATTTCTGAAGCCCGGCAAGGAGAACTGAGCATGGAAAAAGCCCCCCAGAACCAATTTAGTATCGCAGTGTCTGAGCCGCTCTGCAGGATTCAGAACGGCGTGTCTTGCCTAATGTTTTTGACTCTGAAGGCAACACTAAGCATCAATGCTAATCAACCAGCGGAGCGACATTAGAATCCTTTAGAGGTGCTTTCCATTGACCGGTTGTTTCAGCAGACACTGGCTCAGTAGCACCCCCTGTGGGCTCACTGTATCCACAGCCTTCTGTCTCCAGCAGATCACTATGCACCCAGCTGAACTGACAGTGTCCATAACTGAATTCATTCGACTCCCCTGACTTTGAAGTTCCTGATCCCTCTCTCTCTTAAAACCTACAGTCACACATCTGTAACCAAAGACAGTGGAACAAGGTTGTTTTAGTCCTCCATACACTAAACTACAAACAAAATAATCCTGGATGTGGATGCAGGAAATTTATTTTGAGCTTGTAAATGCAGCTTTGGTTACATTGAGTTACACTTTTAATGACCTAGACATACAAGACCTGGGGCAAATATAACAAACGCAGTAGTGCAACATTATCCTGGAGACTAAATGTATTTTCTGGATCCTTTTTATGAGATTTTCCAAACCACTTATCCTGGCTAGAAGGGCATGGGGGCTGGGGGAGCACAGGGAAGGCTATGGGGCATACTGGATGTGATTGAAGTAAATATAAATAAAAATTCTATTTCATGAATATTGAATTACAAACTGCACATTTAATATTAATTTAAAGTACACAGAGATGTCAAACTGGGGAAAATGTGCAAACATTTCAAGAACAACCTGAAAACCTGAGTGAAATACTGATAATTATGAATATTTTTAGTGGTTTGTGCATAAAGCCACATTTTAATGTCCAGATCGGAGAATGCTTTTAACAGCAGCCTTTCACAATAATGACTACATTTTAAGAGATTAAGGAGTGCATCAGACCATTGTATTTGTATTTGGGATTAAATTGACCTGATCCGTGACGTTCATAGCGTTGTTAGGGTATTGTGGGCTTTACATGACCCCCTCTGCTTCCTCAGATTCGATGTCAGGGTGAGTGCCGGTCCCCAGGAATCCGGAGCTGACCACAGGGGTGTCACTGAATCCCGTTACCAGCTGAAGTGTAATGCCATGCGGACTAGAGCCGGAGTGGAAACGCGAACAACGATGGCACACCCGGCCCCCCAGGGCACACGCGGCCCCCCAGGGCACACGCGGCCCCCTAGGGCACACGCGGCCCCCTAGGGCACACGTGCACGCAATCAGGACAGAGTCTCAATCCTTTTCCACTGGAAATTAAAATGGAGTTTCAACAAAGGGATGCATGCGGTGAAATCAGTTTGTACGTTTGAGTATGAAGGGGCACAAATACTTAATAAGGGGGGTTGTGAAATCCCCTCGCTCCACCCCCGCCCCGCTTTTGTGCTCTCAGATGGTAGGGGGGGACGGGACGACTATCCCCTTTTAAGTAGGTCAGACTCAGAGTAGTTCTTCAACATTCCCTTTGACAGACAGAGAAAGATTTACAGAATTGAATTTCTGGTACAAAACACTGCAGCCTAAGCTCAGATTTAATATGCTGTCAGGATAACCTTGTTCACCCCCTTTTGAAACATTGTGCACATTTGTTCCATTCATGGACAGAAAAGAACCAGAGCAGCATTCTACTTTGGGGCCCCAGCACCAGCAGACACAGAACATTACAAGTGCTGTTTATGGACTGCCTGTTTGGGCAATAGGGCATACTCGGGGTGACTGAGGTTTGCAGAACGACATCATGAGTCATCCTGGCCCCAGCCCGTTTTTGTCACCATCGCCAGTGGTGGAGCAGAAAGTCACTCAACTGCACAACCAATCATCTGTCTCACCCTGGCCTGCTCCCGCCTCTCCATGAATATCTGTACTTGTTGGCTCAGCCAATAGATGGTTTGCCTATTTCTACGTTGAAATGTTTCAGTGGGGCGATGCAGGTTAAGCTCTTGCTGAAGGGCAGGACAGCTGGTGCACGACTGGGATCGGACACTGCTGGCTGAGGGCGTTTTAAATCCACAATTCCCAGCGAATCCTGGGGTTTACCACAGCTACCAGCACTGTTGCAGCATCTGACTGGTTTTGCATAATCATTCTGGCCAATGATGAATGTGCTACGCCAGTCTGGATCACTGCTATGGGCGCCTGCTCCTGTGCAGAACACGTGACCAGCTATGGACTGCAAGCAGGAGCATCCACAGATCGCTTGTTCACAAGCTGGAAAGAAAACAAAGACTTCTCAGTTATCAGAGAGGCCATCATCTCAAACTCCCAAGCGGATGGATTTCACAATCCTGTCATTTCCCACTAAGCCGATTCCACAGGTTCCCAGTGAAGAGGTTTCCCAAAAAGCAGATACTTTGCGAACAAAAAGCCCAATCTTTAGTCCTTTATTTTGTATAACAGAGAAGCTTCATTCAAAAACCATTCATCTAGTATTCAGCAGTTCGTTCAACTAAAAAATAAAAAAAAAGTCTTTCAACGAACCAAAATTCTGATGTTTCCATGACAACAGTGCATCTCAATCTGAGTTTGTCCCTCAGACTCTGCCCCCACCATTGAATATCTTTCAAGTGGATTCTCAGGTGAACATTCAACCAAAAACGTCACAATTTCAGTCCTCTACATGACAGCTGATGCTGTTTGCAGGCGGCCATTCAATTCAGCTCCCAAGGCAGACGTGACAAACGGGTTTGTGAGGTCGTCACATAACTACAGTACTTTCAGCCTTTCACCTCTTTCGCAATATAATTATGGAGATGATCTGAATTTCAGAATGGCCTCCATAAATCATATATACAAATTAAAAATGTATGATTAAACTGATCATCATAATTAAATGGTCATGAAAGAAACACTTGGTTTAAAAATCAAATGCCGAAAGGCGACCCAACACTCCGATGTCCCGTCTGACGATTGTGGCTGTTTTGGTTGACAAACACATTCGCTTTTCAGAAAAATGCCTCAGTGTCCATCTTCCCCTACCACCCACCAGCGGTTATAGCATCTCCCCAAGCCTTCTAACAGACTACAATGT
Source organism: Pollimyrus isidori (assembly GCA_019775955.2). NCBI lineage: Eukaryota > Metazoa > Chordata > Actinopteri > Osteoglossiformes > Mormyridae > Pollimyrus > Pollimyrus isidori. The sequence goes on along the minus strand of JABFDZ020000138.1, from coordinate 7,109,958 downwards.
GTCGGAGGTGCAGTCCCTGACATCACAGGCATCTACGCGGGAAAAAATAAAACTGAAAGCATTCCAGCTAAACAACACTAACGGTTCGGCAACACCCATAAAAGCAACCCCCCCATCCTTCTGTATTCATAAATAAAAAAAAAATAAAAAAAACCCTGGGGGGAAGAAAAACAAAAACAAAAAAACTTCCCATAGTCCCTGGGAAAGGTTGATGTCGGCCAGGAGGCATCTTCCCAAACATTAAAAAATTTAAAAAGCACTATCAACAGTACGAAGGTGATCTTAAAGTAGGTCACTGGAAGTGGGGGCAATGTGTTAAGAGAATGTGTGAAAAAGCAGGATTTAACAGGCGATGCGGCCTCCTCCCTGCCTCGCGCCGCCTCCCCAGCTCCGCAATCGTTACGACAGCTTGATCGCCATCTTCTGTTCTTTTTTCATCAGTCTCTGGGCCTCCTTCTCCACTTTCTTCTTCTGCTGCTCTATCGCCCGCTTCTCCCTCTCTGCCAGCTTCTGCTGCCTGTTTGAAACAGGAGAACACCCATTTGAATGCGGCCCAGTGCCTTCAAAGACGTTTCAAAGTGAGACTGCAAAGGACTGTGGGAGCTTTCCATGGAAACGGCTCGTGACGACGGTGCTGCATCTCTCCCTGGGACAATTTTAGACACGACTCACAACAGCGAGACCTTGATGTGTCACTGAAATATAAAATGTATGTAATAAAAGGCTAGGAGGATAAAATCCACAAGGGTAATGACTTTGATTTTGTTTTCGGTGTCAGATGAAAATAATTTATTTCACAAAGCAGAGCAAGAGGAGTAGCGGTAGGATTTAGCATTAGCATTGAAATAAAATAAGTAATTTTGGAAACAATTCCCACAATATGCCTCATCTATAGTGGTAGGAGCACCAATGTTTAAACAAATTCCCTGTTTGGCAAGAATAAAACATGCACATTGGATAAATGTCAGCAAGCAAACCATCAAGACACCAGTGGGAATTCAGTACAGCAGTGAGATAACGGCTGTCACTCATCATCAGCCACTAAACACCTGTTTTCAGAGACTGTTCACCAACACTAACAAGCTGAAGTGAATCAGTAAAGCTGATCAGAAGATACAGGCCAGACAAGGCCCGCCCACTCTCAGAGACAGCCAATGGCCTTGCCTCAGAGCTCACTAGGAGGCTGCGAGCGGAGAGGACTCGCTCATCAATCTGCCAGGAAACAAATTACTGATGGCTTATGCAGGACTTCCCAGAAAACACAGTACACCCAAACTCTGCATAGCAAGGTTCTCTGAGGACGACATGTACTCCAATCAGTTCTGATAGTGTCTCAATCAGCGCCTGATATTGTTTACCAAATATTCCAAAAAATCCACCAAAAATGAGTCCAGGGCAATAGTACAATAACAGTCATGGCATGAAGCTCTGCATGCAGAACCCGTTGTTACAGCCTTAGATGATGGTCAGGAATGGACATACATTTCGACCACTTGTATTTACAACTTCGCGAATACAAGTGGCCGAAATAGGTTTCCACTGTATGGTGGCTAAGCTCTCACTTAGAGATAGGGTGAGGAGCTCAATCATTCAGGAGGGACTCAATGCAGAGGAAAAGCGGCTCTACTCTGAGAAGAGCCAGATGAGGTGGCTTGGGCATCTGGTCAGGATGCCTCCTGGACGCCTCCCTGGTGAGGTGTTTGGGGCATGTCCCACTGGGAGGAGGCCCCGTGGAAGACCCAGGACACGCTGGAGGGACTATGTCTCTTGACTGGCCGGGGACCCTTCCGAATTACCCGGGAAGAGCTGGATGAAGTGGCCGGGGAGAGGGAAGTCTGGGTTTCCCTGCTTAGGCTGCTGCCCCCGCGACCTGACGCGGAAAAGCGGTAGGAGATGGATGGAAGGACGGACATATCTGGTACGCAGGTATGCATTTACCTATAATAATGATACCTGCAACAATTGATTGTTTGTAAAGGCGCAAATGCATACTTATTTTATGTGCATTTGCACTGCTATGACAAGAAAATACCTTCCATTTTAACCTGCATACCACAAATAAAGTTAGCATATAAAAATTTAAATGCATTATATTTTGTTTTCATATCAGCACAAAATCACATAAAATAACTACGCTTTTATACCAATACCACGATCGATTATCACATGTATCGTATTTAAAGGTGAATGCGATACATACTCCCGTACCATTTATCTCCAACCCTGATTATGGTCATGGAAATCGGCTGACAGGAAACACACATAGTGAACGGTGCAAAAATAAGTGACACAGTGCCACCTGCTGTCAAATAATGGAATAGCACTTTGAGGACACAAAAGTCGCACTTACCAACCTCCCCAAAACAAAATGCAGTCTGGCAGTTTCTGATACCTTGTTTAAACTTGGCCTGCAAAATGCTTTTTTCCTCTATGTTCTCTGCTGCCCTACTGTATGAGCCTATTCTACACTACTTTTCCAGCACTGACTTCTCAATACAATGTCTTGTATTAAAAAGTCATCCATCCATCCATCTTTAAATCACATATGCTGCCAAGGTCCTGATTGAATCCCAAATGCTATGCCTGGCAGCACATGCCATGAGACAGGAGCACCAGTTAACCTAATTGTAGAATATATTTTGCTGATCATAGTTAGAAAAATGAGGGGTCATACCTCAACACCTCCTCAGCCTCCCAAGCAGCACTGGACTCCTCCTCCCACGCGTTGTGCTCCTCCTGCCAGGTGTCCAGGTCCCCCAGTTCCGCCTAGCAATCCCAGACATGAGAGCAGGAGTTACCCAGAACACATGAGGATGCCATCTCACCGCAGCCACGCAATGCTTGCTGGGGAATGGTGCCAGGCTCCCAATGGCACTATAGGAGTTGTAACCCTTCACACTGGAGTCACACTGGGAATCTAAGCTGCATTACCATTATAGGATCCCTAACCTAAACTCCTCTGATTTATTATGTGGCTGTATATTCAGAGGCTTGACCCACCTGATAAATAAAAACAAATAAATAAAAATAAGACATTTCTGAACATTATAGTCAGGTACGGTACTGAAGTCAGTCCCCTTACTGTACACAGCACATCTCCCATTTCTGTGTTGGTAACTCGTGCCCTGACCCAAGTCAATTAACCATGTCAGCTCTTGACTAATGTTATGATTTTGCCAAAGTGAACTCAAGTCTGTATTTCTGATTAGAGATTGTTAATCACTTATGAGAGCCTTGGAAGACACTGAACATTCTATCAGAACCAAAGACAGGGGTGTCCAACCGAGTCCTATGAAGGTCACTCAGTCCACGTGGTTTATTTGCGCGTCACTTTCATTCATGGCGTAGGTTCAGTTCCAAGCCCCCTACTGCCCTAAACACACATGGAACTCCCACCTTATAGGTAGGGACAGGGCCCTGCTGTCCACATCCAAATCTATGTCCTTGATTACATGCCTTTTTCCGAGAAAAATGGAATAGATTGTCTCTTCGGTAAAATGCCAGCCAATTTTTACCTTCTGGCCAAAATCAGCTGAGCACGGAGTTGCCAAATAAACCCAATACCATCACAGCTGATGGTAGAGTTTTGACACGACACTCACCGTTGGTTGGATAAAGGACAGATCATGACTGACAGCCAGTCTGCTGGAAAACCCTATGCTTGTATCAGGAATTGTCAAGTTCAGAGGCTCCCTCTTCTTAAGGACAATCTGTAGGGAAGAAGCTTAGACAATTGAAATTCGACCCTAGAGAACCTTAATTATCACATGTGCATTGCTAATATAATGAGCTCAAACAGTTAGAGCTATAATGGAAAGCATTTATTAAATGTGAAAAATAAACACAAAAAGTCTGCTTATTAAATGTGTTATAAATTAAACGGAATGTTGGGGGTGGGGGGGCATACTTTCTGTGTTTTTCTGATGGTGGGCGCCATGTCCTTGAAGTAGTCCGGCTCCTCCTCCTCCTCCTCCGTGTCTTTGGGCTGTGAGGGCATGTTGCCATTCCCCCCCTCGATCTTGATGCTTGTAGGAACCTCCTCATCCCAGGAACTCCATTCCTCGATCTCTGACTGCGTGAATGAGAACATGACCTGACACCTGCCACCTTCAATGGGGCTTCACTTAAATGCTTCATTATTCCTCTGTGCCACAAACTGTTTACATATTTCTCCTCAACACATAAAATAAAAGGCTTGGTTAATCATTTGCTGACGCTGGTTATAAATGGTTACATAAAAAGTAATTCCTGTTGTATGACTTGTTATTTTCAATGTTGCAATAACTTACCGGTGCCTTTACTACTAATTACTTACAGATGTCCCATTTCAGTTTCTCGGAAACAATTCTGAAGCATTCGATTTAAGGATGCATTCATTTCATTGACAATCTTAAATGTTTAATTTAAAATCTTCATCCCAGAGCTCTTTAACAGATCACTTACCGGCTTTGGAGCTGAAGAATGGCTCACGGTAGTTGGCAGAGTAATTTGATCACCACTTAGTTTTCGTGACCTTCCTGACCTAAAGACAAATAAGCGTGGAGAAATACTGCTCACATTTTCGCAGATAACCTAAAAACCGGGGATACAATTAAGACAAAAATTCTGGTGACAAAAGCTAAACTTTTAACGTCTGACACTAGTAACAGCACAAAATTGGTTTGTCGTTCCACGTCTTTTCACTTACTATATTCATGTCCATTTAAGTGCGCTTACCGACAAATGAGCCTTTTAAAAAATGAAAGTAACGTCACCAGGCAGGTGCAGATCTTAAAGAGGCGGAACTGGCCGACTGTCATTGTGACTTATACCTGGGTTAGGAACAATAAACAGCAGTCTGTGTTAGACTACCCACATTACACTAAATATTTAAATAAATAAATACAACTGAAATAGGCATAACTGAAAAACACATTCACTTTATTTGTTTAAAAACGTATGTACAAAATAATATATTGATCACTGCACAGTCTAAAAACTCGAGTGCCGTCCAGCATCTGGAACAATAAATCAATCTTATAAAAGCACCATTTTAACAAAACGGAAGAGATTCTTCAGGAAAAAATGAACCAGCGTTACATGTTCCTCTCTGCAATTTCCTTTGCAAATGGAAACGTGTCTGTCACAGCATAAAAAGACCGTCTGTGTAAACGAATGCCTTGTCACACAACAAAGGTGAATATGTGCGGTACAGCAAAAAATCGCTTTTCAGTAAGATGAAACCGGGATGATTCTTAGGTGAACAGTACTTAGCTGCACAGCATGCATATGAGCTCAAATAAATTAACATGCATCATTCAGTTTCACTTCTCCAGGCCTTTTAGTTAGCTGACCATGCGTGTTTCATACGTTTTCAACTTCCCAGAATTCCAAGCCGCTCGGCTTTCTGACAAAACACTGCTCAGTTTATCTCCATATGCCAGTGCGTGCCGAGGTGACACTCACCGGGCAAACAGCACTGGTGCCTTTTTGTGCATTCGGTTACAGAGCTAAAGCAACTGCCCGGACCCGTTTTAACTCAGCGCGCCGAGAGTCTTATCGACATTTACTGCCTGTATTTCATAAAGATCTAAAATCCACACCGTTACATATCCATCGCATCAAATTTTGTTAAAATATCAAACTGTGCCATTCCCAATTCAGAGTTCACCACTCTCCCATTGCATTTCGGCTTCCATCTTTGTACCGACGAGGAAGTGCAACGCATCTGGCAGGACCCAGTTATAGATGTCCGAGGACATGCCTGTCTGTGCCGCAGTCCAAGTTGTATAAAATATCAAACAGAAAAATAAAATAGAAATATTATACAATATAAACCAAAAGTCATAAATTAATATAAATTGTTTATAATTTTGCGGCGTTTTATTTCTTATATAGACATAGCCTTACATTTACAAAGTGAAAAAGAACAACTAAGTTATTTAGACTATAGAACACTACCCGGTAAGTATTAACTATGGGTTTTGCTATAAGATACGTGTAGAAAGCAACCTATACATTCATTTTACAACGGTCAAAAGCATCCTTGGTAAGTTGAAATGGCATTACTGAAGACCCCTATAATGCGTGAATTAGCTTTGCACGGTTAACAGCGCGCGCCCACCTATTAGCAGCGTAGGTAGGCCCACCAATACCAGTGTATACTTTGGATGCTAACTTGTTTTAATAAGGATCATATTTACAACAAATGTCTAACTGCAAATTTTATTCATGCACTACCCGTGTTACTGATATTCTTGATAATCCAAAATAACATACATGTATCAAATACTCCAATTTTATCAAAAATAACAAAAATGAAAATATTTAAGAAGCACCGACAAAAATAAGAAAGCAAAAGCATTTATTTATAAACCTGCATTAGAACATCACAAAGCAGGTGTCTGATTATGAAAAAAAAGCTTTAAAAAAAGGTACCAAAAATGGTCTGAGCCCATGATGACAATCTCATGCCTTGGCTAAGATACAGCAATGTGGCATGAAGATGAAAGGTTCCCTTCATAACGCAGAATGCTGGGCTAGAAATGCCCTTATTCTTTGCAGAAGTTCCTTCTTCACACTGTCTGGCACGAGAGCTGTAAGGAAGCACAAAGACACAACCTAAAATGCAGCTGTACTTAGAAGGAAGGCAAAAGACGTCTTTATCCCATATTTCATTTACAAACTTTCCTGAAACTACAGTGTGTGCAGAATGGAGGGTACAAATATGACCAAAATGCAAAGTCCAAGGTTTCCGTTCTTGACATTTAAACTGTTGAGACTACCAAAAAGGCAGTTAAACAGTGAAAACAATCAGGTTTTAAGACTAATATATGTTTACCTCTTCCCTTCGGTGTAATTTCTGTAACCAGGTCCTCCACGGTGACATGTTCAAATCCCTTTTCTCTGATGACATCTGCAATAGCACAACATTTGTTTTTGGCTCTGAGAGAAAAAAAAGATCTATCTACCTTAAATAAAATTAACCACTGGACAAAGGGGAGAGGTGCTGGATTGATGAAATGGTTTTCCTCAATCCGTAGGACCCTTACCTTTGCAGTGTGCTTTCAGCTGGTCCTTCCATCCACATTCTATAAGTTTGGCTCGAAGTAACTCCTTCAGCCTACAGAAAACACACCACCCATTCAATGACAACTGTAACACTTTGAAGAGGCTTCCCTGCAATATTACACTCTTCAAGCTTAATTACACTGAAACTGCTGCAAAACTATTACACTGCAGTCTGGCACAGCTGGGTGTTAATGTTTTACCTACCTCTCCCGTTCGCCCATTTCTATTAACTTCTGATTAATAGCAGCTCTCATTTGTGACTCTTTACTCATATTCACCCTGGAAGATTGGGGAAACAATGACTGAGTAAGCCACAGACCAAAGCACGCCAGCACTTATACAATCCACCACAACATAAGACAGTACAGTGATTTACGACAGACAATAGGTATCTCGTCGGCATTAATGTGTAGCAAGCTACAGTAAAACCGCAGTGATCCTCGACTTATTTCTTCAAATACCACCAATTCCATAATCTAAATCTATAAATGGGAAGTGATCGCCGCTTCATTGAATTTCCATGCATCTGATGAATGCTTAGATAGCTCGGCTGTGTTATAGCAATTTACTGCATAGCGCGGTTAAAAATTGCAGCATTTCAATATGTAAACATATATGACGTTTGTAGACACCATGCTACCCATATGCAATCATACGACTGCTATATTTTAGCACTAATCTTGCGCCTATAAACGTCACCCGGCGTGTTTCACTCACCAAAACGCACGCGCTGCGACCACATAAGCCTACCGTGTTACTATACAAAGCAAGTGGTTCCTACATGCGCTGCAACTGCGTAAAATAAACTAATTTCAATCTGTGTACATTGTCCGCTCACTATTGAAAAATATATATAATTAAATATATATAATTAATTAAATAACGTTCTCTGGGTGCTTTTTTCCTATAACATTTTTCCAAGATTTTTGTGGGACATTAACCAATCATAATTAACTTAGTTTTCACACAATTTTGCCGGAATATTATGTTGCACGCTGTCAGAGTTATGGAAGTGTCATCCCTGTTTAAAAGGGACATGTACGCACTACAAGGTGCAACCGCGAAATATTACGGTCCGCCATGAGGTGGAAGCAGTGTTCACGAAATAATTTCGGTTTAGCCGCATTAGTAGGGTAGCTGATATAAGTAGCTGGTGTATAACCTAATGTGCATCCACCTAACTTTTAACTTATCATTGAAAGTATTGCTCGTAATGTACTTGCGACATTATTCTTATATAGAAAACTAAAGTTTGCTTGATTAAAATTTTGTTAATAATGCAATTTAATTGTCAGAAACCCCAGTTGTACACCTTTGCTTGTCACACTCAATTAAGGGTCTTCCAATTGTACCCTTAGATATATAAATGTACCTTTTAAAACACAGAAATGAATATTTTTGTAACATTGGGGGTACATTAGTGTTGTTTGTACCTTGGGGAGTCCATTTCTGTACTTAAAATTAGACTAAAACATACATTTATCTACACCTAAGGGTACAATTAGCAGACACTTAAGAGTACAGCCCCAGTGACAAGCAAAGGTACAAATTGACAGTGTACACTTGTCTTCAATTAAATTTGTCCATGATGAAGATTAGTAATGTGAATGATTGCCACAGAGTGATGTACACCCTGCATGAGATGCCAGTTGATAATAACCTGCACAAATGCACGCACTGTATGTGGAGGTATGAAGCTACTATGGTGGCATGAGTGAGCACCCTGGGGGGTCCTGCCCCCCAGTGAGAGATACAGTACAATAAAACAAGGCCTCTCAAATATGTATGTGCATATTTACATCAGTGAAAGGGAATGTGCTGCTGAGAGGCAAATGGATTTTTTTCTGTTTCTTCATTGGGTCTTATTACAACGTGTAGTTGACTCTGTAGTGTGATTTTGTCATCAGGTGAATTGTTAAGGCACTGGCACACTGGATTTTCTGCCAGCCCTCCGACGCTATGGCTTCGCTAATGGTGTGAAAAGACAGTGGTACCCAGTGAGGCACCATGCCACCTCTGCTATGTCTCATGTTATTTCTTTAAGCTGACAAGCACAATTCTAGACCCACGTGCTTAGGTACCTGTGCCTTGATGAATTTTATTAAGCCTATTATAGTACATTAGCCATGACACTTAGTCTGTAAATAAATAGAGCTTGGATTATAGATAAATTCTGAGGGGGGGAAAAATAATGAAAGAAGAGGATTTTGTCTCTCTGGCTTTGCCTTTTCAGATTATCATGTCCTTGATAGAAATTGAGGTGCTGATTTGAATGTAGCCCTGAAAGGCTCTTGAGGTATTGAGAGATTATTCCTCACATGTGGAGCAGAATAAAATGCAGTGACATCATTCCGAAAGGGAATGCACTTACCTCATATTCCACAAGTGCTAGATGTGGTGAGCTAGTGTACTGTGGCATTTATTCATAGGTCTATACATAGGGCTACCTGTTATGTGTAAATATCTGTAAAACAAAGTGAATCCAGAGAGCCAAGAGATGTATGGTTTATCCGAGTGCCTTGCTTCACCACAAATCAGATTCTGTTTTAACACAAATTTAAAATGGACCAATCACAATTTGTCCCTTATGTTCGGCTGCTTTGAAGCTGCTATATGTTCAGTGACAATCTTGAGCAGAAGAGTCACCTTTGAGGGTTGGTGCAGCGTCGGCATCTCACTGCGACAGGCGTGGGAACATCACTGACTGTGAGGTTGTGACTCAGTGCCCTCAGCTCTGACTGGAGTTACAGCTCTGTGCCACTGTGCCACTAGTCATTTACTTTCTTACATTTAAGCCCTGTAAGACCGCAGGACTGCAGCCTGTGCTTTTTCCTCACAATCATGGCGCTTGAGAGAATGATGGCAGATCAGAAAAGGTTTGCCACCTGCGGCACCGATTACGCTAATTCAAAATGGAAGAATGATGATCTCAAATGAAATGTGTGTTTTCAGATAAGGTTTTGGAATGAGAGTGCTGTCAATAAAAGAAAATGAATATGTAGGCCTATTTGATAATAATTGGCGCAAAGCTGGGAACAACCCAGGATGGGGCGCCCACCCATTGCAGGTCAGCTTATTCACCTTATGTCACCTTAGCATGTTATTGGACCATGGTGGTGGTGGGGAACTGGAGCACCTGGAGGAAAACCCACAATGACACAGTGAGATCATGTAAACTCTACACACATACAGCCATGGCAGAGACTCCAACCCTGGTCCTAGAGGTGTAAGGCAACTGCGCTAAACACTGCGACGCCACACCGCCCTCTGATGGATGGTATTCTTTCAATACAAGGAAAACACTGGTTTTTATTGTGAGGTTTAACAATTTGGCCTCTTTGACTCTCTGTCCACTCGTTCTAGGACATATGTTCAAAGATTATCCCAACCTAGTGGTGGGATAACACACCAGTGTGAGACCTAGAGTCAGAGAGATACCCATAGTGGGATGACACACCAGTGTGAGACCTAGAGTCAGAGAGATACCCGTAATGGGACATCGCACCAGTGTGAGACCT
>JABFDZ020000138.1:7086159-7099290 GCA_019775955.2 Pollimyrus isidori | reverse complement strand
CCCTTGCCGGTCCCGCGGCCCCGCCCGCGGCCCTTGCCGGTGCCGCGGCCCCGCCCGCGGCCCAGCCCGGTCCCTCGGTCGTGCCCGGTCCCTCGGTCTTGCCCGGTCCCGCGGTCTCGCCGGGTCCCTCGCCTAGGCCCGCGGTCTCGTCCGCGGCCCCTGTCTGTCCCGCTTCCTCGCCCTGGTCTCTCGGCCTCGCCCGGTTCCTCTGCTCGGCCCCCGGCCTCGCCCGGTCCCGAAGCCTCGCCCTTTTCGGCGGCCGCTCCCGGCTCGGTCGCGCCCGCGCCGGGTCCTTCCAGGGGTGTGCCTGGCGGGCACGCCTTTGAGGGGGGGTGCCCTGTGTTCCCCTTCAGGCCTGCCCGTCCTACGGGCCCCGCCTGTCCCGAAGCTCCTTCGTCCGCGCCTGCCGGTCCCCCAGCCCTGTCAGTCCCTACCAGTCCGGCAGTCCCGCTGGGGCCTAGCCTGCCCAGGGGTTCCCGTCTCTTTGTGTCCCGGAAGGGAAGGGGGCACAAGAGACGGATCCGGGCCCCTCCAGTCCCGACCCCTACCACATCCAGGCGGCCCCTGGCTATCGCCCGATGGCTGCCGGCGGATCCTCCGGCCCGTGGGTCCCGGTCGCCTCAGTCTCGACCCTCGGATCCCCCGGCAGACCCTCAGCTGTCCCCAGACCCCCCTGTTCTGCAGGGGCACCAGACGGCAGTGCGCCAGGCCTCGGTGCCACAGGCACTGCCTCCGGCTCCCCCTTCCTGCCCGCCTCCGTTGAAGCTCCCTACGGCTCCCGCCAGGACCCCTGTGGGGGTCCCTCGGCCGTGTCACGTGGCCCCGGTGAGGCCCCCTCTTGCTCCAGGTTCCCCTTGGCTGGGGGCCCCTCCGGGGGTCCCTCGGCCCGTCCCCGTGGCCCCTGTGGGGGCCCCTCCTGCTCCGGGCTCCCCCTAGCCAGCGGCCCCTCGGGTCGCTCCCCGTCCTCGCTCTGGGGGCCTTGGGGCGCCCTGGTCGCCCTTTGCCCCTCCCTGGTTTGCCCCTTCGTTCCCTCTGTCACTCCCGGCCCTTATGTTCCTCCGGTCACGCCTGGTCCCTTTGTGCCCTCCGGACGTGACAGAGCCCCTCCCCTTGAAGGCCGCCTCCCGGAGGCCTTACCCGTTTCCAGGGACGGCCCCGGGACCGAGGGGCGGGCCGCGAAGGGTGAGCCTGATGGAACGCCGTCACCAGGTCCCGATCCTCGATCTCAGCGCCCGAGACCCAACTCCGCTCGTCGGGGCTGGCCCCCACCCAGTCCACTAGGTATTGCAGGCGTCCTTACCTGCGTCAGGAGTCCACGATCCCGGAGACTCTCCAGGTCGACGAGTCGGAGGGGAGTGGGGGAGTGTCAGTAGCAGGAAGAGAAGTGGGCCGTAGTGAGCTATGGCGCACGGGCTTAAGGAGGGAGACATGAAAGGTCGGGGAGATGCGATACACTTTAGGGAGCTGGAGCTTCACCGTGACGGGTCCAATCCTCTTAACCACAGGAAAGGGGCCAATGTATTGGGCCGCGAACTTACGGCACCCTGGAATGCGCAGGTTCCGTGTGGACAACCACACCCGTTGACCTACCCTGTAGGTAGGCCCCGGACGTCGATGGCGATCAGCCTTCTTCTTCATGGTAAGGGCCTGGGAGTGCAGAGAGTCCTGAACGGCCTTCCATGTCTGCCTGCAGGTCCGGTGCCACCTCTCCATGGCTGGCACCGGTCCCACGGGGGAGTCCCACGGGAAGAGCGGAGGCTGGAAACCAAGAACAATTTTGAATATGGGAGATGTTAGTAGTGGGGCTCACCCGGGAGTTCAGAGCGTACTCGACCCACACCAAGGTAGAGGCCCACGCATGGGGCGCCTGGTGGGTCAGTAAGCGCAAGGTCTTGGACACCTCCCGGTTAGTCCTCTCGGCCAAACCATTTGCTTGGGGGTGGTATGCGGACGTCAAACTAAGGTATATCCCCATTTTCCGGCAGAATTCTCGGAAGACCCGTGACGTGAACTGGGGCCCTCGGTCAGAAACCAGGTCTTCGGGGATGCCGGTAGTTCTGAACACCTCCTGTACCAGGACCGTGGCCACCTCGAGCGCCGTAGGGAGCTTGGGTAGTGCCACTAGACGACACATCTTAGAGACGACCGGGGCAGATCGGTGATGAAGTCCATGGCCAGATGAGACCATGGGCGGTCCGGGACGGGCAGGGGCTGTAGGAGTCCGGCGGGCGCGAGGTTGGAACTCTTTCCCTGGGCGCAATCCGGGCAACTCTCCACGAAGCTCCGCACCTCCTCTCTCCAACAGGGCCACCAGTACCTCTGACTTACTAAGCGGGTCGTGGCCCCAACCCCCGGGTGGCCGGTTCCAGGCTGGGCGTGGATTCACGAGAGGAGGTCTGGACGGAGTGCCTTGAGGACGTAGATTCTTCCTGCTGGGCACCCAGGGGGTCGACGACATTGCTCGTGTCCTGCCTTGATCCTTTCTTCTAGGCCCCAGGTGATGGTCGACACGAAACACTCAGGGCTCAGCACCGGGGCAGCCAGTCCTTTGCTCTCGGGGCATCAAACTGACGGGACAAGGCGTCGGCCTTCACGTTGCGACCTCCGGGTAGGTAACTCACCTTGAAGTCGAAACAAGCAAACCACGTGGCCCATCGGGCTTGCCGGGCAGACAACCGCTTAGCTGACTGGAGGTACTCCAGGTTCCGGTGATCAGTCATGACGAGGAATGGGTGCCGTGCTCGCTCTAGCCAGTGCCGCCATTCTTATGGCTAATAACTCCCGGTCCCCTACGGAATAGTTCTTTTCAGCTGCGGTAAGTTTCCGCGAATAGAAGGCGCAAGGGTGACGACGGCGGGTGGTCGGGTCCCATTGAATGAAGATCGCCCCCACTCCGGCCTCTGATGCATCCACCTCGACCTCAAACGGTACCTCGGGGTTGGGTTGTTTCAAGACAGGCGCGGAGCAAAACGCCTCCTTCAGCCACTGGAAGGCTAGGTCTGCGGCGGCGGTCCAGGGCAGGCACTGGGGTTTCCCACGTAGGAGGGATGTCAAAGGGGCCGCGACCTGGCTGAAGTTTCTGATGAACCGCCGGTAAAAGTTGGCGAACCCCAGGAACCGCTGTAACTTTTTCAGGGTGCGAGGTCAGGCCCACTGGAGGATAGCGGCGGTCTTCTGTTCCTCCATGGCCACCTCGCCGGGTCGAATGACATACCCCAGGAAGCGTACCTGGGTTTGGTGGAATTCACATTTCTCACCCTTTACGAACAGGTTGTTCTCCCGGAGGCGTTGCAGCACCCGTCGGACGTGTTGCACATGGGCAGTCAAGGACGGGGAGTATATCAGGATGTCGTCGATGTATACGATGACGAAGCTCTCCAACATGTCCTGGAAGACGGAAGTCATGAATGCCCGGAAGATAGATGGTCTGTTGGCTAGCCCGTATGTCATGACTAGATACTCGAATTGACCACGAGTGGTGATGAAGGAGGTCTTCCATTCATCTCCCTCCCGGACCCGAACAAGATTGTAGGCGCTGCGAAGGTCCAGCTTGGTAAATACCTGTGCCGTTCGGAGTTGTTCCAGTGCAGGGGGAATCAGGGGTAGGGGTTCTCGCCGTTCTACCGTGATGGCGTTTAGGGCCCGGTAATCCACCACAGGGCGGAGTCCTCCATCTTTCTTCTTGACAAAGAAGAACCCCGCGGTCACGGGTGAGGTGGAGGGTCGGATAATTCCCTGACTCACCCCTTCCTTCAGGTATTCGTCCAGAGAGTCTTGTTCCTGCTGGGACACGGGGTACAATCGTCCGCGAGGTAGGGTGGCGCCTTCCAGCAGGTCGATGGCGCATTCATTCTGTCGATGCGGGGGAAGTCTGCAGGCCCTCCTCTTGCTGAACACGTCCAGGTAGTCCGCGTAGTCGAGGGGGACGTGTTTTAGGTCCTCAGGTTTGGGGCTCTCGACCCCGGTGGCCTTACAAGGAAGGGAAAGGCAACCTTGCCGACACCCCTCTGACCACGCCTCGACCTCCCCAGAACGCCAATTCAGCCGAGGGTTGTGGCGTCGTAGCCAGGGGAGGCCGAGAATTAGGGGGTCCTTAGCCTGAGGAAGAACATAAAACTCTATCTCCTCCCTGTGTATCCCGCCTACTTGTAGGAGACACGGGGTGGTACAATGGCTAATGGTGCCAGCCTTAATGCGTTCACCGGTAACGCCGAACACAGTGAACCGCACCGGCAGGGCGGATACCGGAACCCTGAGCCGCCTCACACTGAGCGTCACCGGTACCATAAACTGTGTTAAACTAGTCAAGGGACAGGCCGGGGTACTCACCGGGGCGGATTGGCGACTGAGGGGTGGTCGCAGCGGGCAGTGGGCAATCATGCGGTCCGGGGCCCCGCAGTACAGGCTCAAGCCCTCTAGCAGGCGTTGCCGGCGCTCCTCCTCTGAGAGTTGAGATCGTCCCACCTGCATGGGTTCCACGGAGGCTAGACTTGCTCTGTCGGGCTGGATAGTAGGGCGTCGCCTCCTCCGGTCCCGCATGGTATTATCCAGCCTCACCGCCTGACGTACTTGCAAGGCTGGGTTAAGGGCCCAGAGGAAGATAGCCTGGAGGCAGTCGTCAGGCCATCGAAGGGCGACCGCGATGGTCCGGAATTCAAGGGAGAATTGAAGGATTGCAGGATTGGGCTGCCATCCTTCCACAACGCCTCCGCCCACTCGCGAGCCCTTTCGACTAAAAGGGAGACGGTAAACCGAACCTGGGCTCCCGGTACATTAAACATTTCCGGGTGCTCATCTACATAGATTCCCACTTGCATCAGGAATCCTCTGCAGTGATGCGGGTCTCCGTCATACCGTTCCGGCAACGCGATCGGGGGGGCGGGGGCGCACGGTGGCGAGGGAGGCAGGGGTACCTGGGAGGCGATGAGCTGCTCCAGGGAGGACAGCCGTCCTTCCAGATCTCGCGCTGGGTCCATACCGTAGGCGAAGTATTCTGTTACGTTTCCGGACAGAACAGAGAACCCAGGTATGCGCTTGATCAGCTGTTTATTGCAAAGCCGCAAAGCGGCAGCAAACAAGGCAAAAGGGCGAGACGAGAGGCTTGGTCGGTGGGCAGGCGAGAAGGTCGGTTTCCGGAAAGTCAGTCGAACACAGAAGGATGCCGACAGGAGACGTGACGAAGCGGGGATCACAAACGAAGGGCTTGGCAGGGCGGGCTGTTCAGGAACGGGTGCTGGACTAAGGGAAGGAGACAAGCAGGTAAGCTGACACAGGACGGACCGAAGACGGGGCACGGGAAGACAGGTAAGACAAGACACTAGCAAACGCTCGGTATGGCTTAGACGGATCATCGGCTCAATACTTCGCAATGAGAGACGTCTTTCGCCTCCTTTTCAAGGTTGGAGTTGATTAGACCGTACGCGCTCCACCTGCCGGGTCACGCCCACTTGGAGCTCCGGACGTGACAGTTACACTCTATATTCTATTTTTAGACTATCTTGCTCTTACCGTCAAATTTTTAAACCACTTACAAATGTGTTATATAGTTGCTAATATTGCAGATAATGTAATGTCACATCCATGTAACCCTCCATGAAACAGGGGTTTTCTCTATTCAATATTGGGCTGTTTTTTTGCAGCTTCACGAGGGGAATATTGTGTGGAGGTTGTTGTCCTGTTTGCATTTTCCTGTGTTTTCATCTCGCTGTTTCCTTTTCATCTCCATCTGTACCCCAGCAGCTTCATCCTTCAGTGAGGGACTTTATGTTCTCTTTGGATTTGGTTTGATGCTGTGCATGTCAGTGTGTCCCTTTGACCTTTTGATCCTTAGCACATTACGCACAGGTCCACTTTCTATGACATCACCTATTGTTTTGAGGCAGTACGGATTTAGACCAAAAATCACTATTTTTGTTGGTTTCCTATATCATGTGCTGCACATAATTACTGAAGGATCCTCCACAATTGATCATCTGTTTGAGCGGCTTGCATGTTTCATTCTAAGTGTTTAATTTCCATATGCCCATATACAGAATACCTTCCACCCTGGATCTGCTGGTCTACTTGTGCAATAGTGAGCCAGAAATCACCAACACCAAATGAACAAGAAAAAGAAAAATCTATTTTAACAGCACAGCTTCTCCAGGTGTTCTAACCACAAACACACATACCTGTCAGACACAATGGTTTTATCGTGCTGTATTGCTTGTGGTGAATGCTGAATGGGTGGGGAAAATCTCTTCTGAACGAGCCCAGGCCCCCTACCTGCCACAGTATTAGTTGTCTAAACAGGTTGGTTTATCAAGGGGTCAGTCCTATGAGATCCATGTTTGGGAATCTAGCTGACTGACTAGTGGTTTATCTCTTTAGGGTGAGAGTTCCTCTTAAAGCTGCTAAATAAAGAAAACTTTTCAGTGTGATTAACACTGCTGATCACTTTTTGTTCCAGTTCTCTGTCACCATGGTGGTGAGTTCATCTTCATTCCACTGTGATGGAACCTGATCACTTGATGTACTGGTGATTGTTTTAAAATTAGTAACATTTAAGTTATTAAGGCGCTTGTTTTTAAGCAATGTGTGACTTGGGATCCATTTGTCTGATCAGTGATTGCTTGTTCTGTACCTTGAAACCGCAATTTTTTTTATTGAACTGTAGTGCTTCATCATAATTATTCCTCTAGTTTTTATGAACATACGGATGCCAATTTCACTCTCTGTGATGTTCTTCACTTCATTTCAGGTTCCACATACAGCAATGACCTAGATGAGCAAAGATCGGCAAGGTTTCAGAAGTGAATTCTACCTGAGGTGAGATGTGATGTCTCATTAAAGCACAATACAGCAGGCAACTGCAGTGCCGAGATAACAAGAATGAAGTGAAAACTGAATTTCATTTTGCGGATTAGAGTAGGTATACAACTTTTGTATTGATCAGTCAAAGTATGAATATATTAAAAAATGTAAATACCAAATAGAACTAGAATGTACTAGCTAGCTGAACTTTATTTATAGTTATATCAGATATGCAGTCTTTGGGTGGATTCTTAGCTCCATCAGCCCCATAATGCAAATAGCCTTCTACTGATGGCAAATCGTGTAGCTGCAACCAAACACTTACAACATATAGACAAGGGTCATGATGGTCAATTACCATTTGGCTAAGCATTAGATGTGTGTTTTCAAATGTACCGGTTGATGCGGTTCCAGCATCTCAGGAACTTTCTCACGGATTGTCAGGCACACTTCGAGTTTATAGAATGGTGCAAAGTCAGCACTGGCAGTTCTGGGGTTGAGAATGGCTTGTTATTGAATGTAATGAGTGAGGTCAAAAGAGAAAGGGCCAGTATTGTTAAAGTTAACATGGAAGAGCTCAAAAGCAAAAGTAACGGGTCAATACAACAGTGCTGTGCAGAAAGGCTTCTCTAAACACACAAGTTCTCCATCGTCAATATGGTTTTGGAGGTGACTGCTAGACAGCTGTACCTAAATAAAATGGTCAGTGATTGAATATCCACTGAGAAAGTTTTTTTTTCTTAAAGTAATAAAATCGGAATGGAGAACAACATGATTCAGCTATTTTGGCAGCGATTTCACTGGCTGATTGGACCTGCCTTAGTTTTTCCTGTTTTGGGATTTACTGTTTCACTATTGTTCAGGCCCTGACATTCTTCAGAGCACGCGTCACACGAACTGGAGCTGAGCAGAGTAGGTCTGTGTCTAACGTCAGCCCTGTAACCCATCTCAGCCCAGGTTTATTAATCGATTACTGTTTCCAAGGCTTCATTGTCTTTCTGTTTATCTCATGCTGTAACCCTTTCCCTGTGGTTCACTTGGCACATGAAAGCTTGAGGAGCTGTCTCCGTGTTGCCATAGGAACCACACAGAAGGATGTCCTGCAAATAGAAATTTACTAGATCCAAAAGACAGGTAAACAAACAGTTTATTAATTTCTTTGCTCTCAGCATCTTACTGTTTACTAAAGTAACAGGTTATAATTTACTGGAAGCTCCTAGAAAAAGGGGCATGAAGTGTCTTGGGATTGCATGGCGGACCTGCTCTCTTCCACCTTCTGGCGACTTCCATACTGGAGTGTTTCCTGAGTGAAGCTGATGCACAGCTTTCATCTTTGTGTAACCTAAAAGACCAGCTTAAAGAATTAATCGTGCACTGTTTTTTAAATGTACAATAAATAACCATCAGACAAATATTTCTAGATGACAGTCTGAAGGTCATGAGCTTGGATGTTTTAGAACTCTTAATTTGACCTGAGAAATCTGTCATTTGTGATTTAAGCTATCTTGACATTTCTGATTTTTTTACCTCAGAATGTGTGTTTTAATGAAGACAGAAGCTATGTGTTTTTAAAAGTAAGGCCTTAAAATAAAGCCTTAGAAATAAGTGTATGTGATGGAAAGCACCCTAGAGGTCATGTGACTGGTAGTACCCACCTTCAGGGATAAACAGATACCATTTGCTTAGACATTCCACCCGTGTTTAGGACATTCCATTAAAGCCACTCAAACAACACACTTAGAATATGGTCTGAGAACAAAATCTGCAAACAGGGCCAATACTCAACCAAGGCCAAGCATATTAACATTTTCTGCAGCTGCTTTAATAGAACCCAGAACTTACCAAAACAGGGACACATCTGGCAAGTGTTTGTGCCAAAAGATGCTGCCCTCTAGTGGGCAGGTGTGCTCCTTACAATACGTGATGCCAAATGCAACTAATATCAAAGTATTCATTAATCAATCAAAATCCACATGCCAGTGTTCTCGGAAAATAATTGTTGCATAAATACCCCCATGAATCACACACTATTAATCAAACACCCCAGTCAGGTATCCCATCAGTCTTTAAGTACCGCCGTATCAACCTTGCTTTTACTGTATTTGATATAGGATTTTCTCATCTTGAGCAACTTTCTTGTTGAAACTTATAAAACTGTGTTTTTCTTGTCATTGCGAAGCTGAAAATGTCTGTGTGTGTGCTGGCTGTCGCACGCCCGGAGGGTAGCTCTGGGGGCTGGTGAAGTTACATCTGCTGCCAGCCTCAATGAGGTGAGAAAACAATGAACTGGTCACAATTGAGGGAGGTGTCCGTGTTTAAAGAGGCCAAGACACACAGCAGCTGCAGCTTCCCACACCCAACCCGTGGCGGCTGCTATCCCGTGGCCCATTTTGACTTGTTGACTTACGTAGTCGAACAGCAAATAAGAGTGAACTGGATGTAGGGGTGATATATATCATTAAGGTCCGGCTTACGGAGGTTTGCACAGCCTCTCTACTGTTGACTAATCCTGGTTGCCTAATGCGTAGGCCACCCGGATACACATATATAAGTTTGTTCCTTTTAATGTACAATAATGCTAGAAATAATGGAAAAGCCATTGTTCTTGACAGGTAAACTGTAGGTGCTGTTGAAGACGTCCTGTCAGAAGCAGGACAGGAACAGACCCTGTAATCACAATCCTCTGGGTTCAAATCCCAGGACAGGCACTGCTGATGTGCTCTTAGTCAGTCCACGAACACTGCAGACTGGCCTGCTGAGCAGCATTGGCTGTCCTCACAAGGGGATGTCCAGCAGACTGCCAGCCCTGGTGGGCACATCACCCCAATGGCCTCTTCTCCTCATCCTCCCTCTACCTTCTGCCTTTTCTTTATTCAGGTTTCCCTCACCTTCCTTTTTGTCAATCAATAAGTATCTTTTGTCAGATACTTTTGAACAGTTGCTGCATGTAAGTCATACTTGACTACAGTGTCAGTATCACTCAGTGAGTATCTATTCATTATTCATAAGTACAGTGGTACCTCGGTTCTTGAACTTACTAGAATTTCTTCAAAGTCGAACAAACCAGTTTGACCTAGAACTCGATCTGAAAATCATAAGTGGAACCGTGAACGCTGACTAATATAAATTGTATGCGCCAGGAAATGAGTCATACTACAATGAAATTCTTACGTGAATGTCTTCTTCACAGACTGGACCAATAACCAAATAAAGCAGTCCAAAATTACAGTAACTAACAATCAATAAACCACTAACTGATGTGTACTGTTAGAGCATTTATGTCATTTATTTAAACTTTATTTTATCAGGTAAATTAATTGAAAACCAGTTCTAACTGCTTTATGTCATATTCGGGAGAAATAGTAGATTACGCATCGGAACTGCCTGGGATACAAACATCATACGTGTAACTAAACTCTTCAGCCAATAAGGGCAAAGGTGTGTCGTCACGGAGGCAGTTCCAGTTTGTGCAGCTGGGTGAGAGGCCGCAATGCATCTAACCGTAATGCATTTTGTCAGGATCAGAATGCGTTTGCTTAAACCAATACTGTAAGAAAGATGAACGCACCCAATGACCGGACTGGGGAAACAAACTGAAATGCGGACCTAATACAGAGGACTAATGACGGCAACCAGAAACAGCTGATCACACGGGGATCCCACATGAAGTTAACGAGGGGGCGTGGCACACAGAAGGAGCGGACGATCTGGCCAGGTCAGGGGTAATGTTGGGATAAGATGTTTATCATTTTGGAAGCCATTAAGAAGAAAAAAAACACTCTTCCTGTTTTAACCTGTTCATTTTGTGTTTAAATACTAAAAAGAAAACACACACACACACATTTAGGTGTAATTTTGGGGGGCTGGGAACCGATTCATTGGTTTTTCATTATTTCTTATGGGAAAAATTTGATCAAAACTAGAACTTTTTAGGATTCGATCCTGAGTCCCTGCGATGGGCTGGCCCCCCGTCCAGGGTTGTTCCCTGCCTCGTGCCCGTTGCTTCCGGGATAGGCTCCGGACCCCCCGCGACCCTCTAAGGATAAGCGATTTGGAAAATGGATGGATGGATCCTGAGTCCAGACAGAATTACTGATTCTCCACATCTTCTTTAAGGTAGCCTAATCTGATCATTTCTGGATCTTGACCTTGGCGTCTACCATTCAGCCCGATGTTTTAGAAAAGTACAGAGCCATTACTGAGCCCTGACACCCTGACTGTGACAATGGAATGTTATGAAGAGCTTTGACTGGGACACTGACAGTTTCCAGTGGGTCTGAAGTTGTCCAGACGCATGGGAGAGCCAGACAGGACCCCATGATGGAGTGCTCTCACCCCACAGCAATCTCTTGACTCCTTCCGATGTTCCAGATAAAAATTTCTTTGCATAATTGTGAATGTACCTGTGCAGACCTACCATGTGTCTGCAGATATACATGTATGTCCATGAACAGTGACTCCAGCCCTCCCTCCTCAGATGTCCCTGTGTCCTGTTTCTATGACCCTCTTATTCTTCCCATTGGCCACCAGTCATGTGCCATCTGAGTTAAACACCGGCAGCTCTGGGAAACAAAAGGCGGCTTGTATGTGTCACACAAACACCCACCTCTTTAATGAAGATTGCAGACCTCATTATGGGAAACGGCCTGATCAGGCCGCCTCTCTATTTCCAAGTTCAGCAGCTTCATTAAGTGACAGTCGCCGCACTTGTGGACTCCCTGTCATGTCGCAGGAAAATAAATTGGATTAGATTGTATAGACTAGCAGAATGTTTCCTAACCCAGGAGCGAAAATGTGGACCGTCTGTGGGTCCCTGAGGACCGGATTGAGAAACACTGGACTAGACGACACTGTTCCAGGAAGCAAGATCCTCTACTTTATTATGTCAAAGGGCGCCGACTCAGTGGCAGAAAGGACACAGGGTCTCCTACTGCCCAACTGCTTGCTGTTTTTGTTGTTTTAGATTTGACCCCTCTGGAGGCAGCAGGTTTTATAAACACTTTCAATTCTGAGAAACATTTTGCGTGATAAAATGTCCCTCCACAGGGAAACTATGACAAAGTGACTAACTGCTGACTGGATAAAAGGGTCATGGCAATGATAAAAAATAGCCATGTTTGTCCTCTCTCCAACAATAAAAATGTTTGCAAAATCAGTTCACCCTGAACTATATGTGATATTCTGTGTACACACAAACCCATCCCTACAACTCCGACAACTGCAACTCTGTACTTTGAATGCGTCACAGTTTTCAAGATACAGTTCAACACTGAAGGAGACAGAGACTCATGGGATCCAGTTGTCTTCAATGCTCAGCAACTCATGGTGTGCTCAGTCCAAGTCCTAAATTCTGTGATTATTTGCTCTCCGGGGGAGGAGACTTCTCACGTGAGATTGGGCCACTATGGTCACTTAGTCCAAGAGGCAGCATGGAGGTCCTGTGCGACATGGAATAGTGAAGTCGAAAAATGCTGCCAGCGAGGTGACTATCATCACGTGAGTGTGTTTTCACGTGTGTGACTGACTTTGATCACATGGGATGGCCGGCATTGGAGGAGAACGAGTCAGTAGTTTTCAGAAGGTACAAAGAGGAATAAGTCTAGTCATTGAATGATAAGGGTCAATTTGAATTCTGGAAAGTGTTATGAAAGGAGGAAATGTTATAACTAACTGGTGGGTGTAAGTCTAGCGTTTACAGTGCTGCAGTTGCAGTAGCACATATACCCATCCCACCCAAAATGCAGATTCCAGGTAACCATAGATATAATAGATGCTGAAGAAGCAGATGGACGCATTCCCATATTATCGGCCATTTGCAAACCATTATGGTCGCTGTCATTGTATCAGTATATGCAATCTGCATGCGGGCGAAGGCCCCACCTTTAGAGAACAGCAGGTGACGACGAAGAGCTCTCACAAAATTATATCCAATTTCCGTGCCTCCGAATGCAGTTTCATCCTAAGTGCCTCAGTGATTACAAGCACACAATGCACTCTGGCGCACATTCACAGTGGACATTGAGCTGTGCCACTTTACCCAAGGACCCAGCAGCAGGTTCTCTCCCAAGTGAGGAACAAAGCTGCCCCCGAGCAAAGCTGTCCTCAAACAGAGCTGTCCCCAAGTGAAGCTGTCTTCTAACAGAGCTGTACTCGAACAAAGCTGTCCTCAAACAGAGCTGTCCCCAAGTGAAGCTGTCCTCTAACAGAGCTGTACTCGAGCAAAGCTGTCCTCAAACAGAGCTGTCCCCAAGTGAAGCTGTCCTCTAACAGAGCTGTACTCGAACAAAGCTGTCCTCAAACAGAGCTGTCCCCAAGTGAAGCTGTCCTCTAACAGAGCTG
>JABFDZ020000138.1:7058916-7069977 GCA_019775955.2 Pollimyrus isidori | reverse complement strand
GCCATAACAGGGGCCAAGAGCAATTCTACAGGGGCCCTGGCCCACCCTGGCCCCCGTCTAGAACCGCCAATGTTTGTGAGTAACCTCCCTGACACTGCTTCTAGCTTAAGTTAACCCAGAAAACTGAGAGATCTTGCTTCGTGTCTTCAATATAACCCTTAAAGCCTTAGGAAATCAATGCATCATCTTGAAATTAAAGTTGAAATTAAAAAGGTTAAGAAGAAGCACCCTGGCTGCAGAAGGTCAGGTAGCTCCACTTGTCCCCATAGAGACAAGGGTCTTTAAAATGAGTTTTCCCTTTGCTTGACTGTCAATCTCCATTAGCACTTAGCTGTTACTTTGAGGGGATGGGGGGTGCAGGCAGGACTTAGCACAGTTGTCACACTCTGGCCTTTTTATTTCAGCCAGCGGGGGTTGCTGTGGGGTGGGGGATTGGTTCTGCTGTACCGTATTTCATTTGTGGAGTGTGATCTGTGGGCACACGAAGACCCTTATCTACATGCCACCTTCCACATTGTTTGTAGCCTGTCGGCTGCATAGCCCAAATACTTCCAGGCTGTATGGCTCAAATGCTTCCAGGCTGCATAGCCCAAATACTTCCAGGCTGTATAGCTCAAATGCTTCCAGGCTGTATAGCCCAAATACTTCCAGGCTGTATAGCTCAAATGCTTCCAGGCTGCAGAGCCCGAATACTTCAAGCTGGATTTCCATTGACAGAGGACAGTATTTGAGGACTCACAAATCCTGTGATATGTGCACAGCAGCCACATGTTCAGTGATGATAAAAATCCTATTTTTGGCCTGAAATGGTATGTTGCAGTTTCTTCAGAAGTAGGACCATCGTTCGTTGCAGGTTTGATGTGCTGACTGCATTCAGGATAACTGTTGGACCCACCTTTTCTCTCAATCAACCTTCATTGTTCTTCTCAGTATTTTTTCGCCGGTTTTAGGCTGAGAGGGTAAATTGTTGTACTTTCCATGTCATGTTTGCATAGCATCCATTCAGACTCTCACCCAATGTGCAGCGTGCAATGCTAAGCGGACCTGCTAACCAGATCTGTGAGACTTCACGTCTGATGGAGTTCATTTGGGCCATCAAGCGAAAATACAGACTAAAGAATTACTGTCAGGGCTACCAATCTGCCCACAAAGCCACAAACCTTATACGTCAGTGTTTCAGTTATGAACCTGTATGTTCAATTATATGAGGTTTCTTTTTGTGGTGAAGAACCATTTGGGTGTCAGGTTAAAGCGCAGGCCAAACCTACAGTATTGATTAGGATTTTAAAATAATTTGTTAATGAGCTTGACATGATACAGATTCTATAGTTTCTCTTGTGGTGTAATTGAGAAGAGCTTGCGGGGAGGACATAAGGTCCTTCTCTTGGTAGTGACTGGGTGCTCTGGGCTTGCTCTTCATAATAATTTGTTTGTTTTTTGTGTGGAAAAAAATAATATCTGCTAATGGTAATCACAAGAGCATCCAACGGGCACAGACGAGCCAGCTGATAAGGAGGGGGTCATTCCACAGGACAGGGGTGTCCTTTAAGATCAAGGCCCTGAGCCAGTCGCCATACCAGGAACCTTTTTAGTTATGGGCCTGCCAAGCTCTCTGGTTTTAGAGGGAGCAGTATAATGTGCCTGGGGGTGCAGCGAGACCTGAGACTCCAACAGGAGTGCCAGGTTTGGATCCAGGTCTTCATTCCAATGCTTGTCCGTTCCTGACAGTTTTCCAAGGGTGTCCACCTAGTCAGCTGACTGTCCCTGAACTA
The DNA here is from genome assembly GCA_019775955.2 of Pollimyrus isidori. Lineage (NCBI taxonomy): Eukaryota > Metazoa > Chordata > Actinopteri > Osteoglossiformes > Mormyridae > Pollimyrus > Pollimyrus isidori. The sequence goes on along the minus strand of JABFDZ020000138.1, from coordinate 7,068,205 downwards.
CACACAGATTGGTGTGGCAGATGGAGAACTGAGAGGTGGGGGGTGTATAATAATTGGTGCTTTATTGATCTGAATGAAATATTGATTGAATATTCAATATATATATTGAATTTGATTTTGTCTTTACACCTCCCTCAACTTGCTCTTTGTGCAGTAAGTTGTCTGCAATGGGCAGCTACCTGTGGTTAAGAGCTGTGGGGGGTTAAGAGCCTTGCCCAAGGGCCCGCAGATGTGGAGGTTGGGTTTGAACCTGTGACCACATGATTACAGGCACAGCCCACTGAGCCCCACACATATAAATTTATAAAGTACTTAATAACCAGACCTGCACTTAATTTAATGTTGAGAAATTTGGGACCACTGCCATAAATGTGCCAGTCAAGGACTGAAACATCATTATGTGGAGCATGACTGTAGAGATGTTGGTTCTGTGTGAGCCATTGCATTGCCTTATTGTAAACCAGCCAATCAGAGCAGAGCTTATTAACATATTAATGAGCCCACCAAAAAAGGGAAAGCGGGCTGTTTCATTCTAGGGCCATATAATAGGGCTGTAAATGGGCTTGTATAACCATTTCTGGACATTTTTTAACCACACTAAGTTCACACATTGACAACAAAATGCAATTTAAAATACTGAAAAAATGTGTTAAATGGCACATTTAAGCTATACTGTGTACAGAACGATATTGTGCACACAAAATTAAAAAGGAAAATTGTTCATGGGTATTTGAGGGCATGGCACTGTTGGTGCTATCAAAACTGAATATACATGAGTCTTAAAATAGAACATGTTCAAAATGTAAATCCATGCTAATTATACTTGCATTGCTTACAGGTTTTTTGTACACAGCTATGTTGCGTTCCTGTACACTGTTGCACATATCCAATAGCAAAATGCCAGGTTTTATTCCTGTACTCCGTTTACTGAAGACTGAAGTTAGTGAGGTACTTTATATTCAAATCGAAATGTCATCCATGCATAATCACCCATGCATTAAGCCCTGAGTCCCAGAAAAGATATTACTGGGGTTAAATAGGGCCAATATCATTTTGTAAGTGACGCTGTCCAGATCTTTTCTGTCCTCAGCCCTGGATGGCTCAACGTCATACTTGTATCAAGGCTCAGATCTGAACACAGGTCAGTCATGCTGCTCTCTTCCAGTAACCAACCTCTCCAGCCCTTAAGGTTTTTGGCTTTTTCTTACTCTCTATTTGTATTGCACACCAATGGAATTATAATCAACATATGGAACTGAATTAATTAGATCAGATAACTGCATGGTGCTGCAATGCACATTGATTCTGTAATTTAATCAATATTACATTTTAAAATCTTGGGTTTTGAGCGTTCACTTAATAGTTTACATTAGTCCTACTCATTTGTGCAGTGGGATAATAAGCCCTACACAAGAATTTCTTATCCAATAAGAATGTGAGTTAAAGCTGTTCTGCATTCTTAAAAAAATTGTGATCAAAGTCGAATGCTTCAGCTTTGCAACTGATCAAAAACTTTGTCAACTATGGTACCTGAAAAATGGTATTTTTGTATCTTGTGTGAACAAAAAATCAGCCAGGAATTAAGCAATGGTCACCAGCCCTGCTCCTGAAGATAAACTTTTATTAATACTATTACGCAAAAAATGCCCACTTAATATTGTGCACTGTCCCATAATGAACTGCTGAAAGCACAATATACTTGGCATTTATTCTTATTTAGTAATAGAGTGTATTAATAATAATTATATATGGAAATACAAAATCTGAAAATCCAAGGGGTGTGCATTGTCCCCCACAGCCATCTGTTCAAAGCACACCTTACTAGGTATGTCTGTCTCAAAATGTTTTAGAGTTATTATAACAGCTATTACACCCTTTGTGCTATGAATGGACACTCAGGGCACCAGACTGTAAGTGAATGTGAAGTGCATATGCCAGTATTCAAAAATCAATTTATATTTGCCGGTATACAGATTTTGGGCCTAATGAAAGCACAAAATATTAGGCCCCCAACCCAGACCAATCCAATTATATTTGAAACTTTTTAGGGCCCCAGTAACTCTGATCGGAGGGAGTGGTGTAGCCATATGTCCCTGTTTGTGTGACATGCTGTAATTATTATGAGAGTTTGGTGAATATATAGATGTTTTTGTAATTGATCCACTGTCCTGGAACATCGATAAATACCACAAATACAAATACAAAGTTACAGAATTTCAGCATGATGCTCCCATATTGTCAGATTCATGACAACTCTGCATTCTGAGGTCTGTGATCTCTAAGTGACAAATCTGACGGTTGCTCTAACTGTGGTTCACCTTGTATGATATAGGCCTACAAACTATTTATGCAAAATGTATGATATAGGGCCAAATGTATATACACAATGATAATTCTACAATAAATAATATCTTAACTACAGAGTCCGCAAAGTCCCAAAAATTTTATTTTTTAAATCCTTTTTATCCTCCAGAAGAATTAAATGAACACTAATGCATGCACAGATGCAATCAGGTTAGTCTTCATTTGCTATAAAATCCTTCTTCTGGCAGCACAATGTAAACAACAGGAGGCTCCTTACAAACTAACTAGTTTATTGAAGAGTATTTATGTAATACTTCCAAAAGCAAATAGATGATATCCATTAATAATGCACAAAAAACTGACGCAAGAACATCACTTACAGCTGAATAATCTCAATATGACATCATAATCTATGACAGTCAGCCCTTAACAGACAGTAATATTTTATTTTCACAACAGCATTTATGCCACAATGTTTTTTTTTGTCTTCTTAAGTGTCAGGATTTTCACCATATAGTCCACAATTGACCAACACCTTGAGCAGTTTGAGCAAAACGCAAAGCAAACACTGAGATGTCAAGAGAGCCACCGGACAACAGTCAGACGGAACTGCCGCTTGTAATACACTAAACACATCTAACATCACAAATTTTAAATACAGTTTACAGTGCAAGTATACTAAGAAAAATGCCATGATCAATGTTGATATTGACTAAACAAAACAATATAAAACTGATGTTGTAAAATACTACCAAATTTTTGAGGATATGTATGAAATCAACTATTAAACAGATCAACTATGCAATTAATTAACCAAAACAATTATTTGCTCAGCGAGCTTTGTTTTTAATTTATAGTAGTAGTGTAGAATAGTTTATTGTGTAATCATATGAAGGTACTTTCTTCTTAATTTAAAGTTTAAAATAGCATTCGAGGGTGAGTATGGTCTTGGTCAGGTTTGCTTTCCTAACCATGGATGCCATTGTCAAGTGATGTGGTTTTGCGTGAAAATACTATTGTTTCTTTTCATGTGTGTACAGGACACATTGAACCTGGGTTTGTAAATCACTATGACAAAAAAAATCACAGAGCATCAGTTTACAAAATAAGTATGAAAGGGCACCCAAATACCCCAGACAGCACTGCTAGGGATTTTGCGCCCCAAGAAAGCATAACATATTGGGCCCCTGACTCAAACCGGTCCAATTTTGTTGCAATTTTTTTAGGGCCCCTGTCACTCTGGTTGGAAGTAGTGCTGTTACTATATGTTCATGTTTATGTAATGCACTGTAATTACTGAATTACTGAACTGGTGAATTTATCAATGCTTTCTTAATTGGCCAGCTGTCCTGGCGTGTTGATAAATGACACACATAGAATAACAAAGTTATTAAATTATAGCATGATGCTACCAAGCTGCCAGATTCATGATGATCAGTAAGTCTCTCTGAAAATGTGGACACTTCTGATCACAATGTAAAGCTCCATTCTGAGCACTGTGATCTCTAAGTGACCAGTTTGACGGCAGCTCTAACTACGGTTCACATTGTTAAAACAATGTGACCCTTGTTTCAGTCTGAGCACAGACACTGCATGAGGGTAACTGCTGTTGAAGGTGTGACCAATATTTTGACCTGCAGTATTTTTTCAGACACACTTGATATAAGTTTTTAAAATCCAGTGTCAGTGAATGACAGGATGGAGGAAGTCTGGTACTGTCAGTCAGGTTAGTATACATTTCCTCTAATACTGACCCACTGACGTCTTAGCGTGTGCCTGTCAGGAAGTGAACCTTCCACATGTTAGCACAGTGAATGCCTGCTGAGTAAGAGTGGAACCAGAGTGCTGCGAGTTCGAGTCCCAGTAATGAAACTTCTGACTTGGTCTAGGTTGCTACAGCAGCTGTTCCACTAAGATAAAAGTAATACAGGAGTAGATTAATAAGTGTGGAAATCTGTCTACAAGCTTCTGCAGTATCAGATGCATAAAAACCATAAGTGGAGTTTCATGTTTGCACTGTACAGACCCATTTGCTAAATTTTTTTTATCTTGCTTACCCTTCACCTTAATGCACATAGGAGCCATTATTCTGTCTATGGATACCAACAAACCACTTATGCAAAGGTGCAAACAGCCAGCACAGAACAGAAGGCAGACTCCTCCCAGTCTCCACCAATGATAAAAATGTAATACTCTGGAGAAGAACACATGGCTGACTCTTCCTGTGCTGCCGGCTAATACTAGCTTCAGGTTACCGTCAAAGCATGTGGGACTGCCTCATTCTAGCTGTGGGGGTTATCTTCACGATCGCCACCTTCCACCTCCAGCCAAAGTGAGTTGTGGTAACTGTCTCTATAGGTGGTCATTCTCACACAGTGAATATCAAGCTTATTCTTACTGCTTTTGTGATGTTTCTGTCTGAAGCTCCACAAAGTTCCACAATGACACTCTCAAAAGGAGCCCAATTCCCACACTCAGTAGCCACCACATACTGGCGGTAAAAAATAGGGCAAGCAAAGAGCCCCCTGTTGGAGGCAGGGTATAAATGCTATAGGAGAATAGTCTACATTGTACCACCCTGTCCCAACCAGTAGGTGTCACCACAATGTCCATGTTGATCCTCAGAATAATAAGACAGAATGCAATTATAACTAGCATCATGCCCAATTAAATAAAATTTCAAGGCAGCAGTACCATTAACAAGTACTACAACATTTTCAAATTGAAACCAAAGATTAATGAAAAAATATGTATACTTATGTATATGTATATTTATGTATACTTTGTCCCAGACGGCCCAGGACACAGGGCAGGGGTACAGTCCAGACAGAATGTTAGCCAATTGCAGCCACATACACACACACATGCACACACACAATTACAAGCTAAGGGGAAGATCAGATACACCAGTTAGCCTGACTGCATGTCTTTTTTCGGAGGAAACTAAAGCTACTGAAGAAAACCCATCCAACATGAGGAAAACGTGAAAACGTGGAGGCGGGATTCAAACATACAACCCTACACTGTCAGAAAAAAAAGTACCATATGTACCGCTGTTTGTTACTGGGGCTGCACCCCCAATGGTAGATGTACCATTTAATACACAGAAATGGAACATTTTTGTATCATTGATGGTATGTTGATGTTGGTACCTTGGGGATGTTCCTCAGAATCAATTTCTGTACTACGAATTGAACTACATTTTTGTACAGCTAAGGGTACAATTGGCAAAACCTTGAAGGTACAGCCCCAGTGACAAGCAAAGGTGCAAACTGGTATTTCTTTTCTAACGTATAGAGGTGGGAGAATCCCTTTTAAGAAATGTATAAAACAAATACATAGCCAATCAAAGTGCATCATGCGGTCACATTATAACAGTGACATTGGTCAACAGACAGCCAACGGTGCATCAGTGCACACGTGAGCATGCTGGTCAGGCCTGGTCAGACATGACCTTGGCAGCTCAAAAGCCACAGCCCGGATCCCTGCTGGGAAGGAAGCTGCTGCCTTCGGCCATGTCTTCCATGTCAGTGGTAAGGTGATGGGGGCTGTCGTCGTTGGAGATCTCCTTGACGACACTGTAGGTGAGAGCCATACTACAGGCGGTGGGTCTCTCCGAGCGAGGGCCGGCGGGCACGGCGTCCCCTGCGCAGCCGCACAGCCGGCGGAAGGCCAACCGGAACTTCTGCGACATGGCGTTGTAGATCACTGGGTTGATGGCGCTGTTCAGGTAGATGCAGCTTCGACAGAAGAGTAGGAACCAGGTATCCAGGTAGGCATGTTTCAGCAGGGAATTTACCACCACCAGCGTGCGGTAGGGCATCCAGAGCAGGGCAAAGACGCCCACCACTACCGCCAGCATCTTCGTCACCTGGAACACACAATGACCTTCAAGCTAATTCTACACTTAATATGATAATTATATATTAAAGGAAGGTTTAATAGCGGTAAATGCGTGATTTATTGTGATTGTGATTTATTGTGAATTTCTGCCACTTAATATAATGTGTTGCTACCAGAAACTAAAATAAATAAAACAAAAATATGAGCTGTGGGACAAGGTAATTCTGTGCAAAAATTCTTTTGATCTCCTCATAATTCTCGTAATTTATACGAATCCAGAAGTATGACCGTTGTGCGCCAGTTTGAACGATCATGACGATTTATAAGTGCATTTCATAATCACATCCGCTAAGCAAACAAATGCAATCAATTTAAGCGTTTACCTCCAACGGGAGCATTATTATCGGAGAGAATTTTTCCTGCCAAGTATAGTGTAGCTACAATAAAACGAATCGATTTTTAATTATTGTCATTAAACACCAACAACGAACACAATTTAACTGACAAGCTGGGAATTAAAGCTGCGGCGCACCGAAGCGGTTCCTATTACAGGGCAAACAATAATTATAAGAAAACACAATATTATAAATGGGCGAAATTAAATGGGCGACGAGACGGTGAATATTTATGTTCTGATACTCCGGTTCAATTAGGCTTGTGTAAATCACGTTGTTTGAAGGTGCTATTAATGCCCTAGGGGCGCGTTGGTTATCATGATGAAGACACTTCCCACATTGTACTACACACAATTTTATGCATTCCTTCAGCTCCTCGTAGATACTCATTCAAAGGAATGATCTTGTAAGAGGTACCTGCTCAGGTACCCTACAGCACTCACAGTTTAATCACTGGATGTCGCTATTAATTCATACACATATTACAAAAACTATGAATAAATATTAAAGCTTACATTTTGGAGTGTATAAAATAGCTTTTTTGATGGTCAGATATATTTATGCGACTTTGGTCAACAAACAATGCATATTCCTAGCCTACAATTACAGATGTTCCAGTTATTTTGTCTGGGAATAGAAATATTTCAATAACCATATTTTCCTCGGCGTTCGCTTAAGAGTTTTGTCATATAGGCCTATATCTGCATTTCAAAAGCTACCTATAGGGAACGTGATTCTGTTTAATTCATCAAGTCAACACATTGCACAAATATTGTTTATTATAAACATCACTTTACCTGCCTACGGGAGGCCGCCGTATTGCTACCGGAACAGTTTGAGTTTTTCAAAGTGATCTTGTTTCTCTTGGATGACTCTCTATTCCACTTCTTGATGTTTTCCTTGGGATCCGAAGGCAGTGGGTTTAGGAAAAGTATCCTTGCAATCAGCCCATACAAAATAGTGGCCAAAATCAAAGGAAAGACGTAAAAGACTGCATAATCGGCAAAATATATGGGCAAGTACAGGTTCCGCGGGATTTTGTACTCGCATTTAACCATGGTGACATTTCCATTAAAGTATTCTTTAGTGTCGGCCAGATAAAACCACATGACGCAGTAAAGAGAAGTAAGAGCCCAGACGACCACAGTGATCCTTTTGGCCCGTGAGAGAGTGCACAGAAACTGGGCTTTCATGGGGTGACAGATGGCAATGTATCTCTCGATCGTGAAGGCGGTAATGGAGCAGGAGGAAGCGTTGATTCCCAGGTACTGAAAATAGGTAATGCAGAGACAGCCAAGGTAGCCATACACCCAGTGCCCCCCATACAGGTTTTCAGTGATATTGGGCAGTCCGGCGGTCGTCAGCACCATAAGGTCAGCCACGGCCAGGCTCACCAGGTAGCAGTTAGTGGGAGTCCGCATGTGTTTGGTAGTGAGGACCACCAAGATCACCATGATGTTGCCTATGATGCCAACAGCACAGATCAGGGCTACCAAGAGAACGCTTACCACTTTGAATTCGGTGCTGTTCTCGGTCCAGGTCATGAGTGTCTGATTGCTTTCGGCTGCGGTGATGTTCTCCATTTCTTTCTCACGCGGTGCTTTCAGAAAAATTTCAATGAAAAATAACGTTCCATTTTCCCACGTCGTTTCTTCTTTAAAAAACATATACCTTCCAGGAAGCATTTCAAATAGAAACAAAAGTTAAAAATACGTTCGTCATACTGAGCACCCTTGGTCCCGGTCTCGCTGTGTTCAATATAGTAATAAAAAACTTCACTAAAATACTTAATACAATATATAAATCACAGTTTTAACATACGCCAATTATAATCCGCTTTTTAAAGTAAGAATGTTACTTACGTCACGTTTGACACCTTAAAAATCAACAGTGCACATCATATAAATATACCCAACTAAAAGCCGGAGTGTTGTGAGGCGGCGGATAAAGTTCGCGCAGCCTGACCCAGTGCTGCGGCAGCGCTGAATGCGCAGAGACGCTGCCAGTGGAGCTCCTCGGGGTCCCTCCTGAGCAGCTGTTTGTTGCGATGGGTTGCAGCCAGCACGCAGAGGCGTGGGACATGCATCAGCAGGGATCACTCACGTCCCGGGAGAAATCACATCACGCAAAATCCCCATACATACACAGCACAGACCTACGACCGACAGTTTAACGCTACTACTAAGCTACTGCAAAGTAATTTTTCGTAAAAGAAACTGAAATTTTACTGCCGATATACTAACAGTTTCCCAAATAAAAACGAGTAATTTTGCATGCATCTATTTTGAACATCGTGTAGCGGTTACATATTTACATATAGTCTAGTTAATGCAAATCGATTGTTTGCGGTGAAGCTGTAATCCCATTAGCCCTTAGTGTACTATTTTTTCAGGTGTATAAAGTGGAAAACGTGCCTGATATACAGTATGTTATTCGTTTAAATTAACATTGTTTTATTTACACTCACCTAAAGGATTATTTGGAAGACCATACTAATACGGTGTTTGACACCCTTTGCCTTCAGAACTGCCTTAATTCTACGTGGCATTGATTCAACAAAGTGCTGAAAGTATTCTTTAGAAATGTTGGCCCATATTGACAGGATAGCATCTTCCAGTTGATGGAGATTTGTGGGATGCACATCCAGGGCACGAAGCTCCCGTACCACCGCATCCCAAAAATGCTCTATTGGGTTGAGATCTGGTGACTGTGGGGGCCATTTTAGTACAGTGAACTCATTGTCATGT
>JABFDZ020000138.1:7024308-7048312 GCA_019775955.2 Pollimyrus isidori | reverse complement strand
AAGCTTATTTAAAAACCTCAAAAGCATAAACATTCAAAGTACCTGGAAAACAGAGATGTAAATAATCATACAACCATAAGTTCCCGCCTCCTCTGCACGAGCTGACCGATAAATCTCACACACCAAGTGAGGCGGGACTTAAGACAGAACAGCCAATCATGAGCCGGTATCATGTTTGAGAGGGAGGGGAGAGGAGAGCTGAAGCGAGCGTAGACACAGAGCGGACAGAGAAACGGAGGAGCGAAGGTGTTTGTTCAAAACTGCGGGGAAACTGTAGAAAAAATGTGGCTGTTGAACCCTCTCACCGGGAAAAGGGTGGGTGTTAAAACACCCACATCCCCCACGGGTGCGACGCCCCTGTTCAGACCTGCTGAATATTTCTAGATATTAGTACATAACACAATATCATTCATTTACTCCATCCATCCATTTTCCAAACCGCTTATCCTTACTGGGTCACGGGGGGTCCGGAGCCTATCCCAGAAGCAATGGGCACAAGGAAGGGAACAACCCTGGATGGGGGGGGGCAGCCCATCGCAGGGCACACTCACACACACCACGGGGAGAACATGCAAACTCCACACACAGGAAGCCCCGGCAGAGACTCGAACCCAGGTCCCAGAGGTATGAGGCAACAGTGCTAACCACTGCACCACCATGCCGCCCCCTCATTCACTTACTCGAAATGTATATTACAGACCATAGCAATTTTATAAAACTTGCTGTCATTTTTTTGGGGTGAAAAAAATAAAACTCAAATGCAAAAATATACCTCGACAACTTGCTTATAGTATAAAAATAGTTTGGTTCATGATGTTTACTTCCACATATAGTATGCGATCCTCAAATATGTCATTTTAAGAGAGATTTCATGCAATGTCAGTTCACTAACCAGTAACCAGATATTTTCACTTAGTTAAAATGAATGAACTGAAATTAATTTTTTATGTTAGGATCACTTTACGTTACGAAAATTATATCCAGGTCATTATTCGGTTTTACAGTAATAAGGCATTTTTGGTCTGGACCTTTGTGGTTAATTACTACATAATTAATAGCATAACACTATACTATTTGTGCCCCTTCAACCGTTTTGGTAAATGTGAGATGAGCATTGAAGTTTCACTTATTTAGTCACCGAGGTCCTTACATCCACCTTGCTGTTCCCCCATGAACCCCATCTGGCTGGGTTAGATGGATGTTCTTCTGCAAGCTTTGGTGACTTCCTTCGTATGATATCACTGTGCCCTTGGAGAGATTTTGGAAGGCCAACCACTCCGGGGAAGATAAATTACTGTTCCAAGCCGTCTACATTTGGAGATAATGGCTCGCGCTGCAGCTGGATGGCATCCCAGAGCATTAGATATTGCTTCGGAACAATTTCCACACTAATATATTTCAACAACTTCTAATATACAGTGGTACCTCGGTTCTCAAACTCACTAGAACTCAAATTCCTTGAATGTCGAACAAACCAGTTTGACCTAGAACTCATTCTGAATATCAGAAGTCGAACGGTGAACGCTGCCCTAATATAAATTGTAAACAGCAGGAAATGAGTCATACTACAATGCAATTGTTATTTGAATGCCTTCTTCACAGACTGGACGATTAACTAAATAAAGCAGTGCAACATTACAGTAAGTAACAATAAATAAACCAGTAACTTACATGTACTGTTAGAGCATTAATGTAATTTATTTAAACTTTATTTTATCAGGTAAATTGGTTGAAAACCAGTTCTCACTGCTTTATGTGATATTCGGGAGAAATAGCAGATTACGCATCAGAACTGCCTGGGGTACAAACATGCGTGTAACTAAACTCTTCAGCCAATAAAGGCAAATGCGTGTTGTCACGGAGGCGGTTCCAGTTTGTGCACTCTGGTGAGAGGTCACAATGCACCTAACCGTAATGCATTGCGTCTGGATCACAATGCGTTGCTTTAAGCCAGTGCTGTATGCAAGTCTAACGCACCCAATAACCGGACTGGGGAAACAAACTGAAACTAGGAGTTAATACAGAGGACTAATGACAACAACCAGAAACAGCTAATCACATGGGGATCCCACACAAGGTTAAGGAGGGAGTGTGGCACACGGAAGAAGCGGACGATTAAGCCGGTGTTCCGGGCAATTCAGTTTCCCTATGTTTCCCCTGTCGTGCGTTGATTTGTATACGGTTCCGCTGTTATTTTCACGAAGCTCTTGAGGTAAACCAGCCATATATTTTAAAACATCACATGCCTTTTCCATGTTTTTTTGTTTTTACAGATAATAAATGAAAGTATTTAATTTACTGGATAGAGATATTTCTTGATGAAAACGGTATAGTATTGCTTATTGACTATATTATGCATAACAAACTATTGTATTCACATGTAATAATGTACCTGAGTGATTTTCAGACAGCTCACATACATATTTGCCTAAATATTAGGAGAAACATTAATTCCTGACATCCGGGATAATTGGTTCCCCCCTGTTAAAACAGGTATACAGCAACTCTGGGCTTCAGTACTAATGACAATACAGTATTCAAGTGTAATAATGTCCCTGAGTGATTTTCAGACATTTCACATACCTCTTTGCTTTAATATTAGTGGAAACATTATTTCCTGATAGACAGGAGAAACATAGGGAAACCGAATTGCCCAGAACACAGGGACAGGGGTGATTTTGGGATAAGATCTTTATCGTTTTGGAAGCCATTAAGAAAAAAATGCTCTTCTTGTTTTATCCTGTTAATAGTGCTAAAAAAACATATTTAGGTGTAATTTTGGTTGGGCGGGAACCAATTAATTGGTGTTCCATTATTTCTTATGGGAAAAATTTGATCAGAACTCGAACTTTTTAGGATTCGATCCAGAGTCAAGAATTGAGGTACCACTATAATCCCTTCTGGGATTTTCTTTGATCATAGTACAATGAGCTTGTAGAAACTTCATGGTGACTGTTTCACTCTAATGGCAAAGCTCAAATTTGCATGAGGCTTAGATTCAGTCAGGCTGTGCTTTATCCGCTGAATCTAAATATCAATTAAATTTTGTTAATTCATTGAGTATCTAGGAGGCAATTGCATTTACATTTATTTAATTAGCAGATGCTTTGTCCAAAACAACACAACCCTGACGGCATCAAATGCCAGCACATCCAATGAAAAATTAGTTAATCAATTCTCACCTACACTTGCATACACATGTATGTTTGAGTGACAGAGATCAATATTATCATTATTATTATTATTATTATCACTGTATAGCGTATGTTAAAGATATAGGAAATCGAAATATACATGTATATATGTAGGAACACATGTGTGTATTCTACATATATATATATAATACCCATTTGTAACATTATTGATTATCATTATTATTGATATTGCTGTTGTTATAATTTGTGTTGTTTGATGTCCTTAAAGTAACGATTGTTATGTTTCATATGGCTATTTGTATTCTATATTCCCCTCCCCTATTTCTCCATCCCACCTACATTATTAGCGACGTTATTTCTGTATACCTTTTTTCTCTTATCCTTTTTTTCTTTTTTTTTCCTCTCTCTCCCCATCGTAATTAATGGCTGTAATTGTTTTTTCAATTGTTTCCCCTCCATTTTTTCTCTTTTCTTTTTCACGATAATAGGACGGGTGAGTTCGGAGCGGCCACACTCTTCGCTCTTGAATGTAATGTAAAATAATGGCGTCCTCCGAAAAGTGGTTGTGGTGGTGGGCAATAAAAAAACAAGAAAAAAAGAAAAGAAAAACAACACAGAGACGGGTCCATTCATCCATCCATCCTTCCATCCATCCATCCATCCATTTCCTGAAACTGCTTAATCCCAACTGGAGTTGCGGGGGCGACCGAAGCCTATCCCGGGAGCAACGGGCGCAGCCGGGAACCAACTTTGGGCAGTTGCCAACACACCGCAGGGACAGAGCTGGGTCAGTGAGTAATTTTCCTCATGAGTAATATGGTTGTTAAATAACATTTCACCTTAAATAAATGAAATATTATTTTGACGTCTTATGTGTCTACTCAAGTTCCCTTTAATCCCTCTGTTAAATATGACGTTTTGCCTAGAGATCTGAAACCGTTTAGTGAGACAAGTATGTAATACCAGAGGAAACAAGGAAATACAGCATGGTAAAATTTAATAACAAAATGTAAACCATATGTTATTAAACTTTAGGAGTACGTACTTAAACGTAAACACAGGCTACAGGCTTGAAACTCCAGATAACATTAAAGGACTCCGGGGTGTCCTGGAGATCAGCCCAGCAGACTACATTTCCCAGAGTTCCGCCTGAGCCGCTATCTGTGGTTCCGCTCTCAGCCAGGGAGGCTGTCCCGACCCGGCTCAGACGGGACTAAAGCATCCTTCTCAGTACCTAAAGTGAGAGCGACGGCTAGTGCTGACGGGGAGGCACCGAGAGGGTATTTAATTAAACTGCTCTGCTTTTTTTTTACTTTACAGAATCGTTTTATAATTTCATCATGCTCCTTACTCACGGATGAGTTGGTGCTGTGCTTTAAATGTAGTTTTCATTTTGTTTTAATGCTTGCTAATGAAAAGCGCGTTGAAATGTAAGAAGGGTCTCATCTGTAAGCTTCGTGTCAATTTATTATGCAGCATTTGAGCTTTAAAGGAAGCGATCACTGAAGGCGTTATTTGGAACTGGCATCTTTATACGGAAATGGTACCGGAGTCGCAGTTTTTGTGTCCTGGGGCTGTCGTGGTATCGATGCTTTAGATAAACATTTTCAAAAGAAAATTGCAATTCTTATAAAAAATAGTGAATTCGGCATTTGTTTTTCAAACGTTCTTTTTAGCAATATACCACGTGTGAGTGCGATCTAATTCTAACAGGCCATTTAATGAAAATACTACAAAATAAAGGAGTGCTGATGCAGCGGGACAATCCTTCGTTGTTAATCTCTTTCAGTGGGTAAAGTGGGCTTTCGTTTCCTAAGGCATAATGAACTTAATTATATTAGCAAATTATATTGTGTGAACTCTGAGCCCAAAAGAAATGAAAAACAATAATAATAAAGATTGAAGCACGTTGGCCGTGCCATTGTAGTGGGCATAGACTATATCAGTCAGTGTGAGGCTGCATTTTGTGAGATTGCATGTGCTTGTTTCTTAGGGAGACTAGCGATGTCCTGATACAGAAGTGGGGCAAGAAAGCAAAGACTTAGATGGCCGCACTGGAACTTCGGTACATCGGCAAAGACGGCAGGGAAGCCGGTCTCGACCGGGCTTTAGGTCCCCATTGCCATCAATCAAGTATCTCCGCTGGGGAGGCGACTACGAAGCAGCATCTGGTTAATCCGTGTGAAAGAACGGCCGTCTGGGAAGGACAATGTGATTCAGCACCAAGGACGGCTCCCCGGGACGGGGGCGGCGTGCACAGCCAGCGGCCGCCGGAGAAGGACATCCGCCTGTGCTGCGACCAGGAGCTGGAGACTTCTTTCGCGTTCGTGGACGAAAATGTCAACCTGCAGCGCGCCAGTCCTCAACCGTCCGGGAAGAGACGGCACGGCGACAACCGTCCGGAGCCCTTTCAGGATCTGTCGCTGATATCCGACGACGATCTCTCCGAGAGTCCGGGCAAAGTAGACTACGGGCTCATCAGCGCCGTGACTTTCCTGGTGACTGGCATGTCGCTCGTCGCCATCTCCTACGCCGTCCCCCGCGAAGTGAAGGCGAACCCGGACAGTGTGTCCGCCCGGGAGATGGAGCGGCTGGAGAAGGAGAGCGCCCGGGTCGGGGCGCACCTGGACCGTTGCGTGATCGCGGGACTCTGCCTCCTCACGCTAGGAGGCGCCGTCCTTTCCACGCTGCTCATCATCTCCATGTGGAAAGGCGAGATGTACAGCAGAAAGGTCCTGGCTTATTCCAAGCAGTCGGCGAAAGTGTACGGCTCAATCAATCTTAGGATGAAATCTAGCCCCGATCATACCTCCTCACCCCTTCCCGTGGATGAAGATAACACTGAATGTATCGATTGAAATGCGAGCTGGGGAGCACAATTTTATCTCTTCGCTTCCTAAAAGTAAACCGTAATTAGTAAAAATGCTTGATAACTGCATTAGTGATGCCCAGCGTGCAATTAACCTATTTTAAGTTATTTGTATCTCATATAAAATCTCGTTAAATAAAACAGCGTCAATAAAATGTTACATAGACGGCTGGGGTGAAGTTCAGTTTCATTTTACTCGACTTTTATTCAGTCAGTTGAAGTCAAAACGTGAGTTTAATGAATGTGCTGGCATGCGTGCAAGGATTTTTAAAACACTATTAAAAACTTGTGTTTGCAGTTCATCCTGTGCAGTCCTGACCTGCAGTTAGGTGAATTGTTATTTCTAAAATAGAATAGAATAAATTTAATCCTCCCCCTGTCTTGTTTTAAGTGCTCCCTTGCACAAGCTGCAGGCCTCCTCGAATAAGACACACACACGCACACACACACATACACATGAACACACGTATATCTGTTCGTCTCCAGAGACATTTCAAGCCAAAAATTCCAAATAGACATAGAATGAGACATCACATCATGTTAGACCTGGAAACAAAATTTCATTGTCTTTGCAAGAAAATATTCTGAAGTCTTCCAATATAATTTACAATAATTGTAAATTGAAAATTCATGTCCCGCAGATGTCCTGGGAATGTGACCGTGCTGTTCAGGAAGTGTGTGACCCCTAACAAACACTGCAAACTTGAGATGCTCTTGGGGGGAGCAGTTGTAGCAGGTATTAGCTATCACTCTTTTCCCATTAGCTAAAACCACAGCACAAGGAGGAAACTTACATTTCTATCTTAACTGGCAGAGAAATTACTTCTCCAGTTAATGATCTGCTTTTTTCAGGGAACAGTTAATGATTTATTGACACAAAGGCTATCCCAGTTGTGTACATATTTCATGTTGTTGGCTTTTTATATGAAATGGGAGGATGTCATAAGGCATATGGTGAGTATAGCTGAACCCTAGTGGCCTTTGATTGTAGGGGCATGCTGACGTCCCCATTGGGTGTAATTCAAGTCATTCACTTGGGCTCATCCAATCAACATTGTCGCTCTAGGATCCTGGCGGGGGAGGGGTGTGCCTGGACTTCTGCAGGCTGAAGGGCTCCCTCGGGATTCACCTCTGAATATGCTTTGGGGTGGAAGGACTGTTAGTGCTGCTTCAGATTGCAGGGAACACCATCCCAGGACACAGTCCTGGGGTAGGGGAAGGGGGGGTCTGGAAGGAGGCCCAAATGTCTTAAAGAGACATTCCTACTCCAAAAGTTGCCCAATTGCACCTAGTTTAGCAAATTTTAATTGGCAACCAACTTCCCTAAATGGGTGTTACTCTCCTCAGTTTGGGAAGTACGCAAATAGTCACGAGGAAAAATGAATATATCCTTCACTGGAATGGAGATATTAAGATCGCATATTCATAATATCAAAATTAATTTACCCGATTTTGAAAAATAAATTCAACAGCAAGCATCTGTAAGTTATGAAGGAACTTCAGGCCCTAAGACACCACTGGTCATATGACAACAGAAATCTGTTCCTTTGGCAGACGCCTCGATTTCCTAATAGGTGACATTTTACCTACACACACCAAGCACTTTGCATCCCAGACTCCTGAGAAAGTACTGAGAAGTACTTTGCAAATGAAATTGAAGATCCTTTTTAATGACTAAATCAATAACTGGACCTCTTGTCCCTGGGTTTCTGTTGCATAGCAACATCTGAGGAGGGTGTTGAATATGTTTCCAAGGCTACAGAAGGGGTGGTGGTGGTGGGGGGGGGGGCTTTGCTATGTCCCGCCTGTTACAGGTCTGCCCCTGTGTGGCATGACTCACAAACTGTTATACAGGCTGATATTCACAGCTGATGCAAAAGCTTCCCTGTCATAAGCTTTTGTGTTGTTCTTTGGCTGATAACCTAACCCTATCTATCTCTGTCTCCCTTTAACATGTCATTAAGACGCTTGGGTGTTTGCTGTGGTGGGTTAGTGCCCCACCCTGGGTAGTTACCTGCCTTGTGCCTGTAGCCTTCAGGATAGGCTCCAGACCGCCTGTGACCCTGAATAAGAAAAGTGGTTACAGAAAATGGTTGGATGGATGGAAGTCTTGTGTGTTTTCACTAGTGGGTCACAATTTTAACTACTCATCAATTCATGGTCGAACATCTCTGCACTATGATTAAATGACCTCACACAACTAGCTACATGATTTAATATCTTAACACAACAATATCAAGGTAATATTATGTTACATATATTATAAGACCACAAGGTTATCTCAACTCAAGTAACAGTATCTCTACGCAGTGAACCACATGGTACAACTCACTACTATGATTAAATGTCCCAGCACAGCCTACATGAGTGAATATGACAGTTTACCAGCCCCACCTCCCAAATAATTTACATACTGTAGATCAGTGTGTCCTGACACGGTCCTCAGGGGCCAATGGACAGTCCATGTTTTTCCTCCCTTTAATTTCCTGCCAGACAGTCCACATTTTTGCTCCCTCCCAGCTCCCTGCTGTGGGCTGTTTCTAGGTCCCTTGGGACCAAATTGAGAAACACTCCTGTAGATATCTTGGGGAAACTGTCAGCACACTCCCCTCATCCATTTTGGTTGTAATAACATCATTACTTATTAATTTAATGGTGCTCTGTAATTTAGGCATTGGAGCATATTGTTCTCTCTCCATGAGCTGCTAAGGTGAAGCGCATCATGCAGCTAAGTGAAGAAAGTGGTGGAATTTTGCCAGCACCTTGATGACACTGAGGTTTTCGCGTGCTGATTGGCACCCTAACATCTAGGCACATGAGCTCAGCCCAGAATCTCATCCCATTGGTGCGTGCAGACCACCAAGCACCACCCCTGGCCTGCACCAATGAGCCATGCATAAATATATACAACAGGCTTCTCTTCTGTGTTTGCACTGTTGCTAATGACGTGCTGTCAGTTACTGACAGAACACATGATGGTGCAGGAATGCGAAGTGGGAAACGGTGGATGAAAGATTCCCAGAAATCGTCAGTGCCGCTTCTTAGGGCCAAGTAGAGAGAAACATTCCAATTAAGGTGTGGTGTTTAATGGCAACTCCGTCATTCCTGCTCCTCTCCATCTTTTAAGGAAATGACACAGAAACTCTACCTACGGGTACAAAGACTTACTGCTGCCAGGAGAAAATAATGCAATGTGGCATAGACTAGCTGCTTAAAATAAGTGACAGATATGGGTCAAAGCAGGGAGGGAGGGGTGTAGGTGTGCGACTGTGTGTTTTAGCAGGGTGTCAGTATGTGTATGTATGCATGCGAGTGTGAGAGTATATGTTTCATTTCAGCAGGGTGTGTGTTTGTATTTATGTGTGTATACTCCATTTCAGCAGGGTGTGTGTGTGCGTGGGTCTGAGAGTGTATGCTCCATTTCAGCAGGGTGTGTGTGTGAGTATCTGTGTGTGTGTGTGTGTGTGTGTGTGTGAGTATGCTCTGTTTCAGCACGGTGTGTGTGTGAGTATCTGTGTGTGTGTGTGTGTGAGTGAGTATGCTCTGTTTCAGCAGGGTGTGTGTGTGTGTGTGTGTGTGAGTGAGTATGCTCTGTTTCAGCAGGGTGTGTGTGTGTGTGTGTGTGTGTGTGACTATGCTCTGTTTCAGCAGGGTGTGTGTGTGTGTGAGTGAGTGAGTATGCTCTGTTTCAGTATGACACAAACATCTACAGTTTAACAGCATTGTGAGTCTGTTAATGATCCTTCACTCAGAGGGTGAGACAAACCACAGGACGTGCTAACAGACTGGTGAGCTCTGGCTGTAACAGGACCCGCCCCCCCAGCTCCTGACGCTCTGGGAGGCCTTCTCTTCCTTCTCCTCCCGGGGACAAACACAGCAGCCTCCGCCAGCTCCCAGTGCGCAACCCAGCACCACGGCATTCTGGGAAAATACATCAGTTATGTGAAGTAATAAGATACCTAAAGTAGAGAAACGGCCTCATTACCACATAAGAAGCTTGTTTTTCTTTTCCATTACTTATGGTTCTTCTTCTAAGATAAATGCCTTAGATATTGAATGTGGCTTTATGGAAAATTCAGAAATGACAGCAGTTAATTGTACAATCAATGTGGTTTCCAGAACCAATAAATGAAGAATAGGAGGAAAACATTCTTAGGCTGTATGTCAGGGTCTAACCTTTGCACTGTGTGTGGATGTTGAGCCCCCAGCTGAAGACAGACGTATTCCATAAGAAATCAGGACCCGAGATTCGGCAGAAACAGCACCCTTCAGACAAGCGTTTAATAGACAAGATTGCAGCCAGAGAGAAGAGGGGAAGATGCATTTTACATGTTTAATTTGTTATCTGTTTAGCTTGTAGAAGACTTATGTTGGCTTGAGCTAAGAAACAATTAAGGGTTTAATCCTGGGTAATTTAATAAAGGGTCATTATTTCCTCATAAAATTGATTCACAGGAGTCACAGGCTGTGATGGAGGGCCGATCCCTGCCCTCTCCATCGGAGGGCGCCTCAGACTCTGTCCCAAAAACTCAGACAGACAGATACCCTCTTCCATTACCTTTGACAGCAGCGTTGGCTGAAGGCCATGTGGACACTGTCATTCCTCCACCCCCCCACAGCTTCGACACCATCCCCCCTCCCATCCCCAATCAGCATCACCACATAGTTGTTCTGTGGCGCAATGAGCCTGAGTACTTCCCGGAGCGTCAGGAGCATGTCAGCACCCCCAAACCCCTCCCCAGTAGGTGGCGCCCGAAGAAGCCCACTTATGTTATCTAATGAGTACTGTGTCCGACACACATGTGTAATCAATGTAGCCGGGGGGTGGAAGCATTCATCTCACAATGGCTATAAACCAATCAGCTGAGGTAGAATATAGTATTAGCCAATCTAGAAGGGAGGGGCTCAAAGACCTTCGTTTAATTTAGTGAGTGCGTGAGGTATGACATTACCCAACGAGACAGCAGGGCTGTACCCCCCCCCTCGCTCGAGTCATTACGAAGCGTCTGGCTTTGTCGGTGACTCGCCCCAGGACTCTCTTCATGGCGCTGGCTGCTCTCCGCTCCCGCCGGCTTGTCATTAGGTGGAGTGCCTTCCGAATCGCTGGGCCACATTCAAGATGTTATTTACATCCCGCGTCCGATCCGGCTGCCGTGCTGAATCACCGGCCTCTTAGCCAGAAAAAGCCCTTCTTTAAACCCCTGTCTGTCACTCGGCTGCTCACCAGTCCCTCCATCGCCCCGAATCTGAAGGCGTTCAGGAGCAGAGTGGCAGGACACCAAGCCGGTTATTTTAATATTTATCCTCCATCTGAATGAGCGATTTTCCTGTGTGACAAAAAGCATTTCCTTTGAAGGTAAAGATGTCCCACAAACGGAGCCTAACCCTTCAGTTGGTGGGGGCTGACTGTCAATACACATTTGCAGGGTAAACAAAATGCCTGTAAGAGAGGTTTTCAGCTGCTGAATGCTGTCAGGCTCCCTGCCACATTCACCACACACTTCCCCTCCTTAGACCAACCACACAGACATAGACTCAAACAACAACATTTCTTTTTTTTCGTATATTAAAATGCACTGTTGTCTTTGGCATTGGGGCCTCAGGTCTGAAGCCAGACAATCAGTCTGTGAAGTGCATTCTCATACATGGGGGTGGGGGGTGATAGATATGCGCATTGGGTTGGACGGCTTGGCCACACACACTCTGGGAAAGCAGGAGAGACGGAGGTTCCTCATACCCAAACTGGGAATTTTCCACAGACCTTGAGAGAATATCCATCCATAGATTTTATAGCGGTGGAAAAAGATGTTTACCACCTCGCACGCATTAACGGTGACCAGGTTGTATCCACAGCAATGCACAAAGCTTAGTTTGCTGCCTTATATATAATTGGCAACATAAAATATATAAGCTATTTAGGTTTATGTACTTTTGTCCAGGATACAAAGGCAGAACTCTGCTGGTGTTTATACCAGAGCAGCTTATTTACGAGGACCTACAACCGTAACCGTTATGCTACCAGGAGGTTAACAAGCACCAGCTGTGAGATGCAGAACACAAAGAGCACATGAGGAGTAAACCTGCCGTTTTCATTTCACTATTATACACTATTATACACAGGAGATGCAGTGTTGCTTTTTCACGTAAACAGTCATCTTTCTCTCACACAGTGTTTCCTCTGTCTGATGTCTGATTTTTGCTCATTGTGGTGCAGCGAACCAGTTTCTAAATTTCTGCCTGGCCAGCAATCATTTCTGGTTTGATTAAATATGGCGGACAAAGCCTGCATTCTGTAGCACTGTGACCTGAAGTGAAAATGAAATGATGAAAATGAAAAAAGAAATGAAATTACAAAATGAAAAATTTTAAATGAAATAAAAATGAAATGAAAATATAACAAATCAATGTTGTCATACCCATTTGAAGGTAACTGGGTGCTTCCTGGTTCTTTATATTCAGTGTTGGTGGGGGGGGGGGGCACTATGAGGTAGCTGGTTTAGCTGACTTCCCATTGGTTGCTGTTTTGGCTTGCCAAATTTACCAAACCATTGCCTGCCAGCGGACTCTAATCTCACCCACCGTGTACCTCAAAGGGGGGGTTACTGAATGTGCAGCGTGTTTTAGGGAAGCTTTACGCTTCTCACTACATACATTTTTCTCATCCATTTAGCTGCTCGTGTCTGATTCCCACCCACTTTGCTTGACGGACAGAGGCTTGCATTATAGCATCACAGCATAGCCTTGGGGACCTTGCAGACAGTCACTGTCTGGTGTTCAGAGGGAGCAGAAATATAGACCATCTGTGGGTCTCTGAGGACCGGATTGGGAAACTATCTTCTGCAGATTTCATCGTCCAGCTTTAATCAGTGGTTGTTCATCCATGTTTCTGCTCCCTCCAAGCTCCTACCAGACAGTCTACATTTTGGTTCTACCCCAGCTTTAACCATCAGATCTTCAGCCACAGGTAAACTTAACAGCCTGCCCACTCATCTTTACAGAAAATTGGTTAAGAAATGTACTTCCCTAATGTATATACCCTTGATTGAGGCACAATGTTGGTCTAGCTATATAAACTCTGAATCACTTTCTGCAAAAAATTACATTTGAGTGGCAGTATCACGGTTCACGCATGTCTGTGTGTTGCTTGATGGAGCCAGCAGGCAGCACTCATTTATTTTTATCACTAGAGGGCGGTGTTGTAGCAGCTTTGGAAACTGATCTGTGTCCCCTGCCACCACACAAATGCTGTGAGGTCACATAGGTCTCAGTGGTTCTCAACTCAGGTGGAAGCCATTGCTTCCCCCCACCTCCACCAGAGATGTTTTTCATGTTTCCTGTTAAGAGATGTTCACTGATTACAGGGTAGTGGAGAAACAGTCCTGCCTACCCTGTGTGTGTGGGTGGGGGGGAATGGCAAGCGACGCTGCCTACACTGCGGAAGGAATGTGGAACACCCCCCGCCCCCCCACCCGTGCCCCACCCGCCCCACTCCACCCAAGCTCACTGTCTCACATCCACATGCTGCGTTACGTGTCAGGAGCAATGGCGAGAGAGGGGTCATGGTCCCGGGGTGGTTTGCCAATGGGAACGTCAGTGGCTGTGATTTTTGGGAGATGCCTCTCTGTCTCTGTCTTCTCTCTCCAACACGCACGCACCTACTCTCACACGGACCTGCACGCAGCCATTAATCACCCCCGGC
The DNA here is from genome assembly GCA_019775955.2 of Pollimyrus isidori. Lineage (NCBI taxonomy): Eukaryota > Metazoa > Chordata > Actinopteri > Osteoglossiformes > Mormyridae > Pollimyrus > Pollimyrus isidori. The sequence goes on along the minus strand of JABFDZ020000138.1, from coordinate 7,034,589 downwards.
CTCTGGCCCCTGGGTGGCGTGACAGCAGTCATGTCCAGGTCAGGCAGGAAGCACAGAAATGCTTGCGGCCCATGCATCCTCTTGGGGGCGCTCAGCGCATGGCGCCAGGCCATGTATCCATCGCTATTAAGCAGGCGAGGCAGTGATGTCGGGTCTTTACAATGTTACACAAAGTAATATCGAAATGCCTAGCGGAGTTGCCAGGCAAATATAAAATACACAAATAACAAAAGTGAAAACGTGACATAAAAAATATAGAAATTGTGATAGCAGATGTGCAATTATTAATTTAAAGCAGCGCATCGGGTAATTCCCACCCATCCATCTTCCAATTTATCCTGGTCGGGGGGAGGGGGCTGGAGCCCATCCCAGGCTGCACAGGGCACAAGGCTGGGGTGCGTCCTAGATGGGATGCCAGGACACGGTAGGGACACAATCCTACACTATGGGCCATTAAGAGACACCACAGAGCCTGCACGTCTTTGGACTGTAGGAGGAAACCTGAGCAAGTGGAGGGAATGCACGTGACCCGCGGGGAACATGCGAACCCCACAGATACCAAATGGGGGTGGGCTCCGAAACCAACCCAGCAGGTGCCAGGCAACCTACTCAGCCATGGCGACGCCAATATTTTTTTAAATTAGCCAATTTATAATCGCGTCCAATAGATGGCAGCATTGAGCTTCTGCAAAATCTGAGCTGAAACAAATAGCTTTTTAAAGATTTCAGAAATCGACTAAGCACACGTTACCTCGATTGTACTTAATACTCTATCTAAATGAGCTTTATTGAGTCTGACCACTTGATTTTAAGGAAATGTAACTAAATCCTCTTCAAATTTGCCCTCAACCCAAACGCAGCTGAAACGATCCAGAGCCAATTCACTGGAATTTACAGTCACTATTTCACCTTGACTAGTGAACTCAGAAGAAGCCTACCCACAGTTCCTGTTCCCCATGACACTGCCCACAGAATGCACCCCCAAACACACACACAGACACACGCACACACACGCACACACACATACACACACTGCTTCCCCTTGTGCTCAGGGCGAGGGGCACAGCCTGGCCCCCAGCCCCACATGTATGAAGCTATAACCCCCCCCCCTCGTGAGTAGACATACCCCCCTCGAAAGGCGACTGCATTAAAGTTGCATTACAAGCCAAAGCTCAGTTCCAGTCAAAGTATCGATCCAGTCTGGGATCCTCAGGACTGTGTCATAAGTGGAATTACACCCCGGCCTTTTCGACGCATTATACCTGCCATTAAGCATCAGGGCATTTAACAAGTGGAAGAGAATAAGATCAGGGGGCGTTTAAACAACTTACTCATCGCCATGACTGACAAAGGGCTCTTTTAACACCCTTATCCTATTATCAGGACAGCAAGTGAAGGACTTTGGACTCAGTGGGAGAAAGTTTGTTGGACCTCTGATGAGGGTCTTCAGGAAACATTCCCGGCTCAAAACTGCTGCCAACACCAGCATTGTCTTCAGATAAAGGTGCCAGACATGGACAGATATCACTCTATTTTTCCCTGTGATTTTAGCACCATGATTCTGCTGTGTCCTGAACTAAAGCAGCATATAAGGTAAGCACACAGCCCTTGCTGTTATTCAGCGTCATCCAAAGCATCTCACATAGTACACACAGTTTGACCTTTCTGTGATACCAGTATACCTTCAGGACTGTGTGGGATAAGGGACATTGTCAGAGGTGGAGAGTTCCGGTCCAGAAAGTAAAAATCCAGACCAAGATTTTGTTTCAACCAACCAGTTGAGTGCAACTGCGACTCTTTGTGCTCAACTGGTTGGTTGAAACAAAATCTTGGTCTGGATTTTTATTTTTTGGACCTGAAATCTCCACCTCTGGACTTTCAGAAAGGAGCTAAAGCATCTCCCCTACCTGAGAGCAGAAGCCATACGCTTCTCCTCCATGGTCCTGCACTGGAATTAGCTAGGCACCTACTGCTGTAAGGCAATGTCCTCTCACTCTCTGTGAAGAGCTCTTTGAGGTCAACACCGGTGGAACACAGGCATCAGATTACCCTGTGGATGGCGACGTGATGTGTAATCATCTTCTTTAACCTTGATTCCCCTAGCTGTCTGTGTTGCAATCACAGGAGGACAGAAAGTGGTCGTGTACTGACACGTTCTGTACAATAAAACAGTTCAATGGGCCGACAGCATGTCTGTGTCATGACATCATGGATAGCTATTGGCCAGAGACCGGATTCACCCTGATGAATCGGCCGCATCAACCAATAAAACGCATCTGGGGCCACGGAGAAACATCTGTGGGCTTCATGCAAGAAGCGCTCTGTTGGTGTTTGAGTTAGAGAAATCATGAGCTTAGGTCTGCAGCCTCCTCTGTAAAATCACCCAGCCTGGTTGTCTACCCGTAGAAGACCAGAGGTTGTGGTTTCGGGCCACACTCGTTTCTGTTCCAGAAAGGTACAGCTGACACCACGTTAACTGCTTATAAAATAACACGTTATATAATCAACCTCTGAATGCTTGCTCTGTTCCAGCTGCGCTGACAACTTGATGGCTGCAGTCACAATAATTCATGGTAGGAGATGAGAAATGATCTCCCTTTGAAGGCCATTCCAGTCAGTCCACAAACAAATCGCGCAGAAAGTGATTCGATACACATAATCATAATTTTGATTTTGTGACTGTGAGAAATTGCCTCCTGAGTGCTGGTGCTGATGCTGAAAGGTTATTTGTGTTGTTTTGCATAGCACCTTTTACCAAAAGCCCAATGAAAACACACTCATTCTAGAACTAACGGATTTTGCTACATAAGAACTTTGTGACGTTGTGAAGCATCACGACATGAATAGGAACGCCGATGGATGCTTACAGAGTGGGAAGTGCTTCCTCTCCAAGCACCAGTGTTTGCACAATGAATTATAATTATGTTAAGTCTAATTGATGATGCGAAGCTGATGAAAGTGACAGGAAAGTAGACTGATGTGAGTAGCCATGCATCCATCCATTTTCCAAACCGCTTATCCTCACTGGGTCACGGGGGGTCCGGGGGGTCCGGAGCCCCCCGTATATATAATTTTGCAGGATATTTTACCTGTTCAATGGTACAACATCTGAGCTTCTATGGGAACTGACGAAGGTGGGTGGAACGTAGATGTGGAGGTCAGGAGCAGCATGCCGAGTTGAAATGTTGAACTGAAAGATCTAATTTTGTTATAATTGATTAAACTTGGTCTACCGATTTGGCATCTACTGCCTTGCAGTTGTGCGCTCATCACCACTAACCTGATATAAAATTAATGTTTTTACTTCTTGCAGACTGTTGTATGTCTGTCAAACTGTTCAATTATAACCCTCTAAATAAAACTTGTTCTGAGGTAGAGGGAGCTTTTAGTGTTTCAAATGTCGAGGTTTACTTATCTTTTATATAAGGGAGAAAATGCCTTGTGTGAATGAGCCCTAGTACTGAGTGTAAACGTCCAATATAGTGCTGTCCTAGATCTCCAGGTGTCTGATGCAGGAGATACACTTTTCGTTAAATGATATCTGCATTGTTAGATGTTTAACATTGGTTGTCTGCCATTTGTTTGGACATAGAAGCTATATGTGTCCTTTTTATGATTCTGGAACATCAAGGCTTTTGTTTGGTAATTCCTTCTGGGTCACTTTTGCAGACTGAGGTAAAACCTGCATGTTTTTTGCTTTTGAAATTATTTCCACAGCATAGGAAATAATTATTACAACTGCATGACTCGACCTTGAAAATGCTTGGATCGTATCACAAATCAAGGGCCTTATTCAACCATGTTAGTAAGGACATGCTATGTACTGTAAGAGACACACCCTCCCTGCAAAGTGCATGGTCAGGCTGAGCTCATCTTGGTTTAGCTGCTGTTCCACACAAACGTGTTTGTATTCGTGTCTTTGTGGGGACTCTCCCTTCATTTTAATGGGAAAAATCCTAATCTCCACACCCTTAACTCCTACCCAGTCCTAACCTTAAACATAAAAGACCAAACAATATATAAGACTTTGGATATTTCTACTTCACAGATTTTTATAAACTGAGGTTATCCAAATGGGGACATGAAAAAAACATGTTCCCAAAACTGAAGAAGTTTCAGGTTTTACCACACTTTGGGGACATTTTTGTTCCGAAATGTGATCTATGCAAACCTACGCATACATGCACACACGCACACACACGCACACACACATGCACATACGGGTTTGTAATTATATCTGTGTGGGGACTCTCCATTCATTTCTATGGGCATAACCCTAATCCCAACATGACGACCTTAACCCCCATCCAGCCCTAACCTTGATCATAAGTAACCAAACAAAACACAAGACTTTTGGCATTTAAACTTTTTAGGCTGCATTCACAGATCTTTGTGGGGAGCTGCAAAATGGTCCCCACAATGTCAAAAAAACAGGTTTTTATCACATTGTGAGGGACATTTTTTATTCAGATTTGCCTCAGTGCTGCTCATGCTCTCCTATCCACAAAACCACAATGTGTAACCGCGCCTACTTCATGGTCACATGACCACCTCGTTTTTGGTGGGCCAGCCTGGATGGTCCTCCCTCCAGTCATCGGCGCAACATGAGAGCGCCGTGGCAACGCAGCGAGTGAGCCTGCAGTGTGGCCGCTCCTTAGTATTCGCAGTGGATGCTCTCCCTGCTTACGGTGACTCTTCTAAAACAATGGATGACTCATCTCTAAAAGGCGGAGACAGGGGTGAGTACTTTCAGCTGCCCCCCCCCCATTAGATTAATGACAAATCTCTCTGTTTATTGATATAAATAAAATGAATCACTTCAGTTTGATTATGCCAAAGAGGTTTTTTTCCAGTTCTCCTCAAGTGTTCAAGGTTAGAGTGGCCACATTTGGGGGGGGGAGGCAGTGTGGTGAGGGTGGCGGGGGTCCTAAACAAATCTCTGTCCTACAGGACATCCTCTCATCTGGGTTTGTCTGGGGGGGTGCGGGGATGACGTGATCCCCTTTATTCAAGCCAATAAAGAAAATGGCAGTCGAAGCTCGGACTCCGTGCCTGCTGTCAAATTCAATAAGGTATCCTTTAATGTTTTCTTTTAATCAACCAAATTGCATTATACAATGCCACACGGCTCGCGAGGTAGCAGGGTGGGGGCACGATGAGGGACTTCTTGGGCATTTATGATATTAGGTGAAATGGGAAAATGGTTCTGGGGAAGGCAGCCGGCCGGTGACTCATCTCACCCCCCCCCAGCGCTGGGGCAGACAGGCAGGCTGGATGAACCTCATGGCTGTGACGCGTCCCTCTTCCTGTCATTGACTTTGAGATGCAGGGCCGCCGTCGCTCGCTCGGGCCTCTCCAAACTCCCGTGTCGTTGCCGCGCGCTTCTGCCTCCGTCCAAGCCGTCATCACTCACAGCGCGATGCCGCCGCGCATTGCCAGCGCGTCTCCTACCTCGGTTGCTCCCGTGGCGGGCGAGCAGACGGCGCCCAAGGACATCATTAAAGTCCCTCCATTTCGACAGATGAGGACACGGCGTACAGCTGAGGGATCAGCTTTCTCTGCCTCATAATTGCTGCTGGGCCTCATGGCCCATATACAGTTACTGGTGTTATTAGAGTTGCTGCGGTTTTTCACCTTGGACCACCGGATTCCGTCTCAGCTTAGAGTTTGTGCTCTTTTCTGGGCCAGAGGGAGTGCAAAATCCTTCCTGACACGGGACTCGAGACAGGAAAAAGAGGCCTGATTGAACACATTTCCCTTCTCCTCCACATCCTGTGATGAAAAACAGCTTTGAGCACGTATGTTGTGGTCCATCAAGAACTCCTTGCTTTGTGTCACGGGGAGGGCGTGGCATAATTCATGGCCTGTGGAGGATGGTGTGGAGTTTGTAGGCTGGCATGGAGTATGCAGGCTGGTACAGAGTATGGAGGTCAGCATGGAGTATAGAGGCTGATGCGGAGTATGCAGAATGTTAACATAGAGGCTAGCATAGAGAATGCAGGCTGGTTCAGAGCTTGGAGGCCATTGTAGAGTATGCAGGCCGGTATGGAGTATGGAGGCTACCGTGCAATATGTAGACTGATGTAGAGTATGCAGACCACCATGGAGTATATAGGTTAGCATGGAGTATAGAGGCTGCAATGGAGTATGGAGGTTGTCGTGGTGGATGTAGGCAAGCATGGAGTATGGATACTGGTGTGGAGTATGCAGGACAGCACAGAGTACAGAGGGCATCACTGAGTATGTAGTTGTAGCAGATGCAGGCCAGCCAGAGAATTCAGGCTGGCATGGAGTATACAGGCCGCCACGGAGTATGGGAGTATGCAGGGAACAATAGGCTGAAGACCGGACCCAGAGCAATGACTGTGGCCACAAAGTCACTTTGACACGATAAATCAGGCATCGGATAACGGCAGGAGGCTTCATTAGGTGATTTCAGGCGCACTGGCAGGCAGCCACACGCACCGGCCTCTCAAATGGACATTGATTTTTCAATAAAGCCAGAGCCACAAGCCAGTTTCAATGTAGTGGAGAGGACCCGTCCTGGGACCCACCCTGTGTGCCGCCCTGGGACCCCCCCGTGCCCCGCCTCCCCTGGGCATTTCTCTTAGACTCACTCTTGGCATGCACTTCTCCCCTTTTTTAGGTCATGCCATCCACCCCTGACCTCCAAACTGTACTCTCAGCTTCAGTTCAGCTTCAGTAAATTAAACTTGCAGTTTAATTTAAAGTTTAAATTTAAAGTTGCAGTTAAGCTTCTGTAGACATTATTCTCAACTATAGTTTAGCTTCAGTACATGTTCTCCCTCAGTTGCAGTTTGGCTTCGTTAGACATTACGCTCAGCTTTAGTTCAGCTTCAGTATATGTACTCCCTTAGTTGCAGTTAAACTTCTGTAGAAATTACTCTCAGTTACTGTTCATCTATTCTGGAACACGCATCCCATGATGCTTCTGCCCTCTTCTTAAACAATCACACTGAGGAGAGACAGAGACAGTTTCTGTGGGACTGTGCCATAGACACGTGCTTTTGATGACAGATGTGCACAGCTCACAATGAAGAACAACATCGTGCCACCAGTTCAGCTATGAACACATCTACACTCATATGCAAGCCCGACTATATATTCATTTTGCAATATAGAGCTTGCAATCTATATTCAGCACACCTCTAACTGGCACAGTAATCAATTACTGTAAGAGCTGCTTCTTATTCATGCAGAGGATGAGACAGAAGGCATCCCGAGCGCAATAAAATTTCGCTAATGCTTAGTGAGGACTCATTAGTAATGAAGGGTCAGTGGTCGACAGCTATGAGGTCATCTTAACTAAAAATGAAATTATCGAACTATAAAATGAGCATGTGGGCTGGCGATCAGCAGGGGGAGGTGATTGAGCCGGCCAGGGCGGAGTGTTCCAGAAGGTTTCCGTGTCCCCTTCAGAAACCCAATAAAAGCAAAAGGGGATTTTAAAAGCCCCAGGTAAAAAAGAAATACCCCAACACACATACACACTCCATTTACCAAGATTTTAAAACATAAATAAAGATAAACCCAAAGTATATCAAATATGACGAAATGTACCGCTCATGTCGGTCCCCAACACACCATAAATCTGTCACCCGGGGCTGATTCGTCCAGGTTAAACATGGCTTCCTCCTGAGGTCAAAGGGTCTTTCTGTCAGCAATTCAGCAGCAGTAAAAGCCCACTCTGGCTGACTGCATTCACCTGCAGTATGTGTTAGCGCTTAATTCTCTCCCTGGCATGAGCCAAACTCTACACTCCCTTTTATTTGAATTTTATTTGCCAAGATATGATTAATGTCATTAATCATTTTTACGTGCTGCACAATAAACTAAACTGAATGAAAATGATATGTTATTATGTAACATTTTTTACTAAGTTGAACACGAGAATGAGCTCCATGACACAAATGCATTGGAAAAAAAATAAGAGGAAATTCAAATAAAGTCATATTTTGACGCTCAGAGTTGAACCTTGTGTTCTGCTGCTTGGGATTTCCCATTCATGCAGTATTCCAGCACTACAAACATGAACTCATTTTAAATGTACAGGAGGTGAAAACGACAGCTACGTGGACATTTTAATTGTTATTCATAGGGTTCTGGAAGTCTCACCTCTCCTCACATGATGTATGGCAGTGTCCATTACCGCAGCCTAATCCTTCCTCTGGATAATGACTTCCTTGTTCGTCAGAAACACACATGCGGCCGTGCTGCCAAGAATTATTGCCCGGTCATGCCCCAACAAGGGGGTGCAATGGTCTGGTCAGCCACCCAGGCTGTCGGCTGAAACACAAGAGGTCAGCGGCTGCCACATTTGACTGCGGCTCACCCGCTGATTAATCCCAGTGCATTTTTGTCCTCAAGCATCTTGATGTCCACACCAAATAAAGCATTTGTTTTGTTCCCCTGCCCGTCTCCCTCCCTCTACTCTTTGGCTGAAGAACTTGCCGTGTTGTTTAAGTTAAACTGATGCCTCTGAGGCCAGAAGTGACACGTTCAATCAGTGAAGGCAACAAAGATTTGAGAACCACAGAGGAGGGATTATTAGGAGCTCGGGGGGGGGGGGCAAAAGCTCACAGCGGAACCAAGCACCACACACAGCCTGCTGCCCCAGCAGGGCGGGGGCTGAAACTGGGTACCAGGAAGGTGCAGAGGACGGGTGACGTGCCGGCGCATCTAGAGGACAACCGAGGACATGGCAGACAGGAAAAATCACGTGTTAAAGCACTGGGACATCCTCGTTTAACATAGCAAACTCTCAGTTCTCTGTAAGGCAGCATGATTTTGAACAGAACTTTTCACGATGCCTCTCTGCAATAAAGAAGCAGCAACAGAAAATTACATCGCTCTGGGCCACATTTTCAAGAAAGGGGCGGGGCCGATCCTGTCCTGACAGGTGCCCTCAAGCAGATTAGCGTGAGCCACTGAGCGCCTGCCCTTCTCTGTCAGAGCCGGTCCGCAAGGGCACTGGGGAAAGGAGAGCAGTGTAGATGAGGTGTGTGCCCCCAAAGCAGGGAGGGGCTCATATTTCCTCAACCTGTGTAAACTGATGCTGCTCAACTTTATCAAAACGACTGACTGGCTGCGAATCATGTACCAAGGTTTAATATTGAGACCTGGGAAGCCTAAAACTATAATTTTATTTTGGACATGCAAGAATCAGAATCTTGGCAAGTGTGACGTGAATGACATCATCAGACAGTGACATTTGACTGGTTTTGAAGGCTACTAATATCTTTTTGGATGTAAAATCAAATAAAATGCAGAATTTAAGTTTATTGAAGACTATTGCACATAATTAGAATGGGAAGTCCTAAAACTAATCCCATGTTACAGGAAATGGGAGCTTATTCAAGTTATTGAGTCCTTATTTATCAATTTCTGTACAATGTACCAAAAGGAAAAAGACATAAAAGTGATATAGAGTGTAAAGCAATTTGATGATGAATGGCTGAACACTACTCACCGCTAACTGTTTCCATATCAGCTTCAAGTCAATAAGGGTCATAACAAAAGGCCACTCAAATTGAATCTTAATGTTTGGATAAAGTTTCACTTTCTCATGGGAAAGGTTTGCACTTGAAAAATTGAAACCTCTTGAACTCAACGCCTGAATGCAAATAGAGCGATGTCAGAGTGAGAGGCCCTTTTTAGCCGGCCCGTGGGAGTGTGCCAGGGGCCTGCTGGAGTGTATCTGTGGCTGGGGCTGGTGCGATTTGCCATGGGGCTCCGCGCATCAGAAAGGTCGCGTGTGATCGCAATTGAAATTGGATGAAATGTAATTCTGGGAGCGGATCAGATGTAACTAAATACCCATCTGTTTAGCAGAAAATGCATGAAAGACCGTTTCAGCATCTCTCCGCTGCCCAGTCCGGACTTGCACAAATGTGTCTAGGATTTACTTGCTTTTTAATGAGACTCAGTAGTCCGATATTTTATATAGTATGTAGATTAATTTGTCATATACAATCCAAAATGCAGTAATATGACATTCCAATAATAGAAATGTCAAGTGAAAATAAAAATGATAGGCTTACTTAAAACATTACAAAGTTTTCAGCAAAGAGAAAGATCTGACAGACTCTTTTTGATTCTGTGTTCCCGTTCAGGAATTATGACCACCAAAAAATTCTATCCCAGCATCTGTTTCAGCCTGGTGCCACTAAACAGTGATTCTTCAATCAACCTGGAATTGATGTATCCCAACACAGCCATGTAACACACCTTACACCGATTCTGTTGTAAAAGATGCTATAA
>JABFDZ020000138.1:7013093-7024208 GCA_019775955.2 Pollimyrus isidori | reverse complement strand
TAGTGGAATTGACATAGGAAGTAATGAGACTTGAACACAAGTGATCAGCTGGACACCTTGGAGATGCATGATTGACAGATTTTAACTTACCTGCAAAGAGAAGGCCATGAAATCATTTGTTACGTGCATTATATTTGAAATCAGTTTTTTTTTTTAAATATCTGTACATTACCTACTTTAAAGGCTTTATTTGAGAATTCCAGCTCTAACTCTAGGCATGTTGAAACAACTTACTATTACCATCCATCATCCATCCATCCGTCTATCCTTCCATCCATCTCAACTCCCCCCCCCTTTATGGCATGGGGATGTTAGCATAATGTCCTGGGACGTTAATCACATACTGTGGTCCCATCTCAAATGAGCCTCCTGGAATTTGGGCCTGTGAATTCAGAACGAACCCCACTGTTATTGTTGGCATGTTCTCAAGGACGTATCAGCCAATACGCGAGACACGACCAGTGCGAACAGAAGACTGTACCATCACGTTAGACTAGGGATGACCAGCTTTGGGTTTGATGTGACCGGCACCTGACTTGTTTTTCAGGATTTCTTTTTTCAGCTTTCGCCCACGGAGGCCAACTTTCTCCACGCGCACCTTGGCTGTACCACTGGCCTGACCTTCCGCTTTCACGCAGAGTGTTAAATGAGTCTCGGCATAGTACAACAAAGACATTTCTAAGGTATCATCGCTGTCGGACCAAGTGCAATTATCATGTCAGGCCACTGGAGTTAAAACACACCGTGAGTATGAGTACCCACAGAGCACTGAAACGACCTTCCGTTACCGGCAGTAAAGTCAGCAAGATGTAGATCTGTCCATTCCATTGCCTGCTTCCCATCTTACTGTTTTATTACATGTTTGACTGATTCATTTGTGCTCTTGGAAAGCATGTCTGAGAATGTGCGTTTCCCATTCCAGCACGACCATTAACAAGCTCCAGGCACAAACCATGGACTCTTTTGTCTTCTGAAGCTTGAGGGCCCGATGCCCGGGATCATCAGCTGTGCCATCTGAGGGCCCCTTGACAATCTAAGCAGATTGAAAAGTCATTTGTAAGCATGTTCTTGACTGATTATCGATAACTGTGACTATTCAAAATGTGTTTAACACATTTCCCACTATTACCTGGCCAACACAGGGTGGGAACCAGTCTGTTGTCCATACCAGAGGGTGTGCAGGATGGAAAGTCAATCAATCTCGCTGCAGGAGGAAACCCCCACTAACTAACTACCTAATGTGGACAAGCAAACCCCTAACACACAATAACAAGGTTTGAATCTGAAAATGTACTTTCTACAGTGAACCCACAAATCCACCATTATCTAGCTAAAGTCCCATAATTGATATTATCACAGGTGTTTAATGACAACTAACACAAGCCTTGCAGCAAGCCACAGGCTAATCTGGGTAAAAAAAACAACTGCTGCTAACCTCAAAGTGCATTGTAAGTAATAAGAGTCCTGGCCCCTCTCTTGCAGGTATCCTGAAAATGCCTGAACTCAAGAGCCATTTTACTTCATTATTAAGCAAAGTACCCCCCTCCAATACTTCCCAAGGTGAAGGCAAGCTGTGGTGACTCACTGCCACACTGCAATTAAACGTTTTTCTCATTTTTTCATGCAAGCCGTGACATTACCTCTCAGAGGTCGGAGCAGATTTTATCACTGTGATTTATATTAAAAAAATGTGCCCCAATTTCTAATTGCCCCTCAGAAAAGTTCTATAATGTCTTTCAGTCTTCTGAAGAATAATATATTTATGCAGATATCTCAAGGGTGTTAACACACTGCTAAATAAAATGACTTTGTGCATGTGTGTCCATGGGTGCATCAGTGAGAGAGTAAGTATGTGTCATCACAAGGCCTCAAGCTTTTTTGAAATGAACAATTTCCCCAATGGATGTTCGTCTTCCAAAGGAACACACACGTAACAATGTCTCCCTAATTAAGAGACCCAGTGACGTAAAGCCTGGACCTCCTTCTGAATCCTCCTGGCCCATTATGGGATTAGAAAGCTGTCCTAATGAATGAATTTTTGCCGTCGTTTTTCTGAATTAGAACTTGGATGCTGCCAGTGAGCTCACTAACTCTTCTTCCGATTCCTCCCTAAGTAAACTGTAGTCAGTGACGACAGAGGTGCTGCCATTCAGAGCCAAGATCCTTACAATCATTGCTTGCAGCCTTCCTGACCTGAAGCAGTGTCTCGTAATGACTGGGAGTGCAAGAAAGGTGGTAAGGATGGACTGGCTCTGTGCCAGGTGTGCAGAGACCCGATAGGGATCTGACAAAATTCGTAGACAAAATTAAGTTAGGCTCACACACAATGGTAAAAGTGAAGGAGTTTCCAGTTATGAGATTATGTTAGTAATCGCTAAGCTACATGCCGTTCAAGTTTGTTTTCTAGATGTAGATGGTTACTCAAGTTCTGGGAAGGCCAATGCCCTTCAAAATTCACAGGGTTTCAAAGATCTAAGAGATTCTGACTGAAGGTCTTCATTTTCGATTTTTGAAATATTATTTTTATAGTGAAGGAAAATTATGATGTAATTGGTACAATGGCCTGATAGGTACACATGAATCTAGTTCTAGCTTTTTAATGCAGTTCACCCTGTTTGCAACCATCCTGTTCATAAGAAACCATGAGATTACTAGGAGTTTCTGTGCTCAAGGTGAATGGAACAATTTTTGACAACCTAAGCATAAAATACATAATATAAGTTAAACGATGAATTTTAAGCTGCCTATGAATACATGGAAGTCATGTGCAGGAAGTCGCAGAGGCCTGGGAGACCATCCTTATTGGTATTCCTGAGGTAGAATAAAATAAGCTCATCTTACTTGACGTAGTGAGGTCAAAAGATGAATGGCTACTTCTGGAGAACAGGTCAGGGGATGACATCATAAAAATCATAATGCAAACACAGCAGCCCACTTGGAGATATGATATAGAAATAAAAGAAAACGTGGCTATGATGCAGAAATCTACAAATGTCTAACCCCTTCAACTCAATCACACCTGACTTTTTCAGTATTTTATTTTTTCTATATCAATTTTAACACTTTGTTTCCCATCTGCTTTTCCTTAAGCTGCCCCCACCCCCAGTTTGTTATGGATTTCACCATAGTCCCCTAATGCTTTAATCATTCTCTTAAGACATACATTGGAAAGCATGAGAAATTCTGAGTATTTTTCCTCAGTTTCTCAGCATCTGAGGTCACATAAGGATAATTGAAGACGCCACTGCCTGACAATGAGACGACCTGATTGTGTGAGACAGCCAAGGAGTTCAATCAGAACCAGACTACAACTGGCCTCTGATCTTTCACACAGGCCTGCAGATTCACACCACTCCAATCATAAGGTCTCGCTCGGTCCAGCCTGGCTAGTGCCGCTCTGTGATCCGGGGTCACAAAAACATACCAGTAAAACAAGTCAATACCAACGATTACATTCAAGTTTATGCCATAATTGGATATTTTGTGGTTTGACTATAAGGTTTTATACAGCAACATTTTACAAGACCATAAAGCTTTCACAGAGGTAGGATTGACTTTCCATAAATGTAAGGTGTAAAGGAAAGACTTCAATACAGGAAATGGGAGACACCAAGAGGCTTTTAGGAAAATTCCTGTCTACAATTTAATATAAATTTACAGGTTCTTTACTTACAGTGTTTATTTCAGAAAAGCGCATGGTGCATGGAGGCCCAGAAGCTCAGACCTTGTTAAGAGGATCCAAATGAGGAAGCAAAAAAACGATTACTGCCAAAACTGAAATATAAAACCGTGCAACAAAATCCAGGCAGTACATCGCAGAACAGGGCAAAGGCGACCAAATCCAAGTCTTAATCATCAAATCTGTATTCATAACACACAGAGAATGTTATCGAACTTGAGACAAGAGACTGAAAATGAAGAGACAAAGAGACCGAAGTCACACACAAAAAATAAGTAGCCAGTGTAGTGAGAACAAGCAGCACCTTGTAAAGAAGCAACTAAAAACAAGGTTCTAACCTTACCTCCCTAGGGAATGAGTTCATTAACTACAGGTGCCCTAAGACTGGTGACGCAGAATGTGTTGGCCAACCACGAGGGAGAGGAGGGAAAAGTTCCGCATGAGAATGAGGGAAATTGACAATAAGCAAAATATCCCAGCATTACAGCCAAGGACTCATGACTGTTCCTCAGGACCACAGACTTCCCAGTCCACCAGGTATTGTAACTGTACCTATGGTCCAATGTGGAACAGACAGAATATCTAGGTGCACAACAACACAACAACAATGGGGAAATTCAGATGAATTCAAAAAGGCCAATATGTCTGAGACTGGACTTCTTGGACTGCAGATTAGAGAAATACATTCTCTATATAAATTAATCTTTAAAGAATAAAAAACCTGACCCATTGTCTGTGGGGGTGGCGGGGGAGTCATGGTCAGCAAATATTTTTGGTTCCGAATAGCCCTCTTCCTATGGGAATAGATGAGATAGGTAACATAGAAAAAACTGGTTCCAGTCGATCTGTTTGCATGCGCAATACTGAGTTATTGTCTGATCTTCTAGTTCAGCCACTCAGTTAATGAATGATAGATGACAGAATACTGACATGAAAGCACACACAGTATGCGTTTAAAATTCCTGCATCATAGTCATGGTGTGTATGGAAAAGCTTTTAACAATAAAATGCACAGGAAAATGTCTCAGAGCAGGGGTGTGGAACCTGTTCCATGGTGGGAATTTTGGGATGACCTCTCAATCAGCAGTGGATCCAGTGGTTCAAACTCCAGTCCTGGAGACCCACTTTTATTGACTGATTGGGGGATCTCAAAAAGCCACACCCAGCCCTCTATGGAACAGGTTTCCCCAGCCCTGCCTTAGAGGGTGCACCATAATGTTTGGAAAGAATGGGTTCCACGCCTACCACCAAAGCATGAACCTCAATGACAAATGTTGGGGCAGAGTCAAGCAGTTTCTCCAGTGACCAGAGAGTAGTGCAAGTTGAATCATTCCATTTGTTCCTTTTGCTTTGCAAGTAAGGGAATTTAGTGGTGCAGCAACGGTACTAAAATTTCAAATAACCCTTCAATAGAACTTCACAATGCCCAGGAAAAATTGATGATTCTTGACCATTCTTGGCTCAAGCTACTTTCATGCAGTAGCTGCTCCCTAGAACATTGCCTAACACGGTGATGGTCGTCTTATGGACCTTGCACTTCTTGGGATTTGCATTGGCTTAGAGAATGTTTTCACTGAACCTCTGGAGTACCTAGTGCATGGTTGTCAAACTTCAGTCCTGGGGGGGCCGAAGCCCTACAAATTTTTCAATTTCCCCTCATTAAACACACCTAATTCAACCCCTTGCACCTCATTTTAGGTAAATCATTTGTGATGGAAAAGGGAAAGAACTAAGCTAGACAGGGCTCCGGCCCTCCAGGACTTAAGTTTGGCACCTCTGACATAGTGGGTTAAACTGGGCCCTGCTCTACTTAATACAGGAATAAATCCTATTAAATATACCTTTAGCACTCCTCCCACGTTAAGAGTGCTCTTCCCAATTGAATGGAGTCAGGATCAGGTGACAAAAAGGTTAGTTACATACAGCAGTGGCTAAAATTGTGTAAACACCTAGCATTTTTGGCATTACGCTATAAAAATTAGACATGAATATTTGTGCTAATGTTTATGAACAATCAAAGTTACAAACATCACACATTGGATGATTAAATAAGTAACTGGAGTAATGGGGACAAATACTGTACGGGTCTGTTTTGGTACTTGGTGCTGTCCTGAATTATACAACGGATATAAATATCTCAGCAAATGATTCTAGATTGTTCACATAACCCAAGCAAACCAACTCTGCTTGTGGGTACAAATTTGACCCAGAACCACACACATTCTCCTGCCCTTCTCTCCCTAGTGTGGCTCTAGAGATCCATACCTGTTGCTTGCTTTGTCTTGCCTCTTGTTTCAGCCCTCGTGTGGATCATTCTAGCTGCCTCTTGTTTGCTCCCTCGCCAGTCCTGCATTAGAGTACCCCCTTGGCCTGTCATTGAAGTCATTCCCTATGTGTACTCCAGTGTTTATCGCGTCTTAGCTTGGCTGTTTCACCCATTGTGGTCTACTTTGTTTTGCCCTGTTTCAGTGCCCTTTCAAATAAAGCCCCTTTTCATTTCCATGACTCCTGCCTTGAACTCTGTATGTTCGGAACATGACAACATGGTGAGCAAAGAAGGCTCACTCAATTTTCTTCCTACTGCCAGTATCTGAAATTCGACAGCAACTTCAGCTATCGTATGATTCATCTGGCGTATTTCCCATAACTGAATTCCTATATCCAGGCCAGTAGGAGCATGATTAAATTTAAAAAGTGTGCAGAATTGTGTCTCTGGGTTCATTGTCGTCCCATTGTAATTTCATAGCGTGGTCGCCGACTCTCAAGCTTTTCCTGTCAATTAAGATAAGATAGATATTTTCCCTCCCTGTGCAGAACATTTCAGAATGGTTGTCGATGTAAATACAACATTGTACAAAGAAACCCGTACATTTACTGAGATTATCATCATGTTTTTCTGGGGTAGCAATTAACATAATAGCAGCAGGCAACAAACTGGGAACTGTGGTCCCCATTACCAAAGACTGGATGAGATTGAGATTTTTTTATCTTTCCGCGACGTTCATAGAAGGCAAGACACTTGGAGAGAAACTAAGCCAGGGAGAGTTAGTGGCTGGCTCTGAGCGGGGCTCACTGGGTACAGCCTCGACACTCCTGCAATGTCCGCTGGGATATTTACACGGCATCTCCCACATCACATGTCCTTTCCTCACATTCTGGAAGACGAGGGCTGCTCTCCTCGACTAAATGTGTTTTCTGTGTGTCTCTGTGAGGTGAACTCATACAGCCCCTGGGTTTACACTCCCTCCTGTCTTTGGAGATGGATATTTTAACTGAATTCAGGTGATGCCTCATGGGAAACTATTGCTCTCAACTCCAGTTACTTTGATATTACAGACCACCGATGATGGAGTAGTGGGTTGGATTTAGATGGTCCTTACTTACGGATATGAGGGTTATGGTTAGGTTTGGTCAATGTGTTGTGTTTAGGTTTAGTTAGTTTAAGTAAGTGGGTTAAATTACTTGGGGTTGAGCAAGAGGTTAGGTTGAAACTGTTAAAATGAATTTATTAAATGGAGCACTTCATCTTTAAAGTGACTTCAAGGGATGATGCGGCATGAAACAACGATCAAACAAAGCAGAAATGCAAAAATCAGTAGTAGCCAATGCACAGACCACAGAACAGTTATTAGAAATCAAATGTCTTTTTAAATTATTTTTTGTATGTCACCTACATACAAGTATTTGCATTAGACAAAGAGTGCCCCATCTGTAGCTCCTCATTTTCTTTGTAAAAGTAGCTCAAACTGTCTAAATTGACGTAAAACTCTTGCATAGATAGTGCCAGCGCAGTAAAATTAACACAATTTTTTAAAGCACATAACGCAGCACAAAGAGAACACTGCAGCCTGCAAAGCCGGCCTGCTCGCTGACAAAAAGTCACCGTCTGGTGAGACGGCTTCCTGGGACAGATCACCCAGGAGGTCCCCGAGCAGAACAGCATGGGGGGGACGGCCTTTCACTCTGAGCCGACGAACAGCTCCGGCAACCAGCACTCAGAAACACATGTGAGTGACTGTGGCCCAGTTCCAGAGGACGCCCTCTGATGCCGATTCCTGAAGGTGGCCCACAGCTTCTCAAAGTGCAACAAAGGAACCTGTGCTGTTGAAAGTAAACAACATAATAGCTGGTTTTTCTTCCACCACAGCTCTCTCTCCCAAAGCTCTCTCTCCCGGTCGGGACCCTTTTCCACCTCCCTTGAAAACATGTGGTCTGTGTTTGAAGCAACATCTATGAATTCTAAGGAACTTGGTTAAAAGCCCTTAAAATGAATGGAATTCCACAGTCCAAAGGTCACTTGGATGTGAATTTGCAAAACTGCTTTAAGGTCTTTCTCAAAACTGGAAGCGATTTTCTGATTTTCTGCCTTTGCAGAACACAGCTCTTTTTGTCTTGATGTAAAACAATGAAGTTAACTGTTTGCTTTCAAATATGACTGTTTCTTTAAAAAATAAATAAATAAATGATGTATTATTCATTTATTGCGTATTTTAAAATAGGCAGATGTGCACTTTGTGTTCATCCTAGTCTGCAAATCATGATGGTTTATCACGTATCACTATTGCTTTGGAAATTAATTTCTTTAATTGATTATTTATTTACTTTTAATTATACTGACCAAAAAAGCAAAAGTCTGTTTAATAATGGCTATTAAAACCATTATTGAAGTTATGTAATAGCATTTCACTTTACCAGGACCACCCTTGTTTGTAGGGTTTTGATGTCCATTTCATTGCTCATGCATACAAGAGATAGGGAGGGGACAGACCTCAGCACACAGACATCCCCCAACATTACCACGCTTCTTTGAGAGATAAATCTATTTATGATGATATTCTCACAATCATTGGACAACAGTGGCTAGCATTAATGAGATTTTCATAAAAAAAAAATATACAGTACCAGTGATACATCTACACACACCTACTGAAAATCATTTTCAACAAGATAACGACACCAAGCCACCTCAAGGTCATGCAAGTACTTGTGAAGAAGAAAAGAGAGGGAGGCTGTGACAGATGACCTGGACCCCATAATCCCCCAACCTGAACCCTATAGAGCTGATTTGGAATGAGTTTATTAAAGAGTAAGTGCAAGACAGCCAACTTGCGCCCAAAACTTGTGGATACTCCAATACCTTCAATAGTGTGGAGTATTGGAGAAGCATTCCAGGTGGCTACATCTGGAAGCTGGCTGAAAGAATGCCAAGAGTCTGCAGTGCTGTCATTGAAGCAATAGGAGGTTATGTTGAAGAGTTGAAAACTTGAGAAAATTGTGAGATGTTGAACACTTCTCTTGGCCATTGACATACATGATATATGTATACCTTCAATACCTCAAGGCCCGTTGCTATAAGGTGAATAACATATAAAGATGCTCCTCTACTTACGAACTTTCAACTTACAAACTTTCAGACATACAAACGAAGAGTACCCTAAGTCAAAATTGTGTTCATTGGGCTCCCGTTTCCTTTGTCCGCAAAATCTTTTTTCTTTTCTGCGTACCAATACTCTGTAATACGACTTCTGGCCGCCACTCCCGCCTGTGCATACTCCAAGCATCCTAGTTTTTAGTACTTGCATATACCCTTAAAATGATGTCGAATAATGACTTACGAACATTTTAAGTTACGAACGGCCGTTCAGAACGTATCTCATTCTTAAGTAGAGGAGCGTCTTTTTAAAACAAATACCTTAAGAGCAGGTGTCTGCTGATTTTGGACTGTACTGTACTTTTGCAATAATAAGTCAAACTGAGCTCTGAACATCTGAAGTCTGAGGTTTTCATTGTATGCATTTTTATGTTGATTCAATGGTGTTTTTTCATTGCAGAACAAATAACTAACCAGCTGCAGCCTGGAACCAGGAAGAGGGAATATCCTTTTCAGGAAGTTTAGACCATTCTCTATCTGTCAATTTCTAGTCATTTCCAGCCCCTCTTTTTAAAAATGGTAGATGTTCCCATATACATGACAAACAACAAATACATTCAAATGTGTGTAAATAAAACCAGGAAGGGATAGGATGCAAAGGAAGAGAAAATGAAACAATTGGACATGTTTGCTGTTGTCTACGTGAGTCATAGCCAAAGTGAATTCTTCTGGCCAGTGATTTTGAGTCTCATTCGGGAATGTCTCAGTCATTTAAGAGATGAATATGAGACTCTCCCATCCACTGAGTCATCCCATTTAGCGTCTAACCTTGCACACAACGTCATCCGTTAATCATGTCAGCTTGGTGGATTTTTTTTTTTCACTTATGACCGACCAAAGAACTGCAGAGGAAATATGGAACTGAGAAGGACCAAGCAGCCTGACTCACACTGACTGTTATGCATCAAATCCTTAGCCTGCTATAAAGACAGGTCAACATTTTTTGAGCAGGCTGGGAAAGGTGAGGACGACATCAGGGAAGCAACGGTTAATGCCGAATGGACTCCCCTAATTCGATTCAGGTGTATGCTTAAATTTAATGTTGGCACAGAAGACCTGGGGTGAGCTCCAATTAGCATTGAGGTCGCCACACCAGCCCCACAGCCTCGAAGGTTGTCCAGGATTTGCTAGGAGTACTGCGAGTAGGTGTGCAGACATCTCCTGGCTAGTGCTGTGCTACCATCATGAGAGAAAACATCCTCCATCAAATTGAAATTGGCAGATTTTTTTTAGTAATGCCTAAAGACAGGGACTCAGTAAGTGCAGGAACACCTAGGCATATTCTGGGATCTTAAGAATTATTTGCAAAATTGGGGCATCATGGAGCCTCTGCCTGAATGCACCAAGTCTTTAAGGGGGGGATGGGGGTCCAAGGACCTGTGCCAATGGGGGTCTAAGGACCTGTGCCAATAATCTCTTTCATTGGTTCCTAACCCAAAGATCAGCATGCTTACTGATTCATGGACGAGGGCCTCTTTTATACTGGAAACGACTCGCTCAGCAATGTGGCATCCCACAACTCTCCAGTGTCCTCCTGCCCATGTGTAGCAGACTTCAGCTACAGATACAGCATGGTGCACTCCAAGATTCTGCTTGTTTTGCTTTCTGCTGTTATTTAGGCAGGAGAGCAAGGCGACGTATTCCTGGAGTTGGATCCTAGGAACCAGGGACATGCACAGACATTTTGAGGGGCAGGGGCTCAAGTGAAATAAAGGGCACTTCTCATAATTACGTTTTTGTTTTCTTTTTTAAACAAAAAAGTATATATATTAACGCAGCACTGACTTCCTTTTTAAAAAAATAATTTAAAAAGTAAATTTTATCTTCCTCAAACTCATTGTTTAATTTTCAAAAGATGTCTACAAAATAATCAGTTCACACAGAAACCATGGTCTCCTTAGTATTCATTAGGTTTATAGAGCAGCAACGGAAACCATTCCACGATGTGCATGTTTTGAAAACATTTTCTATGCTACTAGTTTCAAGTATATATTTAGATTAGAAT
>JABFDZ020000138.1:6987999-7007440 GCA_019775955.2 Pollimyrus isidori | reverse complement strand
CCCCCCCCCCCCCCCCACCCCACCCCCCCCCCCCCCCCCCCCCCCCCCCCCCCCCCCCCCTCCACCACCTGGGGGGCGCGGGCCTAGACTAATTGCACTTATTTTTCTAAAGTAAAAAAAATCTGAGTCTCTGACTGCATGTAATTCACTCCAAAAAAGAAGCCCAGTGTATCCCGTTAGGCTGTTCATGTACAGGAGGCTGTAGTGAAAAAGATTTGTGTACTTTTGTTATTATAGTACTGACTCAGGAATGCTTCAGCAAATAAAGTGAAGTCTTAATTCCTATATATGTACAAATGAGCACGAGAACGACGCATTGAACTACCTGTATTGACTCAGTGATCTCATGCCCAGCTATGATAAGAATGCGAGGCAGTCTCGTAAAAGCTTCAGAAAACTGAAATGCTGTGAGATCACATTTTACCGACTGATTCGATTAACGTTCAGCTGCTTCAGTTCACCCTGCGTGAGCACAGCAAGGTTCCCTTCCTCTGTGATTCGTGGGAATATGAGAATTTCTCGTATTTGATTTGAAGACCTGAGTCACACCAAGGAATTATGAATTTATGATGCTGGATAGGTGCTGGTCTTGGTTACAACCCCATCGAGCGTACTTGGGATAGATTCACTCATGTGCCACTACGAGTAATTGTTTGCCTGTTCTGGTCCCAGAAGCACCAAGCTGAGGCCCAGAATGTTCCAGAATCCCCGCCTCCCATTCCTTTACCTGTCATATAACTCCCTTCTAAGTCAGAGGATCCCTCCACACTCTATTTCTCTAGAATACAGAGGGTCCAATCTGCAAGGTGGACCATTCTTTTAATAGCACGTCCCCCTACACCTAAGGAGGGCTAGCAGGAATCAACATCGGGCCTCATCCACCTCACGGTCTCTGGTGGGGGGGACACATGAGCTCGGTGGCGCATTTCTTCTACCTTGAGTGACCTTCTCTTCTTGTCTACTTGAGCTGCAGAAGTCCTTCTCCTGAGAATTTGGTAGACTACTAAGGCTCCTCCAGGCCTCTTCATCCAACTTAATGATGAAGATGATGATTATACCATGCACCCCAGTGTGAATGCCACAAACACTCTGTAAAATGCTTCTGAATGACTCCGTTGTGCTAACTTTAACGGTTCTTGGATGGACAGCATTTTACGTGATTAATTACACCTTTTCTTTGCCTTCCTTTCCTTCAACGACAGAGGTAAACGCCAAGGTATCTGTGCTGTGTTTTGCAGCACTTGTTTAATTTCCTCAGTCACCGGGGGAACCTGGTTTTGAATTGAGTCGATAGACATAAGACCGTGTCACATGGCACGAGATAATCTTCTGGGGGAATCACAGATTACAGGCAATACTAATAGCTAATCCACTACACTGTTTTTGACTCCAACTACGGCCGACAGCTTAAAGCAATTTTTTCCCATCATTCACATAAGCCCTCACTTTCACTGGCATGTGTGGATGCAGACGCCACAACCTATTAAACAAGTAGTTTATCCTGGAGTCTGTGGACTTAAGTCCCCGATTAGTCTTCCTGGCTATGTGACAGCTGCTAGCATGTCTAACAGATACAAATAGCAGCACATTTATCTTCAACACAGAAATTTAATGCAGAAAATTTGAAGAGCTTGTATTCATGTTATATATCAAAAGGTTCATATTATGATTTTTTTTACTTGAATGTTAAAAAAAAAGAATCTTATACCTAATTAATCAAACAGCTAATCACCAGTCTGCTAATGGAACTGCATCTTGCTTTATCTTTAAGAGAAGAAAGTTCCAGAAACGGTACTCACCTTTGGTCTATTTTATCATTATTTCAAAATTTCTGTTCATACAAGCTGGAGGAAAGTTATGTATCTACTTGGTAGGTCCAAGACATGAGAGTTCACGTATTTTACAAACACGGTTTTCAAGAGGATGGATGGATGGAGAAAGCAAACAGCACACAAATATTTCTAGAGTTTGACAGACTTCATAAAAGCCATGTGGTATCATGATGACTTCATAAAGAGCCTGTAACAGTATGAGAGCAGTCAGCAGAAATGATGCAACTCTGCTAAGCAGTGTCCAAATCCACCCTGCAGCCATACATGTTTATAACACACAACTCTGGCTGCTCTTCCCAATTCAATGGCCTCAGGGCTGTAGATGCAGGCGAGCTAAGCAAAGGATCCAGGATGACTACAGGTGTATGAAGACGGAAATCAGCTGTACGGATTGTGCTCCTGGGCCATGAATTGTGACTTGTTCACAGTGAAAGATGCAACAGGGACATGGTTAATAGTTCGGCGCTAACGCTGAGATCAGTCCTTCCTCTGGCCAGCAGATGGCACTATTGCACAAGGTGAGACTCCGGCAGCCTCACGTTATACATTAAGCGATCAATGTATTTTTAAAAGCATTTACAGCTGCTTAATGAACCTTTACAAACAGCTCTGTCCCCCACCAATAACCAACACTTACAGTCAGTACCCTGGCCTGCCAGGGACAATCACATGCTTGCCAGAACATTAAAAGGCCCAAAAAAAAGGTCACTGTTTTTTTTTTTTTTTTTTTTTAAATGTTCTGCCCTTTACAGCCATTCACATCCCCGGCAAAAGGGCCTCAGACTCAAGTTTTCCGCTGATCTGTAACTGAAATTATGGGACAATTACAGAGATGTAATAAACAAAAAAGGTGTTGGAAGTAACAGCTGATTTTTCATGGGTGAATAAGGACGGTTAATTAGTCTAAGACTAACCAATCCAACTCTTACAAGCAAACACAGTAGGAAGGAAGACCTTTCACAGGGGTTAACTTTACTTAACTGTTACCAGACTTATGTTTTTTTTTTTTGCTTTAATTACTGGCAATGTGCTACAAATTTCTCCCTGAACTCAAATTACAGACTCTTTGCGAAGCTTGTCAAAGGAATTGCGATAGTGTTCTTTAAGTGAGGGAGGAGCCCACAGCGGGATGCCAACATGCTGGCTGCACATTGCTTCCCATGCGACGTCCAGTGTCGCATGTGTGCTGCAAACACTCCAGCCTGCAAGATGTACACTGAGCCACTGCACTGAAACAATGATGCAAATGACATACATTTAGTTTGGGGGAAAAACTACAAAAAATGATTTTTAATTCCCTTCCTTCAAACTGAGGGAGCCACTCAGTTAAGCTGAACAAGCCAGTTGTGCAAACAGTTGAACAGTTTATTATGATGAACAGTGGAGTCCAGTTTAATGGCCGTTCTGAAGAGAAGCGTTGTGATTTGATGTGAGGTCCCAGCACTGCGATGGGGTCTTTAAAGTCCGCCGTCTACCTTAAAGGTTACAGACACAGTCTGTGTCTGTATAGCATACGACACACAGGTACAAACCCTCCTTTGTCTAGACCATGACTCATCGGACGGGGGAGGGGGAAGTTGGGGTGCGATGCCAGGATGAGGAAAGGGGCGGAGCTGCTGTCATGATTGAGTGACTGGAAGGGGGTGGAGACTCAAGATATGGTGATCTGCAGGGACTCCAGCATCTCCTCCACGGCCTTGACGGAGCACTTAGTCCCCTTCGTTCCCCGACCAGCCAGCTGTCACAGGAGAGGAACGACATGTCAGCTCATCACCCATTGCAGCATCACAGAGGCATCATTTAGCAAGACACGTCCACAGCTTTTCTGTAGTGATCCATTAGATGCTTAATTGCCATTTCATGGAAACAAAACTGTATTCGTCTTCCTTGAAACATCTGCCATGCATAACCCTGAATATTTTACAGGAAGAGGACAGCACGACAGCTAATGCACTTGACCCCAGCCTACTCATCGGAATAGCGGTCAATATGAAACATAATAGCTTGTATTATGAAAATAGGCACCAATTAAACACGATCGCTAACGAAGAAGAGAATGGCATGGATGCGGCCGGAACGCGATGATGCACGGAGGATGTTGGTCCGATTTGAGAATTGGCTCTCTGACCCGGTGCTACTGGCACCCCATGGCACACGACCCTAAAAGGTTGGGTTGAGTCATGCAGAAGTGCCGCACAAAATGGCTGCAGCACCGTGTCAGCGTGGAAGGGCAGCATCCTCCCCGTGAGTCACAATGCAGTATCACGGCAAGACCAGGCATGCCAGAGAGCTCCATAACAGGCAAGCCGAATCACCAAAGGGCCTGGGTCACCAACATCCCCGCAACTGGCAATAAAAATGGACTTTGTTTCAATGGCAGCTTCTCCGCAAAATCATTTAAAAACCGTCAGATGTTTCATGGAGAACGAGTGAAGTGTGACTCGTTCTGGTGCATCCCAGTACCGGCTCGGGAACATGGTGACCTGGAGTCTTTAAGCACAGTTGGCAACTCATGGGTGGGAAAAACTTTAAAGGCCATCATTGATCATAAAAGCAACACCCCTGCAATCTCACTGCTACAAATCAGCGGTGTTCTCTTTCTTTGATTAACTCCAAAATATTGCCGAGATTCAGTTCATCTAACCTCCACCAACAAGAGCCCAGCTGCACAAATGTTAGATGGTGATGTAACATCAATGCTGGTGGCCAGACTCCCCCACCCCCACGGCAGAGATCATGTGCTCCTTGACCTGAACTACCTCCAGGGCTCCTTCTCCAAACCAGAGCAGAGAGCAGAGGCATTTTTTTTTAATCCTGTGGCCATTAATTCCGTCTTCTGCTACCTTTTCAGAGGGAGTTGCGGAAGTTCCCAGCACACAAGGCAGAGCAGCCAGGACCAAAGGTAACTGATTATTTCCCCCCACTGCCGATAAAGCTGCTGGTATCTGTGACCAAACACTGGGCCTTTTCTTGCAAGTCCACCCCCTCTCCTCAGTGTCGCCAGGAGCAGCTTTGATGCAGAGCACGAGTGCGACAGCTTAAATTCCACCCCAGGCCTTGGGAACGTGCAGATACACACTGAGGCTTTACCAGTGAGGGTCAGGAGTACCTCCTTCATAAAGAGAGAGGAAGATCTGTCTTCTAAAAACCCGTGTAACGAACTCAAAACTTAAAAAATGTTCCTTCTTTTTTTAATACCCTGCTTTGTTTTTGTTATTCAAAGTTTCATTAAGTCCAGATTTTTAATACTTTGGGACCACCCAAGTGGCTCAGATGAAAACGCAAGAGTAGCGTGGGTTTCGAAGAAGTTTAGCATGACTTCGGTATGGCTCCCTACACATTGAGAGACAAACCCCAAAATACAGGAATTCTTTCAGTCCAGCTTGGTCTACCTTATGCAGATACTTGCTCCTCCATAGTCATATTATGTGAAGGCCCTGAGGTCTGTTCTGACAAAAAACTGACAGCTGAGTTGACCAGAATTCCAACCAAACATAAGGAAAAGGGGAAAAAATGCAAGGAGGTAAAACACAACTAATGGTATGATCAGCTTCAAGTCAGGATCAACAATATCAAGTATATGGGGATAAGAATGTACGGTGTGTGAAAAATAAAGTTCAGCCCTTTTCAGTTCCATAGTTTTATGTACCGGGACATAACTAAAAATTATATGGTGCTTACCAGGTCCTAAAATTAGGTAATTCTAATATCAGTTGATGAGGAACACATGAGGGATTCTGCCATAATTTAACAAAGAAATGAGCCACCATGCAGGAACCATGTGTGAGAGAACAAATACAGGCACGGCGGAGTAGCTTGATGCTGAGGTCATCATGCAGTGTTCTCCACAGCTCCCACCACAGCACCTTAATGGGGCTGAACTACAGACCTTGACTTGGCCGTTCAAGAACCTTGAGTCCTCTCTTTTCCATTCACTTGAAGATCTGCTGGGTGCCTGGGATCACTGTATGGTTGTATGACCTAATTCTGGCCCAGCTTTAGCTGCCGGACAGATGGTCTCACATTTGCCTCTAGAACACTCTGGTATAAAGAGGAATTCATGGTTGAGGAGATGACTGCAAGGTGTCCTGGACCTTCAGGATTCATAACCCATTCACTCCCATGCCTGACAACTGCTATGCAGTGCCTGTTTATTTGGTTTGCGCTAAATGTTGTGCTGTGCAGCTGGACCAAACATCTCAAATTCAGGTCTCATCCGCCAAAGGATGCTTCCAGAAAACTCAGTTTATTCAGATACAACTTTGCAAACCTAGGCTGTGCTGTCAAATTCTTTTTGGAGGAAAGGCTCTATGCCGACTACCGATCCACAGAAGCCACACTTATTCAATGTTTTTCCTCACAGTAGTTACGAACTTAACATGTAACATGCTAACTAAGGCCTGTAGATCCCTGGATGTAGCTCTTCGGTTCTTTGCAAATTCTCTGCCATTGGTAAATAATCCCTTTCACTCCAGAATGATAGATTTCTAACAATAAGAATAGCCTTGTAACTCTTCCCAGAAAGCAATTGTGTCTCTGAAATCATTGCTGATGTCTTTTCTCCTTGACATGGTGTTAAAGTAAACCTGAACACCCCAGACCGATGAGCTGCCAAAACTCCTGCTTTTATAGAGGCGGTCACACATTCTGATGATAGACTAATCAAATACATTTGATTAGTAGTGTCTGGCTGCTAATTAACTTCTTAATTTCTATGGAAGCAGCAAGAGTTAATGTACATATTCCCACAGAACCACTCCTGTTCGGTTTGCCTCTAATCGTAGTCATGCAAAGGGATGGTTGATGATAATGCGCCAACAGGTAAAAGTCATATCAGCCTACTCTTTTCACATCACTCCATGAGGGCATGTTAAAACGCAAAACGGTAACCTGAAAGCCCTCAAATGCACGTTCACCTAGCAGCTGTCTCAGTCACATCAGCCTGATCAGATAATTACAGACATCTATAATTAAACACTACAAAAAGAAAGTGGGTGATGACCAGTGACTGGATGGAGAGCTCCACGATTTGGCGGCAAACAAGAGCACAAGCTGGTCTCCGAGTCCATTCTGATGAGCCCAGATGCGCAGCTGGGCCCTTGCTGGCAGTCAGAGACACATTAAACACTAGTTTATGCTCAGCACACCACAGAGGAAGCGCTGACTCTGTGACGAGCACAGACAGAAAATATCTGCAGAGTCCACATTATTCAATGTAAACCACAGAGAGCCACGCCCAGCCAAGAATAGGGGCGGGGGACTGGCACATTCTCTCACCTGATAGGCTCTGTTGATCTGACTGGCCGCCCAGGCCGCGTACCTCACGTTGTCCTTCCTCACCTTAGCGCTCACTTTCGGACTGGCAGCAATGTGGCTTGCAGACTGGAGGGGGAAGTGGGAGGGGGTGGGGGCATCAGGACTGTCCAAACTGCAGCAGTAAAAGACCACAAGCATTGAGGTCTCCAAGAACTGGCACGGAAACTGCCGGGTGACACATTTATGGAGGAGAGCATTACAGAGGGAATGCGGCGTAGCCCACCCCACCCATTCCAGGCTGGGGAAAAAAATATAAATTAAGAAAATTTAATCAGAGCTGGCTTCCCTAGTCACTCCGTCGTCGACGGCCGTGCTGACAGGCCATGCGGCGAGTAGAGTGACATGTGAATCATGCTCTCCAGCCACGAACGAGCTGCTCAGGCAGCCACAGGCCCGGTGCCGAAGGTCCGCGCTTGGGGGACATGAAAGGCACCCCGCTGAAGCCTTAAACACAGTGCCGACAGAGCGCCTTGCCACAGGCCCGGCTGGGCCGCGCGTGTCCCAGTGCTTTTCACCCGCTACCACTCGCTGAGGTGCAGGAACACCGAAATAACACGGCCACACTTTTGTATTTATACCTAAGAACATAATTATAATGCACATTCAGATCAACGCTCAAAGATGAGCTGTCCCACAAACATTTACGTTAGACATTATTCCTGTCAGATTACCGCTCCATACCATTCAGGACACCTGACAGCTACAAAACATTCATACTAGTATACTAAATACACACATTAATTGAAAAGCCGTCAGTGAAACTAGCTGTGACCCAACACAGAGGCCCGCATCCGAGCCAATGCGGGGACCCCGGGGCCGCTAACCCGCTGACAGTGACCTAACACGGGGGCCCACATCCGAGCCAATGTGGGGACCCCGGGGCCCTAACCCGCTGACAGTGACCTAACACGGGGGCTTGCGTCCGAGCTAATGTGGGGACCCCGGGGCCCTAACCCGCTGACAGTGACCTAACACGGGGGCCCGCGTCCGAGCCAATGCGGGGCCCCCGGAGCAGCTAACCCGCTGACAGTGACCTAACACGGGGGCCGGCGTCAGAGCCAATGCGGGGCCCCCGGGGCTGCTAACCCGCTGACAGTGACCTAACACGGGGGCCCGCGTCAGAGCCAATGCGGGGCCCCCGGGGCTGCTAACCCGCTGACAGTGACCTAACACGGGGGCCGGCGTCAGAGCCAATGTGGGGACCCCGGGGCCCTAACCCGCTGACAGTGACCTAACACGGGGGCCCACGTCCGAGCCAATGCGGGGACCCCGGGGCCCTAACCCGCTGACAGTGACCTAACACGGGGGCCCGCGTCAGAGCCAACCTGACCGTCCGACGTCAGGGAACCGCAATGCGCTTCTGCATCCCATCTTTGCCCGTTACCCTCCTGGTGCGCTCTGACGTCGACTTCAGCATAACCCACACGGTGTCGTCGGTGGACGGTTTAAATAAACATAGAGGCGAAAGGAATACTGACATAAGCAGACCCATACCCGAGAAACGAGAGCCCGACCCAAGGGCAGTTTGCTCACACACTGATTTATTTAGCTTAGCCATAAACATGAAAGGACACCATAAAGCCAGCATATAAGGAAGAAAGGCTTTTACCAAGAGTGAGCTGTGAGTCAGCGGTGACTAATCCTTTCTGCAAACAATCACTACAGACAAACTCCGCATCAGTGCATGGAGCCGCGACGTGGTTCTTGCCTCACCATGTAGAACCCAAACAGAGCTCTCATGTTTCTGTTGTTGAGCTTCAGAGCCTGCGCAAAGTACTTCCGGGAGAGCTCCAGGTTGTCGAGTCCGCCCTGAGTGTACTTCACCTGCGAGGGGCACGGGAGGGTCAGAACCGAAACGTCGTGATGGATGGACCCAAAAATGGCGCGAGGCGGCAGGACGGCTTGCTCAGTGGCGCCGGGCCGGGCAACACCTACCTCAGCATACTGCTCACAGTACAAGTGATTGTGGGGATTCGTCATCATCAGCTCTTCCAAGCAAAAGGCAGCCTTGCCGTAGCTGGGGGTGGGGGGGGGCACAGAGAGAACAGGGCACCATGAGCCTGAATGTACTTTACGCTTTGCTGTGCTGGACAAACAGACCCAGACCGTCACACAGCCAGCCACTCCCACAGCAGTGCTCACCAGCAACCAGATTTTCCCCTTTGTGTCGGTGACGACGAGGGAAGCCCTGCAGAACCCAAATGATTCCTAGACCCCCTAGATGCTGCTGGTTCTTATTTTATTTTCCCTCAAGGGTGGAGGCTTCAACACTTCCTCCTCCAGACTCCAGCTCAAACTGTCCTCCGGGGCTCTGAGATGAGATCACTAAGCAGAGCCACTGACCTCATGTAAATCGGCCCCAATTTGCGGCCTGATGCACTGGGCAGGAAAGCCCCTGGTCACGGAGAGAGGACCGCCCGGCATCTCCTAAGCACGTCAGATGCGCAAATGTGCAGCACGGAGCTATAAAACCAGAACGAGCGACGAGTGAGTCGGGGGCAACTGCGCTTAATGGTCGTTAAAAAAAACAAAAAAAAAAAAACTAACGCAAACATACACGGGAGCGTGCATAATGAGCCACATGAGCTGTGTTTTCAGAGGACGGATATTAAAACGGGTTTTCAGCTTGTGGCCCCCTGCTGCTTACAGATGCCTCATGTGACCGCAGCTTTACGGCTGCCGTCTGTGAAGTATGCTCCCTCGGGCCTCACGAGGCACAGTCGCCCACACACCAGAGACTCCACACAAGGTGTTAAGGCTATGGGCTAAATGCTAAAGGCTAAATGCTTCACAGTAAAGGCTGAATGCTATGTGCTACAGGCTAAGCGCTAAGTTCAGCATGCTAAGGCCTGAAGGCCGATTGCTTTATGACAGAAAATGTGCCCAAGCACCACCTCCTGGGGGTGACATATCACCATGGGAAAGTGGGGGACAGGGGGGCCACACGTCACCCCGGGCCGCGTCGGCCCGCTTCTCGCCCGCCGCCTGCGTCACGGTGTCACTGGAGACGAGTGGACTATCTGTGCGCTCGGAGCCTGTGCAGCCCGCTTCAAAGGGGGGCTCAGGGCCGCTCCCTCTCACCACTTCCGCTCCTTAAAGACTTTCAGATGTGCCTTATCTGAGCGCACGGAACCAGGGCTCCGCCCATGCCGTCAGGGGCTAGGCAGAAAGCCCCCCCCCCCCGCGGCCGGCAGGGCTGAGGGGGCGACACCGAATCACATGAGGCCTCCGATTCGGCCTCTGCTCACCAAAACACATCCAACCTCCAGGCACAAAGATGACAGCAGCCAATAAACGCCAAAGGCACTTTGTGTCTTTAACAGCCTGGGCTCCCTTATTTCCCCTCTTTTTCTGGCTTAGGGAGTTACCACCACCTTCTCCCGGGAATCAAGCTGGAACAGCTTCTCTCCGTGGAAACCACAGGCGATAATGCCTCACCGTCCGGGGGCGTGGGGTACATCTATAGATACAGGCTGGGGATGAATGGCACAATATTAGAAAACTTGAGCTAAGCTCCGGGATAATCCCCTCACCCTGGGATTTCCTCTGACCAGAGCAGCAATAAAATCTGTGACAAAAACATTAAATATCCAATAATAAACCTCTTACTGGTGTGGGCATTCCTGGTGCCCCCTCCCCCCTTGCCAAGGCAACAGCGAGGCAGTCTCCCAAAGCCGGACACCGACTCCAAGCCCCAAACCGTTATGAGGGATTAAAAGTGACACAAACAAAATGATTTTCTTACCACACTCTTGTTCAGCAGACAATTCACCCTGGCAACTGAGATGTCAGCATGAGAAGCGGAGGGCACTTTCCCGTCCTGCCTGTGCACGGGGCTTTGAACGAAAGCCCATTATACCCTGATCCCGTGTGACAGACGCACACAGTGTCCGTCACGGTCCCCGTGGGGGTCTAGCGCACCCCCCCCCCCAAACCACTAAGCCTCAGTCTGGCTCCAAGACAACCTGGGTGGGGTGGTAACTTACAGCCACACCTAACTGACCAATGCGGGCATCTCCCAAACCGGGAGGGTCACTCCAATAAATAGATAAGCCTGTCAGAGACATGTGACATTGGCCTTTCGAAACCCGACCACAGCAAGCCCAGAGCTAAGGGGAGGCTGAGTGCGGCTCCTTTTACTTATGAAAGTTCATCAGGAGACTGAGGCGACTCCCCAAAACCTAGAGAACTGGGAGTCGGCCCACAAGCCCACTGCTAGCGCCCGTCACACAGCGCCCCGTGCCCAGTCGAGGGCCCCCGCAGGCTAGCAGGGTTTAAAATCAGAAATAAACTCACTCATGCTCGTTGATGTAGAGTTCTGAGAGCTCATGCCAGGCCTCCTGGTCGCCGACAAACCTGCGAGGGAGGCAGAGACAGACAGACAGGCAGGTTGGGCTCATGCTGGGGGCGGAGTTGGATCAGCTCAATGACATGCAAAACCTCTTTTAATTAAAAAGCACCGGGAGAGAAGAAAAGGGCCGCAAGACACTGACTGCTCCAGATACTCGTTGAGGTCCCGGATGGCATCGGAGGCCTTTCCCTGAGCCTTCAGCATGGCCATCTTGCGCTTCCTCGCAGCCTGTGGATTGACATTAATAGAGGATTAAGGTCTCAGCATTTCAAGTGTTTGTTAAGGGGGGGAAGGGTGACAGACAGGCTGTGCAAATGATCTCAGTGGTCTCTACACCAAGGGGGTCTCATCCATCCATCCATCCATCCATCCATCCATCCTCCCTCTCCGAATTCAGACTACACACAATGCTAGCCAGAGCTTCGATATGGGGCAAATGGCAACATCGCACACACGAATAAGCCACAAAGCCCAACACCACATCATCAGCACCACCAATTCCCTTCTAAACCCATATAACCTGCCATTTACTCAACAAGACACAACTCCAAAGCTCTATCAACATGCCAGATAGCACCATGGTAACCTCAAGGAGAGACAGAAGGCAGGAAAGTGCAACAAAACTGTGCTGCATCCTTCAGCAAGTGAAGGAACGAGCAGAAGCGGGCAGTAGTGTCGCTAGCGCTGTCCCAGAGTATGAGCCCCAACAGCCCCCACCGCCGACCCAAACACGGCCAGGCTGAGCTGCCGCCTCCCTCGGGGCACGTGAAAGAGGACGCGAGTCGAGTGCATTCTCTGTGGGACCCCCCACCCCTAAAGTCATGCCAGCGTCCAAATGGGGCGGGAAGCTGCTTAGATCACTTTGGTCTCTGCTCAAGGGAAATATTCTTGGGGATATTCACGAGGGGGGTGGCCGGGAACACCTGAGGCCAGGTCAGTTTTTAAGGTAATTAAAGCAGCCCCCAGCTTCGGACCTTGCAGTCAGTGGCTTACCGAATACCTGGAATATGGGCGATCTGGGCAGACTGAGCACATTCCAAACATCATAAATGACATTAGGTAATATTTCAATATTATTTATGTCTAAACCTGACACAGGAATCAGGCAATCCTCCACCCAATAATGGCAGCCTGTAGTGAGCTGGCGGGGGTCAGGGTGGGGGTCAGATTTAAGATCGGGATACTTTGAAGAGGTTCCACTGAAAGATCCAGCAAATATCAGGCTTTTTATGACTCTTGGACAATGAAGGGCAGCCATCTGTGGAGACGCTGCTTCCTCGTCTGGCTTCCCTTCCACGGGGGTGAAGCAGCCTAATCCCTTCTGGATTAGGAACAGGATTATTTCACAGGATCCCCTGTTTTAATAACACCAGTACATCATTAATGTGACTACAGGTACAAGCAGATGCCGACGGAGGAACATTTTCCAAAAAGACTGTTTGTACAAAGGCAAAGCGCGCCCGTACATCCCCCACAGTAAGACAGGCCAGTCTTCAATCATTCAACACGGGCCATATCCTCCTGACTTCTGAAACTATTTTCACCGCGCTCCAAATTGTGAACATGTGGATTTTTCCCCTTGTGTGCCGAAGAACAGGACAGCACACACACTTCCACTGCAGGTCCTGCACTTGCCCCCGCCCCCCCCCCTGCCAAATCCCTAAAAGAATCCCTCGAGGCACGGACAAACATATGGAAGTAGGCAGTTCGGATCATCCCACGGCACTTTATTAAAAGCGGACTTGTTCCAAACCGCTTCTTTTTAAACTAATGATCCAAACGCTGGCAAGAGCACCGGTCCCCCCTCAAGTCCCCCTGATTCTTTTTTAATTACCATTTGAGGGCAGGGGGTGGATGGGTGGGAGAGGGGACCCGGCTTCTCGTGCCCCACTACCCCCAGCTCCTCGTGCCCCAGGGTCCAACCTTGCGCTGGTCGTTTCCGTGGACACGGACGTCACGTGCCCGCTCACCACACTGGGTGTGTGTGCGGGCAGCTCACAGAGACACGCGGCTCTCCTGTGGAGAGGCGTATGGTGAAGCAGTCACCCACATTTCAGTTTAGGGTGGTTTACAGCGTGCATGTTGTTGGGTCCGATAAGTATTTTAACTGTGCCCCAATATTTTA
This sequence comes from Pollimyrus isidori, assembly GCA_019775955.2. Classification (NCBI taxonomy): domain Eukaryota; kingdom Metazoa; phylum Chordata; class Actinopteri; order Osteoglossiformes; family Mormyridae; genus Pollimyrus; species Pollimyrus isidori. The sequence continues at coordinate 6,993,816 of JABFDZ020000138.1, read as the reverse complement.
GCCCCGATACCAGTCTTCCTCCGAAAAAAATTGGAGTATCAAGCCCCCGGTAAACTTGACTTCATTTTTTCAATAGCTAGAAACGCCCCTGGTTCACAGCTTACTCACTGACCATGCCCGTTAGCCAAAATGGATAACCACTAACAGGCACACTCAGTGGCGTGACTGCCCAATCAGCTGTCAGGGGCTCCAATCAGGAAGCTACAAGCACAGCATCTGAGCCTGGCAGATGTCTGGAGGTACCATGTGGCTGAATGCAGCCTCTTTCCAGGCGGCACAGGTGACTGCTGGGTGATGGTTTAACATGGAAAAAACAACAGGAGAAACCTCGTGGTGCCACTTTCAGGACATGCTGGCCACACTGATGTTAGCATGCAAATAAAAGTCTCTGCTGAGAGCCACTGAAAGGCATATAACAGGCACGTGGACCATCAAATCGTCCTCATTCACCTTCCTGATTTTCAGAAAGTACACAGGTACTGACACTCAATAAGTGTCAGAAAACAGTTACTATCCCTCAAGTTTATGGTACAGATATTTAAGCATTTTACAAGGCCTCAAAACTACAAAAAAAATAAACAATTTGTAAGCATCCTCTTACATCCCACTCCGTCCGCTCCTCCTGTGTACCACGCCCACCTCGTTACCTCCTGTGATTACCCATTGTTTTCACCTTTGTGGCATTACCGCTCGCCTGCCTGTCCTGTGTCTAACGTATTTAGGACAACGTCAGCGTCTCTTCTGGCAGACGCGGCATTGACGTTGTCCTATGTCGGTGCAATAAACCTTCGATTGCCCTCATTCCTGCTTGGATCTCCCTCCTTCTTCGCCCTGCACTACCCGTGCACGCAACACATCCACTACAAGGACCCTGGAAGAGCTCTGGCACAAACCCAGAAGTTACGGCAATGAGCAAGCGTAAATGAGCCTGCGGATCATCATCGCCACTGGGCGGCTTAATGACACGCGCCGTTTCTACGGATATCCTGTCCTACAAAGTAACTATGCTACGAATCCGACACAATTAAAACAACAGGTCACAACGTGTGCACTTGTGCAGATAGAAAGACACAGGAAAACAAACATAAAAAAACCCTCAACATCATCAGAATAGGTACTGGATCTTCGACGCTGGAGGCCGAAGGGTTCGAACATTTTTGGACGTCGCCGCGGCAAAAAAAAACCTTGAACAATTTCTGTTGATTCAACAATTTTGGTTAATAGGTCCCACACACATTCCCGCAGCCTGTAATTAGAACAGCTCAGTTTCGGGTCTCCGGCAAGTATGGCAGGCTGAGCCCCGCAAGCCGTCCGTCAGCTCGCCAACTTTCCATCAGCCGCCTCCCCCGATTCCCCTATGGGACATTTCTTTCCAGGACCGATAAAAGCCTTGTTGAAGGAGGATGACTGCTACTTAATGCCCCCCTTTAAGACAGGTGGCCTGGTGATGTCAGTGGTGAAGATTTGGGGGGGGTTCCCATCCTGCCCGCTGCACTCGCTGTGAAGGACGACCCCGGGGATGATGGCTGGCAAATCCCCCCCTACAGTCCCAACCCTTCCCTGAAGCACGCCAGAGCACCTCCACCCGACAAAACAAGTAAAAACATCTTTCCCGCACGGGTTAGTGGAGGGAACCCCCATATTCCCATAAGAGGGAAGGGGTTTGTTTCTATTAAAAAAAAAAAAAAAAAAGAGCAAGGCTACTCTGGCTTCTCCATCAAGTCTTATGCAATCTACCATTTTTAAATCCACAAACTTTCTCGCCGGAAGGAAATCCTGCAGAAAGTCATTACACTCCATCCCGTAACGTTAATGACATGGAAGGGGCCCACCTGGCATTGTTCTGCGACCTTGTGCTTCTGAGACCTTAAAAATGATTTCTGCCCCTTAGTTTTCATAAGGACATTTTTGCATAATGGCGAATTATGTCCGTATTTAGCTTGGAAGGCCGCTGAATGCAGAAAGCGAGGCTCCCGAGGGCAGCTATCGTTTCCATGCCTCAAACCAGCCTTTGTGAGTCTTAAGAGATTCCAGGGAGGCGCGATTACCAGACTTCCAAAATAATTTGACCGCACCGCTGAAGACATCCATTTGTGTGCACCCCCCCTCCATTTACACTAGGCAATGTGCTTGCAATTTAGCTCTGCTCACAGGAAATGGTAGCATTTCTCAGCTGAGACACATGGAAAACAAACAGAGCAGACCTCTCATCTTCTGCAGCCAAACACTGGCAGCTTCAAACTACCTTTCACTTGTCAAAAAAGATGTACGTTCAAAAAATAGAGGTGGCGCCACCACCTGTCACGTGACCGTTAGTGATAAATAATCCAGAGGACAACTGGCGGCCATGTTTCACTCCAGGAACAAGGCCACAAGGAGGGCAGAGGAGGTCCCGCAGTCATCAGAACCAGTCAGTCAACTCTGCCGGTCATTTGTCCAAAACGGGGCTTTTGGTGCCATGCGGAATTCGCGTGGGGCCACGCGGGACAAACAGGCTGGCCTCCGCAGACCATCAACTGCGCCCCAGCAGATCCTTGAGTCCGCGCAACCCAAGAAGCCGCCGGATGCCCTCGGGGCGCCAAAACAAACAAGGCCGCGGCTTCTTCTGAAAACACCTTTAGACGTTTATTTTCCTGCACAGCCACATGTCCTTATGGAAGCGATTAACAGCAGGTATGGAGTATTTCTTGGGGTGGGGGGGGGGGCTGGCAAGAGGCTGAATAAATACGAATACCACTGTGTTTTTACAATCGAACCTTGCTGGACGAGAGACACGAAATTGATAGCCTGCAAAAATGAAACAACAGAACAAAGAGACTGAGAGGGGCCAACGTGTGGCCAGGAGAGACCCTAGGCTGCCTCTACAAATGGGCCTTCAGCTGATCAACCGACTCCATCTAGACCAGCTTCTCAACTGACAGGGATGAGGACAGCTGTACTTCTCTGCTCCTCAGCTGCTGTCAGACAGTAAAGTAAATCAAGGTTCCAGTGTAAAATATTTACTTTTTCTCCAGCGCTTGTGGACACGCAGGACAGTCCACGAGGCGATAAATCTCTCGTCCTCTGAACACTGAGACAGATGTGTGTGTATACCGATTGGTCAGCAGTTTGGGTTAAGACCTCAGGGAAAATAAATTTGAATCCAAAAAAAATATTTAAAAAAAACCCCACTAATTCGTGATCAGCTGCAGATGTAAAAAAGTGTAAAAAGGCCCTTTCAGTACAGTGAAACCTCACCAAAAACAGAATGTGGTGAAGGCGGCTTTTACCGTGTTAGTTGGGTCATCTTGTAATATGGAATCATACAGCTTGGTGGCATCTTCATACCTTAAACAGAGAATAAATGAAAGTTAGAACCTCCAACATTTCAGCAATCAATGCACACAGTGATCACATGGTGAAGTGAATGATCTGGGAAGGATGACTTGCCGACGACTAGGTACACATGCAGTGAGAAGCAACAGAAACAGATACACTGACTGCTGCATTAAAACTATTTGTTTCAGAAGAAAAACTCATTTTCCCCAGAGATTGCAGTCTTAGAACTTCATCTCTGAATTAAAAAACGTCATGAAATCTTGCAGGGGGTCACATTCACGTATACATCGAATGTTTTCTCCCCGCACGGGGGCGTGCCCAGACAACCCCAAACCCACTCCCAAATAAAAGGGAGCACAAACCGCTTTCTCCCTGGGGGAGGCGGGGGAATCCCCAAACGCAGATGGGAAAGGACAGCAAGGAGGGCCTGACCTGATGGTTCCCCCTGTCAGTGGGGAACAGTGCGATCCAAAACAAACAGGCCAAGCATCTGCTTACCATGGTGTCACCCCGCCCCCCCCCCCGTGCGGTTAAGCCGGCGGCTACCAGAGAAGGCGGAAGGCGGCAGGAAGAGGAGGAGGAGGGAGAAGAGAAAGTTACCTTTCCAAGGCCTCCAGCCTCATACCAACCAGACGTTTCACTCTGTGGCTACCTGGAAACTGCCTCTTCAGCTCCTGCAGACAGATCTGCAAGGGGAGGTAGAGGACGACAGCTGGCACGCTCCACAAGTAATTCCTCTCCTCCTCAGTCATGCCACATTTTATATGGGGGGGAAATTTATTTTTGCTAAACGCACACATATTTGAAACAGGCAAGGCAGTGTTTTAATAACCTCTGCGGAGAAAAGTACAGCGTTCCAGCACTTTCCAGCGGTTTTTAATCTAGTAACCGTCCTGGGACTGTGCTTCCTGACATCATACCATAAATATTTCCCCCTCCTCAATTGCGCCGGTGTGTGCGTTTCCCCCACTTGATTACTCGTTATTCTCTATACTACCTGCACAGCCTGACATATTCAATGCTGACTCCAAACAGGCAGCCTCTGTATCTCACTTAACATAGACTGTCAATAAAGGCTCCTTTACGTGACCTATTAATCTCTCCAAGCAGAGGCCGGGGGACAGCGGCTCCACTGAGGCCCACACCAAGAGCGGTGACTTTCCACGCTTTTCTGTGGGTACCCACAGCTATTCAGGCTCCCAGAAAACCCCCCCATACCATAGGCTGCCTCGTCATGTCCCACCCTAACGTAAACCGTGCGATGGGAAAGCCTTGCCGAGCGAGAGATCCGCCCCCTTCTGGGGACGACGTGGAGCGCGTCCGTCCCATCAGAGATTACGGCTTCCACAACTTGGAAAATATTTCCTTCAGCTACGATAAGACCCTTCAGATGACGTCTTTGTGGTATAATTTCAACCACACAAGAGCAAACCGGTCTGCAGAAATAGACACAACTTGATGAATCTCTTAATATCTCTGGAACCCTAGGCCAAACACGAACATTATATATACACACGCACACACACATACATACATACACACACAGTGGAGAAATTGGCCAAATTTCTCATATAACTCAACAATGATGAAGCCGCATGGTGCAGACCGCTTGGAAATGCAGACTACGAAGCTCCAGTGTCTACAAGAAAGGGGCGGGGCCAACTCACCACTGCCAGGTCATCCCGACTGCAGTCCAGCGCAGCAATCATCACCTGCTCATAAATAATCCAAACTGGGCAAGGAACACAAAAGAGAGAAGATACACATTAAACATGCTCTTTCAGCGTTTCCAATGGTAATGTTGCACGAAAAATGACAAGCTTCTTAGCCTTCGAAGCTAGCTTCAGCATAAAGAAGCATCTGGAAGAGGTGTACAGGACACTGGAAAAGGTGTCATCCTTGACTAGTTTTGATGACCCAAGCAGATGGGAAAGGGGGCTGCGACTGACCTGCCAGTAACAGAAGTGGGAATGCCACCACACTAAGTGTGCCACCTTGCTGCCAACAGACAGTACTGCAGTCACTCTTGCCACGTACATAGTTCAGTGAATGCAACATTGCACTAGCCTGGTGCTCTACAGGGCTGCACCTGACATGAAATATTGAGAATCTCTGATAAACTGGCCACCCTCTTGATTTACAAGTCTTCATTAAAAAGCAGCATTCCCAAATCTGGGTGCTGCATGGACTTAGTATCTCACAGCCTGCCAAGGTGACCTCAATTCCCCAAAAAGTTCAATAGAGACATTCACAGATGCTTTGCCATGAGTAATGGCTGCCCGGCTCTCACTTGGGAAAATTGCTTGGCTTAGCGTTGGGCCTGCACCTCCACAAGCAGTAAGCACTTAACGTTGGGCCTGCACCTCCACAAGCAGTAAGCACTTGGCGTTGGGCCTGCACCTCCACAAGCAGTAAGCACTTAGCGTTGGGCCTGCACCTCCACAAGCAGTAAGCACTTAGCGTTGGGCCTGCACCTCCACAAGCAGTAAGCACTTAGCG
>JABFDZ020000138.1:6972001-6987899 GCA_019775955.2 Pollimyrus isidori | reverse complement strand
TTGGGCCTGCACCTCCACAAGCAGTAAGCACTTGACATATAGAGCGATTACTATTTGCTTGGTCCCTGCAGCCTCACTGCTGGTGCTAAAATTTACTTCAATAACACAATACTCACAATAACTCAAATACTAATAGATTTCATATGGCACATTTCATCCAAATAATCGCCTATGAAAGAGGTTTTGGTTTTAACATACTCATTTCACACTGCTGTGAAGCAGAAAATCAGAATTAATCAGATAGGCTAATTAATCCAATGGTTGGGATTATCTTAAGTCTCAGAAATGTGCTTGACTACAGCTGCCAGACCAAGCTGATGAAAAGCTTAGAGCTGTTAATTGAGAAAGAACAATAAAACCTCTCAAACATGAAAAGTAATACAGGCAAACAAAACAGCCAGAGTTTTTCTCGCCAGTTTTATGACTCCGGCCCAGCTTTGATAATTGCTATCTCATTTCACAGCCAATTTAAGAGCTGGTTTCAATAAAAGGCGGCTGAGCAAAGCAACTGCCCTTCTGCTTCAAAGGCAGCTCTCCTCCCGGCTACAATGCAGCAAAGCAAAACATACCTTTTGCATTCTTCGGGGAAGCTTCTAGAAATGTTCCCACATTAATATGGTAATCTTGCCAAATCAGTGTGGACATATACTTAATGCTAGAAATGCGGGGGAACTTGTTTACGGTATTAAATAACTCCTTTAAGCATATCCTTAATGCCCATTATGTTTAATGGAAACCCCCTGAGTTTACACAGCATCGCTGGATGGAAATCACATAGATTCAAAAATGAAAAGAAATGACAAGTGAATGAAAGACCTGGTGCCCTTGGGATGAAATGCAATTTCACTGACAGTCTGCTGTCATACTGGCTGTTGACACAGATACTTGCGGTGCATAAAGCGCATCCTTTGCAGAGAAAAGGGACCCTCCCTCATCCTAGAATCAGCTCGAGTAGTGGGGGCTCTCTCTTGCTTTTGACATGGTTACAATGGGGCTTTTAAAAGGTAATGTCCATGCTATGCAATTCCATTTTTTGTCTACAGACTTTAAAAGAAATATTTTAATTTCTTTAAAAAAAATATTGTATAGAGAAAAAAAATTTATATATATATATATATATATTTTTTTTTTTTTCCCCTGAGGTAAACACTGTAACAATCAGAAGATATTCACTTTCAGACTGAACGCTTCACCCGAAGTATGTGGATTTTGCCTATTTGTCTGCTGCTGCCCATATTCATCAACTGACAGGAAAAAACAAGCAAGGATTCAAATGCATGTTGAGTGAAAGGAGATTACCATGAGCTGTCAATCACTGCCAAATTCAACCAAATGGAAAGGAGTAAAGAGACCCACAAGTAGCTGGCTCATCCCATAAGTGACTGACAGCGCTAAGGCACAGAACACCCCTTATCTAGGATAGATTATAATCAAGCGCTGATATATCTCTCGAAAGCTTTTGCAAACATGAAGGATGATACATTCTCTTACGCTCCACACTTACTGTCATCACCAAGCTTAGAGGCATGTTCATTTATCAACTCCTCCCCGACATCCACAATTTGTTCACTGTTTCTGTAATTCTCATCTCTCCATTTTCTCAGCTTGTCTCGCATTTCTGTCAAAAGAGAGAATTTTTACAGAATGTAAGACACCAGTGTGGCAATTTTTAAATACGGATCTATACGATGTACACTCACAGGGCAGAATGGCCTGACCTGTGAGCGAATAATCATAAGGAAAATGTTTGGTCGGACAAGGCAAATACTGATGAATCAGCAGGGCCAAACACATCACACAGTTTCGGTGCATTGTACCTTTTCTTCAAAGTTCTTGACCAGTTGATTTAACTTCAACCTCAAGTGTCCCTTATAAGCCAGTTGTGGGCCACTAAGCAGTACGAACGGTGCAGTAATAATTCCAACATTAAAAGCATTTAAATCACCTTTATGGTGTCACACACACACACACTAGACTAAATACTAACGGAAGCCATTTGGATAATACCACTTTGTGTAATAAAGGTGAAATGATTTCAAATTGCAATAGGTAAGAGACTGATAAACATAGTTTAGCCAATGAGACGTACAATATCTGCATCCGGATCCCAATGGTAAGTAAATAACAATATCAGTCACATTTCGCACTGATATATTACATAAAACATCAGCAAACGTACTGTATCAAAAGGCAGAAGATTACAGTTTGCATTTTAGCTGCCGCCTACATTTGGCTGAATACCAAAGATTTCACTTTCAAATGCGGATAACATGTGTTTATTAGTCTGCATTTCTGCTGTTGTCCACCCGGAACAAATTACATCTGGGCAGTTTTCTCGCAAAGCGAACATCTAACTAGATAGTGGGTATTAATTTAACCACACGCTCATCCGGAAGAAGTGGCGTATCTCAGAAGTCACGGTTAGTGCAACATATACGGTAGAAAATGGCTAAACAAACTAAATACTAAATATGTTGATAATAATATCTAATACAAGTAAATGGTGGCCGGTTAACACTGAAACGTGACGGATAAGCCGTTATTCCCCACTGAAGTGTAAAAGATGTATCGGAGGTAGCTAGTTTAGCACGCCTGCGGCAGTTCGATAATCAGCCGCATTTCGTGACCCACACCGTCTGGTGTCAGCTGAACCGCCTGCTTCCGAACCTTAACCGCCGATAAAGACTCGCCCAAAAATGTATTTTGCATCGCGAGCATTGAATTTCGCATTTACCTTCCCAGGTGACATCGTACAGCTCTGACACCGACGCCATTTTTACTTCAAACGCGATCCGACGTCACTGGCTTCCCGGAAATCACGTGGTGTGGGCCGGCTGGGGGTGTGGGCACATTCGCAATATCTGGCCTACCGGTTAACAACTGTCTAGGGATTTTCGGGTATGTGATGTGATGAAGCGTCGTAACTGTAGTAATGCTCGGGAAGCTCGTATAAGTTAACACCAAAATAAAACTACTTTGTAAAACGTAACATAATCATTGCATTATTATACCTAGCTGACAGAGGTCGGAGATTGCCTCTTGTGTACAGTACTCCCCAGAAGATATGTGCATTAATACATAATACATATTGATACAAACGTGGCTACAGGTGAATTTAACTGAATTTGAAGTATTTAAATTATAACAAGATCAGCATTGTACATTATTAAAACGCTTTAGAGAAATATTGAGAGACACTGAACTCCCTCTTTAAGCAAACATTTTAAATAGCAGTAATAATAATGAGTTGAATGTCAGACTTTATTCAGCTTTGTACTGGAGATGCAAATGAAGGATGGATGGACTGAGATCAAACTTAGCTAAAACCAGCCAAAAACCTGAATCTGTGTTATTTCCAGTCCATAGAAATTCTAAAAAGATGAATGTATATTCCCAGTTTATAGAATTCACCTGAAACTTGAATAACGTTGAATGATCTCAGTCACAAATAATTCTAATTAAGTGTAATTTACTTTGGAACAACATAATCTGATTATAAAAGTAAAAAAAAACAGACTGAAACACATGTGCTATTAATGTACAAATAAATATGTCTTCAAGGTAACAGCTCTGTCGTTTAAAACACCCTGAGGTTAAATGTCCGAGGGGAAACAAATTATTATTCTTGAATGTACCCTGAAGGTTTGCTTTTCCCAACTCTGTCAATTACCATATCATCTACCAGCACCCCCAGTGTCTCTGTACAAAGTAGCCATTCACAAGTTCCCAGCAAATGAGGGCTGGGATTTAAGGAATGAGCTGGTTAGTGCAAGAAATATGACAGGCCTGGACATGGCCGTACGCAAAATTATGCTCTGTCTGTAACCCCCCCCACCCCCAACTGGAGCATTATATCTGACAGGCCTCATCAACTTTCCCCTCCCCGTTATTATTCCTGCAAGTACGCCTAAAATGACCTCAAACCTGACTCCCAAATGTGGTCTGGGCTGCAACCCTAACCCCTCTGGAGACGAGGGCCTCTTGGCTTTGCACTACGTAATTTATATTTAGGTTACACCTAGCAAGCTTGAAGTGAAGCTGGATGTGCGGTTGGGGGGCATTAAGGTGGGGGGGAGGGGTTAAAGGTCACAGAGAAACAGTCGGATCTTTCTTTACAAATTGAAGGGGAGTCGTGCAGATGGGGGTCGGGTAATTGGGTGTCACCTAGAGTGACAATGAATGGAGATGACAGCATATGTGGTCTTGGTCTCCATCCCTGCTGCTTAGCTACTGGAGGAACTCTTGCCCCCTCCCACACACAGACACACACTCACACAGTTCCATGACTTCGTCATTTCCAGATCTGCTCAAGTCAGCGGCGTGGTGCTATTACAGCAAACCATTGCTATTCCCAAGCACACTGTGCAGTGCCCTGCTTAGTGTAACGCTGACACAAAGACAACCCCGTAGCTGTGGGCAGACAGGGCATGGACTGCACCGAGCAAGCATAAACTTACGGGGTACCCATGAAGTTCCAAACTGGGGACAGTAGAAGAATGGGCCCTAGTAACTGTATGGCAATTGCCTGGAACCTAACTTGTTGGGTGTCGCCTCCAGGCTCGATATTTGCCAGCTTTTATCTTGTGTCAGGGCACCACATGGCCGCACACCAGAGTTGTGAAACTGCATGTTTACTCTGTGCACTCTCCTAGTCAGAAATGTCATGGTGGGGGGCTACGACCGCCCATTTTGAATAAGAACAAAATTAATTTAGCGTTGCATTCTGAAGCTGGCTGAGAACAATGATGATAAGCGATCTCACAGTCAACAGTGTTCGACGCTGCAGCTCCAGCATGTGAACCGTTGATTCCTTTTCCGGCTTTCACTAAAACAAGGTTGCCTTAATTGCAGATATGAGACTTGCCAATGAAGGTTTTGGTTTGCACCGCTGCAAGCTTGCACTGCCTCTTTGCGTTGAGAGGTGATTACGAGTCCCAGGCGGCCAAATTACCTTGCCGGTGGATGGATGACTTCATGTAGGCGACTGTAGCCTGCGATATCCATGGCCCCCTGACCTCCTCATATCCTGGGAGGGCAGGGGGCAAGAAGGGGAAATGATGGCATGTCCCAATCTACCCACCCCCATGTTGTTTTAGCCAAAATTCCAAGAACAACATTAGACTGGAGGCTAGTCCCTGCGTGCCCATAAGCATTGAACAGGGACGGAGGGGGTCTGGGCTGCCCCCTCAGCACCCAGCGTGACGGCCGGCCACTCCTCTCAGAGCCCCTTGGCCATGTGCAATGCATTATGTGTGGTGGGGCTGTGTTAAATGGCTGCCGTTCCTTCTCATTAAATTCCATTCAAACAAGAGGCTTAACATCACGGAACACAGGACAAACCTCACAACTCGGGCCCGTTACGTTCACTCTCCAAATAATCACCCCGGTCTAAAATAAACGGGACTTAAGTACACACACTCGCACACGCACACAATCATAAACCACAGGTACCATAGCACTTGGAAGACCCAATAATATTGGGGGTTGCCAGGGCAACCATATTCCCTGTTATTTCTCTTTCCACCATCCCATGCTGAAAATAAAAATGCACTAACTCTAAGGTAGACAATATCTTTTCATTAAGGTACACTGCCTCAGCAAGATTTAATCACTGGTTTTTGTGCGCACTGTAAATTTCCCTTGGTCTGGTAAAGACGTGAGCCATATGTCAGAGCTCCTATGTTAAATCTGACAGTCTCAAAATCTTTCTCACTTTCCCATCACCGCAAATGGTCATATTTGTTCACCAGGACCTGATTTTGGTGTCTGCGCACCACCAACTGAGCACGAAAACCCCAATATGTGGGGGAGCAGCTGAACTTGTTAAAAGTTAAGTATATGCAGAACATTGCCAAAGTTGGAGAATTTACATTCTTTGTATTAGTAATTTATGAGGTTTAAGCAGCATGGACAAGTCTCAGATGTTGAAATTTTCCCCTGATAGAGACCTGCTCACTAGCTGGGATATCTGAGCCTATAAGCCCCTCCAGACAGGAAATCCTGTGTGAGCAAAAAAATCTGATCCGATCCAATCTGATCAGTGACCCCCAGCCTGTGGCATCTCTTGACTTCCTTCAGAAGGTTGTCTTGAACAGAAAAGTCCAGGTCATAGTTCAGCTTCTATAACCAATTTCATGCTTTTGATCCTGAAACACTTGTACAGACTGCCTGTATGCTACAAAATGAACACAGTAAGTATTACAAATGAGAGTCGGCAATTTACCTTAACTCACCCATCTGGAAATTTTTGGGTGCGTTTTTTTTCCTAGGGCTGGCTTAAAAGAATAATGTGCAGAAACAGGCAGGCAGTCCCCATTCTCCCACATCCCCACTCTGAATTTAAAGATTTGTTTTATTGGTTCTCTTCTAAACTGTTCCCCTGCTACTTTCCAAATGTGTAGAAATGTAACATAAATACTGGCTAACTGAAATCACTCCCAAATCTTGAAAAAAACAAGAGGGAATTAAAATGAATCACATTTCTGTTCCAAAGTGAAGGTTTTTTTGGAAGGATTTCCTAGTTTATTTTAACAGAAAGAATATTTTGAAGCTTTTATCATATAAAATGGAATAGAATATAAGTAAAGTCAATCTGACAGACACTGTCATCCAGGCAATCACAAAGGCAATGTTAGAATCAGTTGGCGTAATCAGCCCTATTGCTCATGGCTGGTAGTGTGACATTTATTTAGCAGGGACATCAGACACAAGGAGGAGAATAAAAGCTGATGGGAGTTTTACTTACACAAAAATGTTGTGAGGGCAGAAGGAAAAATGATTGGATCAGAGAGATAACCAATCAGATTGTATAGGAGGTGGATCCAAGCGACTAGAGGAGGTGGGACCGACCAATCAGATGTCTTGTTCCTGAATTTTTATTTCTGCCCTCACAACATTTTTGTGTAAGTAAAACACCCATGAGCAGAATAAAAATACAAACAATACACAGAAGAGACTTGACAGTAATCAAAGGAATATTTCTTTCCTCTAATCTTGTGATGTGTTCCCATGTGGCCAAGTACTATAAAAGATTTTAAACTGGCATGATGAGAAAAATTCAGCAGGACAGTTTTATAAACAGGACTTCCTTCTCAGTGAGCTTTGGTTTGTACGTTTAATAATCTATCAATGGTTTGAAGCATTTGTGAGAGTAATTTTATCTAAAGAAAGCTGTGAAGCAGCAAGTGAATTAGACCACCACAACCCCCCCGCCACAAAAATGTTTATATAATGAAAGAAATGAGCCCTTCTTTCCAACAGGCTTCCTCAGATGTGTGCACACCTCGGAGGGTCTCTGAGGTGAGACGGTGTTTACGTGTCACCTTCAGTATACGGCCCTAACATGTGGCGTGCAGATGCCTGCTGTCTATAGGACAAGTTCGGCTCTGTTTCAGGGCCCCAGCGGTGACCGCTGGCTTCAGTCTCGGGTTGGTGATTTGTGTGGGAGCATGGTGGTAGTGAGGCCATGCGTGCCTCAATTCCAATCCACGGAACTCTCGTGAGTTTGGACCTGGCTGGTCGACTTCTCCAGGCCGGATATGAGAATGACGAACTGGCTTTTGGCAGAGTTTTCCTGCCCCTCTACACCGTCTGTACATCTGCTCACAAAGATTGATGGAGAGCTGAGTTTCTCAGAATCCTCGCTAAGTTTGGATCAAGCCTGTCATGTTTACCTGTAACTTCGTCACTTTTGTTTTTGCATGCAAGCGCATGTATGTATCATAGGAAACTTGACAAGGAACAGTAAAAGTAACATAGCCTTACTTTGTAATTGTTAAAATAGCCCCTTGTCCCCTTTCAGACAGAGCTATGACAGAGCTTCCTGTATATGGCCATAAAGCTGGCTGGGGAGATGCCTGTCAGCTACCTCTTACAACCCTCCTGCTTCCTAAAGCGGGCTATCAACCCATTTTAAGGGGCCAAAAATACTTTATTTACGATGGCGAATGCTGGACTGCGTTTTATGAGCTCCCACCCTGTACCACTTTGTCCATTAGCATGCTTTTGTGATGTTTCTGGTAGTGCCCACTCCAGGGTGGGAGGGATCTCCCTCACCCCTGCAAGCCACCAACACCTCCTTCACAGTGCAAGCCAGCACTTAGCACCAGGAGGCCGCTGAGGTGATGAGATGTCCCCCCAGATTCCATCTTATGTTGTGCCACTTGGCTGGCATCCCTCGTCAGGTAGGGGGCGCTGTGTGGCACTCCTCAGCTCCATGCTCAACAATAACACCCCCGCAGTCATGGCAGGGTCCGCAGAGCCATGTAACATGTGGCCAGGGCCCACACGGGTGCCAGGTACGGCAGCTGGTAATGTTGCCCAGAGTACCCTCTCCCACGATCTGATACGGTCTGCCACGTGGAGACTGGCCCTGGGGCCTCACTTTTCCGCTCTTTTCTGTTCCGTGCAAAAACAATTAATAAACAAAAAAAAACAAATAAATAAACAAATAAACAAAGAGGCTTAGAAAAGAGACAAAAAAAGCAAAAAGGAGAACAACTTTGAATATTCTGCCTGGAAGGACCCTGTTGGCCCACTTTCTGATTATACGGTAATAATCTATACGTGTGCTGTGTGTGTGTGGGGGGTGCTGTTTTTCATTTGGTCGATGAATGACCCTGCTGGCTTCTTGCTGCGCCATGCAGCAGGGCGCCGTGGTCTGTGGCCGGGGCAATTGGAGCACTTGCACAAATGGGCCAGATCTCTTGTTTCCCATGCAAATATGCATCACGCTCTTTGTTTTCTTTGCGGGATCCCGAGCATGCGTACAACCCATCACTAGGTGTTTCTGTTTTGCAACAGGATACTTTAATTGTGACGGCTCATTCCCCCCACCCCTACACCCCCCTCGAGAGTGCGGGAAGAGGGAATGGCGTGGGAGATGGATTCACTGCATCATGTCGCTTACAGCCAGATGGCTGGCTTTCCGGGTGAAATCCTAAAGAGAGGGGTCAGACGGGCAGCACGGCCACACTGAAGTATGACATGTGGTGCATGTTCACAGGACATTTATTTAAAAATATCGCTATTCGGGTCACAACCAATTAGAAAAGGCTATGAGGCAAGCAGACGAGATGTTTGTGTGCCGCTAAACTATGTTTACAGTGGCAGTGAAATCGTCACACTGATTCTGTTACGACCACAGATACCTCAACTGTAACTGGCAGTTCTTTGTAAACAAATGTCCTTCAGCATATCCAGACATGCTTCTATGATGCTTTTGGTGTTGATTCATACAGAAATGCTCCCATTTCCTTGTGAACAAAGCTTACTTTGAATCAAGGTTATTGCTTTTTAACATTTCACCTTGACTGACCACAGACACATCGGCTGGGAAAGATTCTGACATTTGCTCTGAAATTAGGAGACAACTGGAAACTGTCTGGGTGGGTCAGCATGTGCCCACGGCAGAGGGGCTATTCACTGACCAGTGTTTAACCACCATGATGAAACATTTAGCTAATGGCCACTGGAACTAAAACAAATTACTTAACCTCAGTGACTTACAACAGTATAAAATACTTCATTAGTTTAGTCCAGTCCCGCCACTGATGTTGATTCATTGCTGAATGCTTAAACAAAGAAGGTGTCCCTTAATGTGAAACACAGCCAGAGTTTGTTTGCCACAACTGCAGTCTTAAAACTGTGATGAGTCATAAGCAGACATGAGTTACATCCAGTCAAAATTACAAAACTACAATTTGCAATATACACAATTCAGAAAATGATATTAGATCAAAAGTGAAAACATCAAAGGCCCTACAAGCTGTTATGTGTTAAGGACAGCTCTCTTTGTGGGATTTCACCCAAACTCAAGGCCTCCCTAATTAAAGATGATTAGCTGGTTTTAATGGGAGAAACCAAGCAATTTAGCATTGAAATTAAACCTGGTAATTCAAGATTCTGTGTCAAATACAATCACAATATTTAATCTACAACGGTAATGTATGCATTGGCTGTTTTGTGTAAGACATCAGTATGACAGGAGAAAATGGTATTGTATTTTATTTCCTTTATTTTTTAGCCATACGATAATATTTAAAAACAAACCCTATTGTAAAAATGTATGTATTGTACAATATGATGACGCAAACTAATTGCAATTTTATTTTCCAAAAGCAGTGGAAAATCAGTTTCGACCTTTTAAAAAACCTAATAAATCATGATAAATGAACAAACTATAACAAAAGAAAGTCCAAAAAATCCCAAGAAAATCCCCTTCTTAGTCTTTGTGGTTGGTGCCTCTTTATTCAGCATAACCTCTCCGCTTCCGTCCAGTCGGCCCTTTATAACCTAAACAAAGTCTTGATTGGATGACTGGACAGTGCACTCGTGTATTACATATTACCATCTTTTAAATAAAAATGAATTATTTTTAAACAAAAAAGATCCACAATTTACTACATGGAATACATTTGATGTAGAATAAACTAAACTGCTTTACAGTAATAATTTCAAACTTCCTCATATTTAGCCAAGAAAATTTAATGTCAATGTCCAACTCCCAGTATCATGAAAGCCAAATATTTAGATACTCATTCAAAATGCAAAATAAGAAATATTACTGTAAGTCACGGAATGGCCTGTTTATGGTATATCGTTCAGGAGAGTGGCGAAATATGGCACTTAATGTATTTAAAAACTTGGATTCTATGTTTAATTTAAATTAAATGCTGTTTTTATAGTGCACAAGTCTGAAAACGGAACCTGGAGCAATCGCGTCGACGCGGCTTCAGAATCCCCCATTCAACTAGGATTACTGCTTCGCTGCTTCGTTACAATGCCGACTGTCAAACCTGGCAGAGCACACAGTAAAGTGAATATGAAATTACAATGGTCGAAATTCTAGGTTTTAAGTTTTCAAGGAAAGAAGGTGGTCCGGTTTCAGTCAACCCTCAGATAATCATTTCTGATAAGGCAAGTGGGGAGACTATTACAGTTCGTATCAAAATAAAATCCCTGGGAATATGAATAAACACCAAGTAAATTACTAAATAAGGCTAAACGTGTTCCGTGATGTTAAAGCCTTCTCTCTCACTCACCCCTTACAGTTAAACTGAGCACATCGGGAGGAATAACAAAAGACTTAAGTCTTGCATGCTGTGCCCGTGTTTTTCCTGAGCTCTGACCGTGTTTGACCAGCCAGCGCCGGGAGCCGCCGCTGCGACGGACATCACCATGGCGAGGCGGCCGCGCCCATGACTCACTCCTACCTGACAGCTGCACTGGCGGCCTCGACCGGCGGGGACAAAGGGACGGTTTGTGTGCGCGGACAGGACGCGGTGGCGTGTGCCCGCCAGCCCAACGAGCGGCCAGTGGAACCCGTCAAAAATGGACCATTTGGTGGACGTTATTGGCTCTGGGCTGCTGGGTATGGTCAGCACATGGGCATCTGTCACCAACAGCACCAGTTTGCACTCCGTGTTTAGCCTGGTTGTCAGAATGTGAACTACTAAACAGACGATATGAAAAGACCATGTTATGAAATAATAGCTATCTTTATTACTCTTGCCAAGCACCTTCTTGTGTTCTTTTTTATCACTTTGTCTTCAGCCATTACTGTCAGCCTCTGACAGCATTTGAAGAAGGGGTCACGTCTGTGTGAAATTCAGCAGACCCTGGACACATTCCAGTGTTTTAAAATTATAAATGTTAACTGGCCAAATGGCTCTATGTATAAATTAAATGTGTCATTGTGTCAACACCACTGTAAAACTGCGGCAGTCCCGAAGACTTTTACTGCGTAACTGCAATTCCTAACGAAGAAGAGAAATTTTCCGTCTTCACGCACGAACATAAGAATAATATAAAGATTTATTAAAACTCTGGCGCACAAGATTGTGATGGCTGGGCAGTTCTATGGACATGAAAGGACCTGGCAGTAAATGTTAGATAAAATAAACGTGCACGGATCTCAGCTTCACAATCCGACTTTACTGCGAGCAGAAGGTGCCGCAGGACGTGCGTGGGGTGGGGGGGGGGTACTCTGCTGTCAAACTTAACTGTGACTTGCTCCAGTAAAATATCCAGCTGTGGAAACTGGTATAAACTGTCACTTTTGATTAGGAAAAGCAGCAAAAAAGAAACTGAATGAAAAAACCCCCGTCCCCCATTTTCTTCACAATGACTTTTCAGTACTGAAAACCGTTTAGTGCATGTCAGTTCTTATTTATCAAACCGTAATAATCGAAATAATTCAGTCATCGTTACGGTATTCTCCGGCACACTGGAGACTCCGTTAAATATGGGGAAAGAACGTAGCGTTCAGACTGAGGGTTCCGGAGCACACGCACCGGCACCGCAGCCGCACGTTGCTGTGTCTGTCTCTGTTCGCCACTAATAAAGTTTCTCGTGTTTGAATCTCCTTCCTTTCGTTCAGCAAGATGGCGGAATACGACCTCACCGCCAAAATCGCCCACTTTTTGGACCGTCACCTCGTTTTCCCTTTGCTGGAATTCCTTTCTGTCAAAGAGGTATCATTTCGTAAATCTCGTTTAACTTCCAGATCCCATTTTTTGGACTTTGAAAGCCGCAATATACGTCCCTAAAGCAATTTTAAAAGGCACCGACTAGGCCGCAGCCCTTATTCCCCTCACTGGCGCTGCCTCATTCCATGTTGATAGGCGGCATGCTCGTTTAACAGCGATTAAAAACATTTAGATCGTAACTATGATTTGACACACATTAGTAACATGACATCGTTTAATATGTCTGCACGATTTGCACGTTTATTTAATTGAACGGCTGTGTCAGATTGGAGTCTGCAGGTTGTCGCTAAAACGATTACTCTGCTAGTCAACTGTACTATATCAAATAGTAAAAGTATGAACGAAAACTTTCAGTGCAGTATTGATTTTAATCCGTTAACTAGCTCTGTCTCGATGCTGAGGGTCTCTTTTATTTTAAGCGGCGATTTGATACCGGCGTGCGGGTGTGCGTCTGTCAGTAAATGGTCACTGTTACGCTGTAGAAGTGTCTGGGAAAAGGTGATGAAGAAGTGTGTCAGGCGGACCGCCGAGAAATGTTGGTGAAAGCTTCTCGAGTTCACCCTTTACCCAATGCATCTAAAATGTCAGTATCTGATTTTAAACTGATCTTGACAGTTAGCTATTTAATTCTCGGTTCCTTTCCCATGATTTATATATACACCCTGCAGTTCCGGCAGAATTTGAATGAGAAACTGAAGAAAGTCTCACCTTCCATAAATTCAATATCTGCGTTTTTTTTTTAAAGATTTTCAGAATTTCATAAATGCACCTGTTTCTTCTAGATATTGCACCACTTATCCAAATGGTGAGGGGCATTAGCTGGCGGGAGACTAACCCTCTCCTGGTTCATGACCCAAGGCCTTCTTCGTTACTTAGTTGTAATCTAGAGGAATGTCGATCAGATCTGTTGGAAACCCTAGTGTGTTAATTTTATGGTTTTAAATTCCCAAGTACTGAGTGAATGTTTGTCTGTCTGGATGTCTGCTTATGAATCAATATTCCTTTTGGGATATACCCAATCTCAGACCCTTTTTTCTATACAGATGGATATGCAACCGGCTAAGTTTTTCTTTTTCTTTCAGATATACAACGAGAAAGAGCTCCTTCATGGTAAACTGGAGCTCCTCAGTGACACCAACATGGTGGACTTTGCCATGGATGTGTACAAAAACCTGTTTCCTGACAAGGAGATTCCAAACTGTAAGTCTGCTTTTTAAATGTATGTAATGTTACTATTTGTACTGTATACAAGTCTCCCCAATGGAACCTGGCATTCATTCCCAAAAAGCACGACACCCAGAACTTGCTTTTAGCACAATGTTCTAAACTGCTGAGTCACCCTAATGTCATGTTCACATACTGTTCACTTAAGCTGATCTTACTGTAGAAACGGTTTGGGTTTAATTTACAACTTGGATTCTGTGTTTTCCCAGCATTGGATGGCAGCAAGAACATTTCAGTTTCTTGATGAAATGTTTTTTTAAGAATATTGATATTTCTAAAAATTTGCTTTCTCAGCGCAGGGTGTTAAAAAGACGCATTTATATGTGGAATATAAATAAATAAATTTGCAATGTCCTGCAGTTAGTTCTCAGAAGTCAACATTTTTTCAGGCTGTTGACATGCACTTTACACTGAATTTCCAGTATAAAACTAAATAGTAAAAAACCTGATGCAGCGGTAAAGGGGATAAATGGTTTCCTGAGTCCTTCAAAGTGGTGATTGAGCAAAGGTCCTGGAAAATGTTTAAGCGCCTGGTGGGGGTGTGGTCATTATGACATGGCTCTCTTTCTCTGCATGTAGCCCTGCGAGAGAAGAGGACTGAAGTTGTAGCTCAGCTGAAGCAGCTTCAGGCGGAGACTGAGCCCATTGTTAAGATGTTTGAGGATCCGGAGACCACCAGGCAGATGCAGTCCACTCGGTATGTAGCGATGCCAACACCCCCATCTTCTGTTCAGTGTAGTGGGGCTGGGCTTAGACTTTTTTTCTTTTCGTCTAAAAGATGTGTGTTCAAATCCCATGTTTCACGTTTCCGTAACGTTCAGGTGAAACATCTCGCTCAAGCACCCCAGCCGGCAGCTTTCCCTCATACGG
Organism: Pollimyrus isidori; assembly: GCA_019775955.2. Classification (NCBI taxonomy): domain Eukaryota; kingdom Metazoa; phylum Chordata; class Actinopteri; order Osteoglossiformes; family Mormyridae; genus Pollimyrus; species Pollimyrus isidori. The sequence goes on along the minus strand of JABFDZ020000138.1, from coordinate 6,973,317 downwards.
CTCTCTAGCTTTTTGAATTTGTCTTTATTTACACTCAGCCTTTAGTTGGTTTATGCTGCAACCAGAATGTTTATAAATGTAATTTTGTTTTTGTCTGGATTTTTTTTGTTGAATTTAGTCTCTCACTGTTAATTGTCCATTGAGTTGTTAATTCTCTGGGATCTTTGTTCACTGAGAAATTCCTCCCATTTTCCTGTGCCCTTTTCTTGTTTAACTGAAGCTTTTCAGTCAAAGTGCCCCTAGAAACAAAGCAATTTTCATTTTAGGTCATAGCCAGCTTGCAATTGCAGCAATTCGTACTGTTTTCTGAAGGATGTATCCATTATTGTGGTGTTTTGCAAGGTTTAATTTTCTGGTGCTTAATCTCCCAGACAATGCTGGGCTTTTTGTGGGTTATAGAAACACTTGAACTTAAAAACCATGATGAAAGCAAACAAGCATTTGACAGCATGATTCATTATCTGGTAATGTCGCCATCATGCTTTAAATCCCTGTTTGTTTTAGACTGCCCTTTCAGTTACAGACATTCACTCCCGCATTGTGACGTGTTGGTGGCCGTTTTTCAGATTGATTGACGGGTGGTTCAGATTATTGGAAAGCAAACCGGATGTGGTCTCGGGAGGTGACTGATTGACATGGTAACCATGAGGGCCCCAAGGGTGAAGGTGTTGGCAGAATTGTCACCCGAGTCTCTCATCACCCAGCTGGTGACAGTTTGATGGAGGTGGCAACCTCTCTGCTAGGGTGCTGAAAGCCTGTGTTGGCCAGAATCCTGCCCCTTTCAGAAACTTGTCAATTGGCACCTCACATAAACCTGCGATTCTGTATGCCTCATGACTTTGAGTGAATGATTACTTGTGGAAAGCAGCCGAGGTTCGCTGTTTTGATGGAGGTTTGGCCTCTGGCAGTAAGGACAGAGGACGTAATCATGTCTGTCCCTCTGATGCAGCTTATGTGCTGTGGAGGGAAATGCCAGATGGACATTGAGTGTGGAAGCTCCTCTCATTACCTTTCTGGCTTAAAATAAATGTTCATCTATCAGGGGGTGCTTGTGTCAGGATTTAAATGTAAACAAATGGAAATTTGGCTGTATCTCCGGGTGTGCCCAGTAGCGGTGGGCTGTATCTCCGGGCGTGCCCAGTAGCGGTAGGCTGTAACGCTGGCCGTGCCCGGTAGCGGTGGGCTGTAACTCTGGCCGTGCCCAATAGCGGTGGGCTGTATCTCCGGGCGTGCCCAATAGCGGTGGGCTGTATCTCCGGGCGTGCCCGGTAGCGGTGGGCTGTATCTCCGGGCGTGCCCGGTAGCGGTGGGCTGTA
>JABFDZ020000138.1:6937696-6948737 GCA_019775955.2 Pollimyrus isidori | reverse complement strand
CCCCGCCGGCGGCCCCCGCCGCGGCGCCCCCCCCCCCCACCCCATCCCCCCCCCCCCCCCCCGGGGGGGGGGGCCCACCCAAAACCCTGGGGGCGCTGGTCCCCCCCCCCCCCCCTTCGCCTCATCAAAGAGTTCCCTTCCCTGCCCTTGTCTCGGCCTTGAGGTGACACATCCCCCCCCCCCCCCAACACGATCAAAGACTGGAAATGTGGCTTCAATTTAGGGACAGGACAGAGTGGCACTGTCACAGCATGAAAGCAGGGGCACTGGACTGTGTGCTAAGAGGTTAGCCTGATAGCCCTACTCCCTCCCAGCCCTTGCCCCCACAGGAGGGACACCTGCGCTGCCCCCTGCGTCTGACTGCCCTTGCCCTGTGTGCCGGCCCACTCGTCCCGCTGTTGCATTTGCGTCCTCCCCGATCCCATTCTGCCATAATCGCCGCTATGTGGTAAAGCTTAAGTATAATGTGTTGCGTGAACGTGATGAGGAACATCGCCCCCACAGGACGCAAATCATTTTTATTTTAACATGGGTTTTTTTTCTTTTTCTCCAAGCGCTGTGAACTTTGATTTAGTGGAATTTAATTGTCGTAGTCAATAAAGCTTTTATTGTCACTGTGGAACGCTAGGCAGTGTAACGGAGAATGAAACATGATTTGTAATTTCCTAGAAGGGTCCAGGTGGTTCCGTGCAGTAATGGATGCTGATTGTTTGGGTTCCTCAGTAGATTTTCTTGGTATAATAAACATGGCTTCGCCCCTTTTGTGTGAATTAAGCATCTAGCTATTTAAAATTTCAAATGAAAAGCACTGATGGTAATAATGAGGAGATTCTGTCCCTCCCTCTGTTCCCACGCCCCATTTCCAGCCCCCTCTGCTCCTGTCCTAAACCCCCCCACCCCCGACTCACATAAACGATCTCGCCTCACAGCATGCTGGCGGACAAGCTGAACATGACACCCGAGGAGGCTGAGAGGTGGATCGTCAATCTCATCCGCAACGCCAGGCTGGATGCAAAAATAGACTCCAAACTGGTGAGGTGCCCAGAGTGCAGAGTGCGCGGCTGGAGAGCCCAGCCCAGCCCCACGTCGCTGTCGCGTCGTAAATTAAAGTAACATGATACAGAATGTTACCTCTTTTTGTGAGCCAATAAAACGATCAGATACAATTGTGGTTTTGGAAGCACTGGGGAAATTTCAAAAGTACTTCTGTTCATAATTGTTTGCAGAGCCAGTACAGATTGAGCAAATAACCTGTTGGTAGGAGGTTGGTAGTGGGATGGAAGTCCGTCATTACCCTGTGAACCTCCCACGGTGCCTTTTAAAAAACACCCAAAAACGCTGCAGTGGAGCGTAGGTAACATACCATTTTTAGCAGGAAGGAGTAGCTGTGAGCAAAAGCCGAAAGAGGTCCAACTGCAAGAGGTCTGCTCCGGGAGCAATTTAGTGGAAATTAAGGCCTTAAATAGCATTTAAAAGTCTTAAATATGATTCCTGTTGGCAATAAGTATTTTATCAGCTTTGCAATTTAAGCACACTACCCTGTTTAATTGTGGACACATGTGACAGGCAGTGCAGCACTCTGCAGCAGAGAGCTTCATTTTAGCAGTTCACTCTTGGCCCCAGTATCTTTCGGCAACTGCAAAGCTTTTAATCACAGAATTCAATGTCCATAGGCAGAGGTGCACACTAATCATTTCTGTGTGTCGAGACCTTTTACTACATGTGCTGAATCTTGTCTATGAAGAGTCAATTTTCGCATATTGAGTTGACAGCAGTTATGTACACCTCATGGTTTTATAGATTTCTTTACGGGCGTATTTTGAATAATTGGATGTTCACGTACATGTGTCACGTTTGGTAGCTGTCGTGCACTTAGTCATTGGTGGTGAATGGAGCCAGTGCATTTAGTAGTATGAGCAAATTATGTACATCTGGAATTGCAGTGGTGTGGATTGCCCTCAACTGACTGTTGCCCAAAGCTCATATCCCATTCACTTTCATAATCATTAGTTTAGTTGTATTACTCCTTCCACTTTGAACAGACACACTTCAATTATTAACCAGGTGATGTCGAAATAATTTACTTCCCTGATACAATCCCCCCCGCAGTCCCCTCAGACCCCCATCCTCTATCTGTACCCCCATTCAACAGGCTTGGGCGGTATCTAATTTTTCATACACTCATACCATCTAGACATTATACCGAAGTATCCAGTATTTTTGATTGTCAAAATCAATGCTATTCCGGTATTTTTAAATCTTGGCCTAGGGGGTCCCACACGATAGATTTCACTGACAGCCTAACTAATACAATTTGCTGGGAAGGAGGGTCAAAACTGCCTGTGTCTTTGCTATGGTTATGTGGCGCTTTAGTATTGGTGCATTCTATCTCAATATTTGATCAGTTCCAGTGCGTCTTCCATTCTGTGCGTCTTCCATTCTGTGCGTCTTCCATTCTGTGCGTCTTCCATTCTGTGCGTCTTCCATAGTTTGAAAAAGATGCGTGAAACACTTTTTGTGTTACTGCACCAGTGGGGCAGCTGTATATCAAAAGTCCAATATAAAGCAGATTTTACTGTGGTATGAGCTTCACACCACACTCAGTGAAGGGCGCAGTGGGAGATGTGGAGACATCGCTTCTGTCCAAAATGGCTCGAAAACCAGTATTTCCAGACATGGTTGCAATCAGGAACTGGAAACGACCTACAAACTGATTGCGCTGTCTGCAAGAAGTTGTTCAAGCTGGACCGAATGGGTGTTAAGGTTATGTGCAACCCAACCAGTAAATGAATCTTGCCTACTGTCCTGGAAGTATCCCAGAGTGAGCCATCCTGGTTAACTGAGCTGCTGTCATCTGTGATGTACCCGATTATATTTATGATTGTGTGATTGTAGATGTTCTAAGAGTAAACAAGTGAAGTCTTGATAACAGTATGGTGCCGAGTGTCAATAGAGGGTAGCCCTAATGTTTTAACAAATGCTAAAAGTGGCATTAAAAAACAGCATTAAAAAGGTCTTTAAAGCATTCAGTTCAGTATTCTAATAGCTGAATAACCTTACCAGAATCTGGTCCTTAGGTGGCGGTAGCCTTCAACAGTGTCCTGAGGGATTAATACCCATTTATACCCAACAACAGTAAATAATGTTATCAGCTGGTGTGTGGAGAGGCAGATGACTCTTAGGGTGGCTCTCGGGTGACACTGGCTGTTGCGTATGTTTGCCTGGATTTCTGAGTTTGGGGTCTCCTGTCCCACCTTGTTTCAGGGACATGTGGTGATGGGAAACAACGCTGTATCGCCGTACCAGCAGGTCATCGAGAAGACCAAGAGTCTCTCCTTCCGGAGCCAAATGCTGGCTGTGAACATCGAGAAGAAGCTGAGCCACAGTAACAGAAACGAGGTGAGGACACACCCCCCCATTCCACCCCCACCCCGGTCCATCCCCCCGGTCCATAAACGGGGAGGCCCACAGGATGGAAGGGTTGGACATTGGACCACATTAGGGTCCTCAGGAAGCTACGTGAGGACCCTCTTGACTGAAATGCTAGTGATGTCTAGAGGTCCGATGTCCGACGGCACTGAGGATGGTTGAAGTATGTGCTGTTCAGCCCCCTGCTGGCTCTGGGGCTGTGCAGTGGCATGACGGACTGAAATGCTTTCATCATTCTGCGCCATTTGGTCTTCAAAGCGCTAATGACAAGGTGCCTGTCAGTGGAGCTGTAAAAGTCCATAATGCAACAAGTCGGGCATTAATTACGCTGGGTCCGCCCGGCTGGTCAGGACCTGACTCAACACCAGAGCCAGAGCCGGCCCCAGCTCAGAGCCGCGGGTCCACTGCAGATGTTTCACACAGGTCCCTTTCATGTTGAAAGTGGCCACACAGTTTTTAAAGGGGGGGGTGGCCAGAGGTGATCCTTGATGTACTGAGGGCCGGTGTGGACATGCCACAGTATGACCCCCCCCCCCTGAATCTGGCACCCTTCCCCTGCAGAGGCCCATCAGATTCTCCTTTAACAGGTCCCGTCTAGAGATGCCTGATGGTGGGGGGGGATTCTGAATGTTAAATATCTCCTCTGACTGTATAATTTTGGGTGGATGTCATTTCATGTGTTCAGTTACTTTTTAGTTCTCTGAAGTTGCATGGGAGAAGATCTGTAATGTGGCACAATAAAAGTGTAGACTTAATTTAGGAGTCTGTAAATGTATGTGTGTGTATAAATACATTTGCTCAACTATATTGATGTTTGAGCTCCCAAAGAGTCCTCATCTTCCTTTTGGGAAAAAAATGATGGCTTCTTACATCTGGGATATCCTCGTATTGGACCTTGAATTTCCCAATTCTTTTAATTATATATTTTTCTCTTTTTTTATATTTCAGACACCAAACTGGGCGACCCAAGATTCTGGTTTTTATTAAGTCAATGTAGAAGGACCGCCGATTAAATTCCTCTCAAACTGTGTCCTGGAACTGCAAATAAAAATGTATTTTGCAATTTATTAAAGCCTTGTGGTTTAATAAATCCCTGCAGAAGCTTTTTACTGTTGCCTCGTTTCGGGACACTCTATGGTAGGTCCGGGCTTCAGTGGTCTCCCTCCCCGTATCTGATGAACTTCTAATGTCTACCCCCGACGTATGGGCTCGGTGAGTCGCGCCGCTGTTGTGATGCGGCGAATTTGTGCCACGTAATGATGAATGAATGTTTAGTCTGCCGCTTTTCGCCATTCCGGTGCGTCCGTCCGCGTTGCGATCTTACATTTTCCACGGTGGTTTCTTTTTTATTATTATTATTTTAATTTCCGATACACGGCGTTGAGGTAGCGCTGCTCCTTCTGGAACGGCGCCCTGCCTGCTCTGCTCGTCACGGAACCGGCTGACACATTTACGGCGGGCGGGCGGGGGTGCGCCATCATCAGCCTTAAAAGCCGGACGCCCGGCAGGCTGACGTCACCTCCCTCCCTGTACCGGAGGGCCTGGGGGTGGCTGCTGCAGCGTGGTCAGGAGATCCTTGGCCGCGACACTTTTACAAAAATAAAACCCTGAGTCTTAATTGTCGCATCCGCTTAACAGCGCCTTCAGACGTCGCCTTACTCAGACTGCCGGATCAATGCCAGACTTGTGGCCAGCGGCCTTAACCGCGAAGTCTGTCACAACTATAAAAAATAAATAAATAAACAAGTTAGGGGGAAAAAGGTCAGGGCTGGTTTTGGCACACTTCTTCTTGCCATATTTTCAGCGCCTATAAGGTTGTGGGCTTTAACTGCGCTGCACGCATGCCAGTAAAGGGGAATGCGGCCCGGCTTTGGCAGCCCCTTCAGCGGAGGTGTCCGTGAATAAAACTACCCCCGCCCACACCTCCGTAGGTGAATGATGGTCCCCTGCTCAAAAGTAATTACACATCTACATGCAGGCTTTGCGTTTGCAAGCCAGATGACATAAAGCGGTGGTTTTTCTGTGTGGACTGGCCCTTGAATACGGTGTTTTCCATTCTCTGTAACGATGACATTGGCAGACTGAACCGAAGAATTAAAGGGAAAAAGTTTTACCTTGTCTTAATTGCTTTTGGGCTACTGTTTTCACCCAAATAAATTGCCTCGACAAATTAAAGTTTCCAAATCGGTTTGTCATAGTTTTTATAAGCCTTAATTTGTCACACATTTAGATAATTTTTTTTTTAAACTGACTAGTCATTTGATTAGAGGCACAAGGTGTTTTTTCAACCAATGGTACTGCTTTTTTAATAAAGACATTTACTATCATGCTTCACAATACCAAACGGTGTAAATATCTTTAACTTAAACTCTTGCTATGGACAGCCTATTAATGTGGTTAGATTGGTTGAAAATGATTTTTAATATGGCACCTGTCACAGCTGACGGATTTTTAAGATGAGAGGAGCACCTTCCCGTTTAGTTGGTAGCTCTATCGGGTCGTTTAATATTCACATTCAATTGTGTGGGCTTTGTTTACTGCTGTTTAGAATAACGCAGAAAATCCCTATGACGGCCCTTTTAATTAACTTTCCGATCTCGGTTGACGCGCATTAAAAAGAAGAAATTAAAAGATTAAGTGCCACACCTAGTGGCTAAAAACGGTAATGCGCTACATACCCCGTCGTAGGCCAATCTGAAACCGAGGCGGTCCCACACTTTAACAATTCCTTTAGGCCTACTTTCAAAAAAAAAAAAAAAAAAAACTCCACTACTCGTGTTTCAGAATAATTTATGTAGGCTATTTATTCACTTATATTTTGATTCTTTATTTTATGAAGTACGTCCAATTAAGCCTAACATCTAATTTTCTAACGCGAGACCTGGGTAGATGAAGAACAGTTTGCGCTCATCTCCAATTACAGCACAACATACAAAATACAAGGTATAAATCATACAACAGCCGGCAAAGACATCCTTTGCTTCGCAATAACAGATCAGAGTGAAATATAATGAACCCTACCGTGTAGCCTATGCATGATTATGCATTATTGTATTGGAGAGTTGGTTTGCACCCTGTTGGGAAGCGTAACGGCATATAGCCGTCTATTAATTGCAAAAAAGATACGTGCTCATTAATAACCCTACAAGAGGTATATCCTCTGAAACTTCTCAATGTTTTTTTTTTCTTTTACGGTGAATTTATGGAATCGAAATCATTTTGATATAAAGAAATCCACAAATACTGCAAGTTCGTTCAAACTAACGGGTCATTGATCATGACAACACCGCTGGCTTGGTGTTAGTCTGCCGTAGATTGATTTAAGTCCTCTTTTTCCTTATGGTAAGCTGTGATGTAATCCATTTAGTAGAAAGCTTTGGTGTTTAAGCTCTAGCGCCAGATACTCCATAAAGAACAAGAGCCTTTATTCAGGTGCTGCTAGTTAACCTTTGTATAAACACCTCTGACATTAACAACCACACCCCCTTCGGTTGGATGATGACTGCGCTGCAGCGCCTGAGTGGTAAAATTGTACATAGTTTATATATATATATTGACATTAAGAATATTAAAGCCCTTTAAAGTTTATTTCTCAGAAGAAATAATTAAGAAAACTTCAACTTTTTAATACGTGGGATTTTAAATGATTCCTGGGATCAAATGTCTTTTGAAAATATATTTATAAATGTACAAATCGCAAACTATTATATAAAACCTATCCATATACAAGCATTTACCCAGTATGAGGTTCAACTGAATTGTTTGTTTGTTTGTATCTTAATTGTGTGTGTGTGTGTGAGGGGGGGGGGGGTAAAGTGTTGTCCCTCCATCTTTTTACATATATTGTAATACTTCTCCATCCAGGGAATGCGCACTATACATTTGCTGTATCGGAACGGCCGCTAGGACCCAGCAGAAGGCGTTTCTCATGTGTACTACAGATGCAGCGAACTAGGCGGCATGTGTCATCTCAAAATCTTAACAAGAAAAAAAAAGGCTGACTTTGGCCAAGGGGCTCCTAACTCGGCGAAGGAGTCCCACGGATGGCGGAGTCTCCACGTGACAGGAGCGCCTATATAGAAAAAGCTTCAATGCATTGGGACCAGTAGCGGTACTTAACCTTAACGGGTCGCAGATGCCGACGATTCAGCACTACTTGATGTTACATCCACACTGAAGATCAAATAAAGGAAGCCTTAACCATAGGCTGTCATGAACTGAGACCACTTAAATACTGGACGAGATTTGTTTAGAAAATCAAGAGGAGCGAAGGTAGGATGCAATCACAGTAAAGATGTTTTTAAAGAAGAATTGAAGGTTATCGGGACAGAGCATCGAAGACTGTGAGATAACTTCTCTTACATGAGGGATGCTGAATATCCTGATCCCGCCGTGGGTTTCTGAAGGGACTTAACTTCTTTGAAGTGTACATGTCTACCATTCATGCAGGTATGTATCCTGCTTTACAGAGTGTTTAATTGTAATGTCGGCATCACTGTGCTTAGGCTCCGACTTATTACCACGTACTACCTTTCGCGAAACAAAACGTCTCAACGCTTTTAGTGCGTTGCAGTTATTGCCATGGCAAGTTTGTTCCCAACCTAACCCTGGGGAACAAGGCTAATTGAACAACAAAGTAAATTAGTGCTCCTGTTGTGTAACGGAGTACAGTTTCCTCTTCATATTGTAGCAGCGGATTTTAACACAATGATCCTCCGGGGGTCTTTGAAAGCAGCCGTGCATGCGTGCGATGTCGCTCTTATCACAATACCTTCATCACGCCGTGTTTCCTTGCAGCTCCCAAAAAGGATAATTTGGTCTGAGACAGTCCGGACGTGCGAAGCCGACCTCGCCGCCGTTCGTCTAATGTGTGACACGCTGGGATCAAGACTCCTCTCCAAACTTTTAAATTGTTTTTCGGAGCAAGCTGTCCGCCGCAGACACGTTTGAGGGAATAGGTAGCGGCATTGTTATTGGGAAAGCGGGTATCAGGCAGCGGTCCTTCTAATTCAAGTCGGAAGAAACGCTTTCCATACTGCCGCCCAGATGCAGTTCCGACTGTTCTCCTTTGCCCTTGTCGTCCTGAACTGTATGGAGTACAGTCACTGTCAGTCGCACCGCTGGAAACGAAACAAGCGAGGTCAGTATCAAGATAAAGCGAGTGATGGCTTTTGAGTGTTTCAGTGGACGAGCTGTCACTGTGGTGATGGTTCGTTGTGTTTCACAGACTGGGATCGTGTGATTACTGCCGCGGGACCCCGCTAAGGCTAAGTCATCGGAGACGGTGCCAAACATGCCCAGCTCTCTACTGAGGCTGCTTTTGCAAAGTTGTGATGCTTAGATGTGTAGCACATCCCCGAGCAGACATCACTACCCCGCGATCAGACAGTGTGCCACACGAAACCATGTGCTCTGCCAGCCTATCATCCAAGCCTAGCTGAGTCTGGTAACCATCTACTAATTGACAACAATTTTATTCACCTACTGTTGGAGGCATTACCCGTGTACATGCTGCTTTTGTTTCAGGAGAGCGGAGTAATGAGCCCTTTGTATTTCCAGTCTATATGCAGGCGCAGTTCTGGTAACGGCATTGCTGTAAGAGATACGTCCAAGACTGTATAATGAAAGCGAAGAAATCCGGGACGATCGATCAGATGTATAAGGAATCGATTCCCTGGTTTCTCGTCTCATCTTTCCGCGGCCGCGTTATTTTAACTAATAATGCATTCGGATTTTTTGCATGCATCACAGCATTTCTTTAACAATGTATAGTGAGGACACAATACAAAGCTTATGTAACGACCGGGGATATAGTTAAGCGCACGACTAAAATAGTTTAAAATCAGTCACTTGTCGGAGAAAGTGGTTTTGGGCGATTGGTGAAACCAGGCACGAACTGTTTTCAAGTCTAAATTTTTAAAATCCATCCGACGATCTGCACAGTTAAGTACAGACATCCACAATCGCTTTCCAGTTGACCATCAAATGCAGCGTCCAGTTTAACCACATGCCACTTAAATAAGCCTCCCGGCGTCTAGGGTGTTTGAGTTTTACTATATTACATCCCAAAGTTTTCCAAATACAAGTGCTTGTTTTGGCATTTATTTTCACAAGTGCTTTGGGTCCAGCGGCGGTACCCCGTTTACCAAGGATAGGAATCCTGACGGACGAGGATGCCGGGGTTTCCGTGCCTACAAAGGTTGCGCTGTGTCTTTAATTAAATATGGCAGAGCGAAATACAGCGGCCAGGCGGACCCGAACTGAGCTGTTCCGTTTCTCCTGGAGGACGGCTTAAGGAGGAGAGCGGTGGGAGTGATTTAATGAATGGACGTTGAGCTCCCTGTCATATGAATTGGCCTTCTACTAGCGCCTAAGCTGGTTTTAATTGATCTCATATCCACTGATTGATCTTTGAATACGTGCTTGCATAACAATCGCCCCTCTTGAATCAGGCGGATTTAGCTCATGGGTAAATACTAGAAGTCTGAATGAAAGGAACCGGCATATAGCCTTGTCGCATGTAAATTTATTGCATTTCTTTACGAGGAAAAGTGATAGAGGCAATTGTTTTTCGCTGCAATAAGAGATCTTCAGTCTAAGATGTGTTAGACTGCGTTCAGACTGGAGTGTTATGACTTAATCACGGTAAAAACAATAATACAGAAATAAAAACAAATATTTAGATTAAAAACGGTAGCTTAGCCGTTGTGGTACTGCGTAAACGATGTAGTTCTGAAATCTTTAGAAGTTCAATGTCTTATAAAGTGCAACACAGTCCAAATATTTAATGGTGTGCTTAACATAGCGGTGAATCCAGCGGCATGTTTCCCACCGCCCATCTGCAAATCATCGGGCAGTCAGCGGGACGCTGGCGGAGCGCCGGGTTTCTCAGCCGCTCTCTCTATGTCCCCACATTTGTTATTAACGGGACCAAACGCGGAGCGGCTTCCGAAGTGTCTGTGTAATTTTTATAAAGTCCTAGCTTGAGGGTTTTTTAAAAGGGGGTCCGGGGTAATTTATATCAAGGCAAACCGAACGCTCAGCTGGTAAATAGTTTACGATCTACGCACAATGTTTTAAGGTGTTTTACGTTTGTAATTGAATGCTTACTTACATTGGAGGGTGTCTACGCCTGAAGACATGTAGTTTACAGTGCGCTCGAAGGAGTCCTGTTATCCTTGCAAAAATCCCTCCGGCGAGAAGTTACCGTTGCAGACGCTGTAATATCATGTCATTTTTGCCCTTAAGTTATATCTTAATACTAACTTGCAATACCAGACGCCTATGCGTAGTATTAGAGAGTTAAAGAGCTTGACATAAAAACTATGTCATCAAGTAGGCTACTACGAGTATGTCACGTTTGTATATATAAATACCAGTGAAACAGCTTAAGGCTTTGAGCCAGATTGCTGGGTTATAACAAACATCCAAAGGGATGTACCAGCTAGGGTCGCGATCAGCCTTACAGATCGATGCTGTTTCAGAGGGATCGGCGTCTCGGGTGTCCTCACGGAGAATGATCGACCGTGTTCTGCCACTTCCCGTCAGTGCCTGCCGATTGGCCCAGACTTCTGCGCAGAGGGAAAAATAAATAAATAATCTCATATATATA
>JABFDZ020000138.1:6920842-6935862 GCA_019775955.2 Pollimyrus isidori | reverse complement strand
CCATAACCCACTGGCCAGGTCTTGCCCTTCTCCGGCAATAATAGCCACCACCCCCCCCCCCCCCCCCTTTTGCGTGCCTGGGTTTCGGACATCAACCACCACTACCTCCATTAAAATTAGCAAACAAAAAGTAAGTAGCACAGCCAGAGCTCTGATGGGAGTTAGGTTGAATGTCTCTCTTGGGGGGCGCATCTCGGTCGCCAAGGTAACCCCAGGGGGGTGACCCGCAGCTTTCTCACTGGCATCTGCTCCCTTAATTGCAGTGTTTGTCCATTGGGAAAGGATGTCTGATGATGTAGCAAGGTGGCCGACGTGTCGTAACCTCCAAGCTTCCCACGGCAGAATCCGAAGCGTTATTAATAAAGTCTCAGAAACCGCGACGACGTCGGTGGCCCCCAGCTAGCCGTGAACTCGCCGCGGCGCGCGCGGATGTGGCGCCTGCGAGGGCTTCCCCTTGTCACCGAACACGATAGCTCGCGAGTTGCTGTGCTCCGTGCCTCGAGACTGATCTCCCGGCTTCGGAAATTCAGCAATCGCGCAGTCGCTAAATGACAATGGGGGGCTTTTTTTCCCGAGTGGAACAGGATTCCCGTTATGTGCTAAGATAAGCGGCTGGATTCTTCACGTTCGGATTTCATTCGGTCTCTCCGACGACAGAAACCCCGTTGTTTATCCTGAGAAGAGGGGATTCTTTCGCAGAGACGCCTGACACTGTATGAAATTTCAGGCTATTTTCATTTCTCACGTCTCTGCAGAGTCTTGCATTGTTCATTTGACTTTATTATTTATTTGCTTTTTTTTTTTTTTTTTAGTTTTTATGCCTTCTTAAATCTTTCTAAAGGCACACTTGGGATCGTCTCTTCACCGAACCATTAACACCGCAGCGTTCCGTGCGCTGACGTTCCTAAACTCCCAACGCCTTCCCGTTCTCCCATTTTGGGGCCGCGTTCTTTTCCCCGCCTTTTAAAAGTACGTTTTTTGGAATTCAAAATAAAATAAATAAATATTGTAATACAGCCGGTATTTCCCTGTAGCGATTGGGAAATCACGGGGAAACGTGCCAGCGTACCACCAGCGTGTGGACTCGGGAAGAGTGTTGTATCGCCCGCTGAAAAACTCGCAGCTTAATTCGCTTTCTTATAAAGCTGCAGAGCTGGCGAGGCCACTGCCCTTAATTTGGTCGGATTCTGCAGTTTACTGAGCGACGAATGCTGGACTTAATTATTAATATACAGACGGTCTTAAATCATTCTAGATAATACCAGATTGGGGGTGGGTTCCTCATTGTGACATTTCCAGCCCCAGTCCCCAGGTAACGGGATGTATGCTCCCAGCCCACCCCCTTAGCTCCCTTAGTTGGTAGGTACTCTCCTGAAAAAGGAGGGAATTTCCAGCCTGGTTCATTCCGGATCATTCGGCTTCCTATAAATGTTTTGCCGATCTCCAAGGCTATGGGCGCAAAATATTTTAGCAGGGGTGCTACAGGGTGCATTTGGCAAGTTTTGATTGGAAGTCTGTGTCTGTCTAGTCTGTACAGGTACACACAGAACCCTGCCAGCCATTTTACAGACCACTTCCCGCTGCATTCTGAGTCTGCCTCTGTGCACCAGTGGTTCAGAGGACAGGCGCCATACCTTAGGGCGGGGAGGTCGGGGTTTGTGGAAGCAGATATCTGGAGTTCTGCCATAGCATGAAGGAGAAACACATAGCGTGGGAGTGTGTGTTTGCGTGTGGTGGTGTGTGTCGGAGATCGATGGGGAAGTCAGTAGTTTTCCAGTGTATATTTTTTCTTGGGTCAGCAGCATGTGGGGGTTGTGCACAGACCCGCCATGTAAAAGTGGCCAGGGCTGGAAGGGTGCTGCTGTTGTACCTTTGAAGGAACTGTCGAGCTGAAGTTGAGTAAATGAGAACGCAACATTTTGTATCTGTCAGGCTTTGGCTTCTATGGGGCGAAACCAACAGTCATATCTGAAGTGTCATCACACAGCATAAGCCCGCGTGTGTTGAGCTAATAGACACAGCTCCCCTTCGACAGTCTAGCCCCGCATTGGTGTTTGTTTGTATTTTTTCCCCCTATTTACTCTCCCCACCCCCACCCTGCCTTAATTCCTGCAGACGGATGAGTTGCTTCTATCAAAACAGGACAGGCAATGTGAGGGGAGCACGCTGGTGACAGTGTAGCACCTATCTGATCCGATTCATCTGAGATTTCCATACCAATCTCCCCACCCCTTCCCCGAGTGGCCCCAGGAGGGGGCAGGGGGTGTTGAACATGTTTCCAGTCGGAACAGGGGGTGGTTGTAATTAGTTTGGCCTGGTCCTTAGTGCTCAGCCTGCTGACTTTCACGCGATTCTGACAGAGCTGGGGAGAAGTTCGCGCCTGGGAGGGCCTGGCCTGGTCACCAGGGGTCACTCGGGGTCACCGGGAGCTGTCTCTGTGCTCTGGCCCCTTACGGGGTGAGCAGGGTGTTGAGAGAAAATGAGGTAACAGTGAATGTCCATGATGTTTTGCCAGACACCACATGGTCTGGAGGAAGGGGCTTTTGGTAGAAAATAAATGCAGCGGCTTACAGGCCACAGAGGACACCTCTCATCCTCGACTGGAGCAACACAATGTCACATTTGAATTTTCAGGACCAGCATGTGATGGCCTGCTCTTTATAACTGGCGGGAAAGCAGTCTCATGTACAGCAGTGGCCCGTGGGAATGCGGTAAACAGATTGGGTTGAGCCGCAGTGCCTCACACGGCCTGTGGGGGCATCACACTCTTGCACTCAGTTTGTATGTTCAGTGGCCATACAGGCTTTGTGACCTCAGCAAGTAGACCTGGATAGTTGTGTTTATCGTGCAACGCGATGGAGTGCAGATCTGGAAAGAAAAATGTGGGGAAAACGCAAAATCCATTAACATTTTTCAAATTCCTTTATTCTCCTGGCCATTATATACTTGTGTTGCAACCTAGCTAACGTTTGTTAAACTTAGTATTGATTTATCTTAACTTGGGGTCAGTTTTTTTTTTTTTAATTTTTTGGAGCCCTCTGTCTTTCCCAATATAAACAATTGTCATCATCCCTGAGGATGATAAGTAATATGCGTGGCAAGGGTCATGTGTAGTTTGCATGTTTATGGGCTGATGGTGCCACAACACACTCGATTGTGTTGAAAAATAGCTTAGCGGTTTGCATGGAAGGCACACTGACATGTGCTGCCTTTGCTAGCTTCGTTTATTATCTTTGAAAACAGCCCACACAGCACTGAGAACTGGGCGGGGAGGACAAAAGACAGAAGCAATAACAGTCAGATGTCTTCGGCCTTAACTTAATGGCTGTGACTTACTCTGGTTTTTAGCACTGTGATGCATCACAGAGACGGGGTATTACCATATTCCCGAAGTGTACGGGCAGGTTTTTAAAAAGCCCTGCATAAAAAAATAAAGAAATATAGTTTTTCATGTAGGTTCAAAAATCTGCCAGTTTGTAAAGATGCACTGTGATCTGTTTCTGTTTCTGTATTTAGGTACCACCTGGGTCATAAAGTCTAAAGTGTTTGGTAGTCTAAAGCTTCCTTTGGTCAGCTCTGCTCTGGGTTTCTGGTTCACCTCTTCAGATCGTAGAATAGAATTGTGATACTGTATTGTTCCCTTGGGAAAATCCTCTTTTCACTTCTCTGTTCTTGCTCTCCGTGAGACACACATGGAGGGGAGCTCAAGCCTGCAGCTCACACGGCAGGGTCCGCTGGTGTCACTGAGCACACATTTTTCTGTTGATGTGTTTGCATGTTTAGCTGGGGAGAGGCGCCTGGGAAGTCCTCCTAAAGATAAATGGTTTTCAAAGTCCCAAAGTTATACTCACGCCTTGCACGTGAGGTGATGTTTCTACCTGCCTGCAGTTTCTGCTCTACCACTGAGATTCAGCCTCTCAGTAGTGTGTCACTGTCCAGTTTCCTAAACCCACACACTATGGTTCCCACAGTTACCTTCCACCTTAATTTCAATGTTCATCTCATCTCCCATGATGCTCTGTTTCCACTTCAAGAATAACAGAATCTGACCCACAATGTTTTAGGCAATATTGTGCTTTTTATAAAAATACGTCATCCTCTTGCAGTAGCAGTGTTTTACTGGAGTTTGCAAACCAGTTAAATCCATTACCCAATTACACTTTCTCTGTAAATGTGAAAAATACAATTATAAATACATTGCATTATATTGTGCATAATCACCTGATAAATATTGGCCTGTGGGAGCCAAAGCCTGCATCCTGTGTCCTGCAGGAGGCTGAATAGAGTATCCACACTTGAAATTCCTTCAGAAGGTCTCCGATGGAGTGATGTGTGAGAGGGAATGATACTCACCATTAATGGCTGTTTAATTCTTGTCTGCTTTTCACTTGTTTGTGGTGTCCAGTGCGAGCACCCTGTACTGCAGGAAATTTCCTTTTCTACTGTTTCTTCAATCTTAATCCAGTGAGCGGTCATTCAGGCTTATTCGTTCGTGAGATGGAACGAAGTTTCAACAGCGAGTCCCGCTAGTGTCAATTGGATCTGCAACAGGCTGAGCACGTAATACGTTAATGTTATTTAACAGAGGTCAGGTGGGTGCTGATATCAGCCATTTTTTAGCACATGGCTGCCCATATAGGATTCCAGTCCTGATTTCAAATCTTTAATAACAGTATAGTGTAGTAACCCTTCCAAACACGTTAACTCAGCATCTGAGATTTCATAATTGTGCTTAACGGAAAATTATCTTTTTTTTAGTGGGATATTATGACAGGTCACACGCTAACCCATGACTTAGTATTTGCCTAGTATTGCTGATTTGGGTTCTTTGGAGGCTGTATTAGGAGTTTATCTGATGCCAACAGGCAGCATTTGCCACCACTCCGAGGTTCTCAGCAGGACACAGAAGCAGGAGGATCGCGACCGTGGTCTGAACCCTTTTGAGGTACGGCAGCCGAAAATGCGTTGCCTGAATATGAAAATTACATGTTTTCGCAGAAGAAAAGTCCCTTGTTGTTGAGGAATAGACCGCGCTGTCAAAGTTAGTTATATCTGTCGCCATTTTGTGAATCTGAAATCACGTGTTTGTTGAAGAGCCCTGAAGTGGACTTGTGCGTGTGACCCCTATGGGCATCAGACGGGAGACAAACGAGCTCTTTTCCACATAGGTAAAGCTATGTGGTTATTTAGGCCCCCGTGTCACGGAGACATCTGTCCCGTGTTGCCGCAGGTTCAACCCTCTCCTCCATGTTTGGCGGGGGGAGGCAGCCACCTAAATAAACAGAGCTACAACAGGCCCCTCCCTCAGCTGCTGAGTTGTTGGGCAGTGACGCCCCCAGGCCCCGCCCCCTCGGAGAGGAGAGAGGGGGCACTCTGCTCGTCTTTGATGTGCCGGTTCTGCTCCGGTCACGTGTGAAAAGCGGAGTGTTGCCCCCACCCACCTCCCCCGGTGTGTGTTCCACTTTTGACCCCCGGTACTGCTTCAGATCTTGCAGCCGAGCTGTGGTGGTGAGGGGGGTCCTTGTTAAAGGGTTAATGAAGTGCGACCATGCCTTGCAGCCAAGGTGTATGCGGATGGGGGAAGCCGATTGGCTTAGCAAAAGGGCAGTGTGAGGATGGAGAAAGATGGGATTCAGTCTAGGGAATACTACCGGGCCACTGAGTTCAGAACACGCCTGGGATTTTTCCAGATATACTTCCTGGGTTTGTATGGGGGGCCAGAGCAGGGTACTGGTGTGAGATGTATGCAGTGTGGAGGAAGAAAATTCCCGAAACATACCTTCCGATGCAGTTTGCTCACAAGCCATTGGATACCCCCCCACCCTGGGATCCTTGTGCGGGCCGTCGGCCCCACTCATCCGGGGAATGCGGCTGACTGAATTGCTCATTGGACTCGGAGCAAATCGAGCTACAGGTGCGAAAATTAGGTGTGAGATTTATGTGTGATAAATTGGCAACAGGTGTGCTAATCCTGAGCCGCTCTCTTCCTACTCACTCTCGGTAAGCGAGTCGAAAATAGTTTGCGAGTTACTGGCAAGGGAACATCACCACTAAAGCCATGTGGGCTATAAAAAACATTGCTGTGAGAAATAAAATGATGCTTTATTCACACAAATGCACTGGAATATGTTTTTTTTTGTTTGTTTTTTGCATATACTATCTTGCTCTCATTTGAGACACACTTACATATTCGAGCACAAAGCCTGAGGCCCAAGTACAGCGTAGGACCCTTTATCCAGTGCATCATGGTGGGCAAAGGCCTTGCTTAAGGTAGGTGTACAGTAAGCATCTTGCCAGGCCCAGGCTGAAACCCATGACCTTTTGATCACAGGTACAGAGGTCTAACCCTCGGGGCCACATGCACGGCCCTCAGCGCCAGGAGCACTTCGAAACGCAGGTTTCCTCCAGAAACATAAGGCTGTTCTTGTGACATCCTTGAGTCGGCGGCTGCCTGCTATGATCTACAACCCCACCCTACAAAACCGGACTTCAGTACAATAAAAATGCCCCCAACATTTGTTAGTTGAGATTGCTCGTGCCAACGAGCGTGACAGATAGGGGCTGAAGGCAGAAGGTTTCTGTTGCTGTCACTTCACCTATTGACAGGTGTGACACGTCATGGTGGCAGTGTGACATGGGAGCGATGTCGTCTTAATGCTGTGATAGACGGTGGTTGTTCTTTTTCAGCCACGTTAGAAGGAGCCAGGTCATTCATCGAAAGCACCTGCAGCACGTTAAAGATCGGTGCTGCTGGTCAGGGGTGGGACACTGCTTAGCAGTCCTGGTTAAACCAGTTAGGCTGATTAAGTTGTGGTCACCCAGTCCATGTTACTCAGCAGTGATTCTGTAATTTTTGCATTCCACACATGGCTAGCAGGTGGGTGGATTAGCTTGGGGTGTAGCATTTCTGCGTCTGACCCCGTGACCCTAAAAAGGGGGTGGGAATAGGGGGGCTGGGTCCGGGGTAACCTCCCCTGTGGTGAGATGGGCTCCAGCTGATGGCGTCCAGCTGTTTAAACGGGCAAGTGTGTGAAATGGTGAAGGTGTGGGTATTAAAGGGTCTCGCAAGGAAATAAATCTTAACAATTAAAAGGGGGGGGACTTCTTTTTTGCTTTTGCATGATGTGGCTCCAGATGTGGCCCATTGTTATGGGTATGGCCCCATATTGGCCATAAAATTCACACAGACCGGCGTTCCTCTGCAGGGGCTTGGACAGCCCTCAGCTGAGCAGTGCAGAAACACGCCAAAGAATCACGTTAAGCGATCGTGAGCATTGGCGGGCAGGCGTGGAATCGTCATGTCACATCTGCCGCTTCAGGGTGGAGGCGCTCTGCCGCGCCGACCACAGGGAGCTGTGATACACTTGGGCGATACAACTCAAACAGCAATTCCACAAACAAACAGGGCGCAAAACAAACAAAAACAAGAACCCTCGTCCGAAAGAAGGTGCTCTTGCGCAATGGGTGGAAACAAGTGTTGCCATGGCCCATGTGAAATGCACGGGCTTTGCAAAGATTTTCGTCCAGCTCCCCATTGACGCTGACCGGGCTGTCTCCCCCCTCCGCCACAATTCCTTGCTTCTTCAGGGAAACCATCACTTCCTTTCTTAAGTCTAACAGAAGTCGAATACAACAAAGCCGTCTTTTTCCCCTCGGATTTAACTGGCCCTTTTAAGGAACATGAATGTAGATATCAGTGCCCAACATCTGTCTTTGCTGTAGGATTGGGCCTGGCATGCCTACTACCTTCGCAAATAAATATGCTTGTACATACAGATGCTGCAAAAGTCATCAAAAGGCAGGGGGATTATCTTAAACTATAAACACATGTATACGGTAGGGTTTGTAAACATAAACTGAAAAAAATGCATATGTCCTAATTCTGATCATTTCCAGCTGTAAAATCCCAGAAGCACAAATGTTGAGAGCTTTCGATGTGTTTTTCTCACCCGTCTCCATCTTGCCGAAGAGTGTCAAATAAAACTGTAGGGTAAGCGGAGGCTGGATTTTCCCCATAACTTTTGCCTTCACTCTTCTAAGTAGAAGTTTTTTCTGGGCCACTAAACGCGGCGACCCGCAGAAGCTTACGGTTCCTGCTATAAAGCGAATTATGTCGCCCACGCAATCAGACGTGCTGCACCAGAGCTTTCCAGAACTCCGCTGTAGGGCACCACAGCAGAGCCCATCAATGCGCACCAACCTGCAGATCTTGGCACTAGAGTCCACTTCCTGAGCCATCGCCCTACATATGTGGGTCTTCACGTCAGCGTTGGGCTCTGATGTCGATTGTAAACTGAGACACTGGTCCCTCAGGTTGCACATCTGTATTTCTGGGGTGAACTGAAAAGTACAATAATAATCTTATTTCAGACAAGCATTCTCTTTGGGTAGACAAGCGAACCATAATCTGTTAATGTATCTACCAAGAAGGGCTCAGATTCTGTCTATGAAGGCTCAATACACCAATGAGGAGTACAGTGAGTGACATCACATGTATACAAATGTAGACGTTCTGAAAAGAGACCTCTGGCTTTTTCCGCACTATACAACTTCATGTTGTTGAGCCTTCTTCCAGACCAAGGGTCCATCGCTCTTTCTGTATTGCAACCAAACACGTGAGACTTCTCGCCTAAGTCCTCGAACCCTTGTCGGAGTGGCGCGGTTACCGGTTTACAACCTAAAGCTGCAGAAATGTTTAAGGCCATGGAGTGGGATGTTGCCAAAGCTGTCTGTGCATGCCAGGCGACTTTCGTCACAGGCGTCACCTGGAACAGACTTCGCTCTTCATCTCCAGATGTGACTTGACGTTCAAAACACACTCAGTGTTTCCTTTTTGAACAAAGCATAGAATATGTTTGATGAAAATGGACCAGTATACAATCTGTGCTGGCTTTATACCTCAGAGCATTATATCGGTTGTTGCCCAGTTTCACACACTGAGATGTGCAGCTGCTCTCACCATCAGAGAAGTTGTGTTGGGACTTGTGATGTGGCGTCTGCCAGAGCTGCTCTGACCAGCAGCATGACATCACAAACAAGGTGGTCATTGTCGCTTGTGGGAGTTTTACGTACACGAAAATATTTTGTGGGCGGAACGAAAAATGATTGTTTAAGAGAGATAATCAATCAGATTGTAGAGCAGATGAATTCAAGTAACTACAGGGTGCAGACATATGGTTGGTTAGTCTGACCTGCTCTACAATCTGATTGGTTATCTATCTGGATCTTTTTTTTGTTGTTCTGCCCTCAGAAAAACTCCCATGAGCGTCATTATCACGGCCTCGTCATCGTGGCAAATATGTAAAACCTGTGAGTGGATCTGTGTAAATCTCTGTGCGTGTCTGGGCATGATGAACACATCATATCTTCTATAGCAGACCTTCTCAATATATTGATCCCAACACAACGGTGCTTCCGATCAAAGTGGAAAAAGATGGAACTTTCTGGGGCCACATTGGGTCTGTGTGCAGTGCTCCAGCTCTCCGCTTCCCTTGTTCTTGTGTGACCATCATAGCTTCTTCTTGAGGCTGGACCGCGTGGCTTCGGCTGGCAAAGGCGCGGTTTTCCTCCTGTCTTTCAGGCGACACATGGACGACATATATTCCGTTTCCATTGGTTCAGGCACCTGCTGGTGACTGATTTGTGACTCAATGGCGTCTTTGTCACGTGTCGAGCTTCTCTTTTGGAATTCTTTCTCCAGGCCTGATCCCGACGAAGAAAAAAATCCCAAACAGCGGTTTCCTTATGAACTGGTGTTTTCCCTCATTTGTGCAGATTTAATTCTAGGATGTGCCGCCCCCCACGCCAGACGCAAACCGTGGAAAGGAGCACACTTTCTGCAAAGCCGGATACTCTGGCCCCGTGTGCCACGAGATTAACCCCAGCTAACGTCCTTTACGAAGACAGCCAGCAGACGAGAGTGGCTGCACAGTTTAAAGGCAATTCAGTCTGACAGCGACGCTCTCCAGCTAAGCTTGATCTGAAACAGTTAAAGGCAGATGGACCCCCCCAATCCTGCATCCTGGTCTCTGGGCCTTGTCATGTTAGTGGGGGGGGGGGGTCTTGTGGGTGGGCCGCAACTTGCGTCGGCCAGAGTGTGCCGGAAACACCATTGTGGCCTTGTGTCAGCTGACCTCAGCTCAATGTGCCCATGAATGGTGGAGACTCCCGACGATCGACCACATGAGTCAGCCGCCCACTGGGGAGCGCTGTTGAAATGTGGGACACCCACGCTTGGACCAATCAGATTGGATGACAGGATAAAGGCCCACTTGTTTTATTGGTGATTGCTTAAAGGGACAGCGTTCACAGATGTTTGGCTGTTGAACTACGTGCTTTGGACGGAGACGCCTCTGTGATGTTTCTTGGCTTTCTGTTCATCAGAGGACCCCCCCCCACCCGCTTGTTAGCATAAACTGCTCAGCATTGTGGTTATTCTGTAAACATGCTGAGCTCCAATGCATGCAGGAGGAGATGGCACGCAGTGGTCCCCCACTAGGTCAGCGCTGTGTACATATAGTCAATTAACAGCTCTGTCGTCAAAAAGTCCTTTCCTGTCAGTTGGGGCTAGGGACAAACCCTGAGAACGAATGACAGACAGACAATTACCCACCATCTCTGTCTCTCACCAGCCATTGGGTGACACACACAGGAGTTTCAAAGTCTACCCCCCTCACCCCACCCCAAGCGTGTCGCTCCACTGCTCTCACGCAACACCCCGCGGCCTGCTTCCTGCCCCTCCCCGAACGCTACGGTGTTGCATGCCTTGAGCACATCACCACTTCTCTCAGCGGTCCCTGCCAGTGTTTGGAAATCCTGCGTAAAATGAGAAAAGAAACAGTAAAATACAGCCACCAAATATGTTTTACAGCATATTCTGTAGACGAAACAAACCTCCATTAAAACCTCAATAAAATAAAAAAAAAAGTTCATTAAACAGCTGCCATTTTTCTTTAGGGATGTTAAAAGATGGTGGTGCAGAGGCGGGACAGAGCGTCGTCAGTGTCAGCTTACTGTAAACAAAGCAGGCATCAGACTCGTCATTTCGTTAATACACAACAAAGAGGATTATTATTGAAGCCCCATTGCAGTGCAATATAAGACCACTGTGAGTAGTACTCCAGTCACCTGATGTTTCACATCAAAGACAGAGCAGCTCACTGGCCTGTGTCGCCATTAACGCTGACAAGCAGTGGAAACTCCCAGTGATGGAGGGCACCACAAACCTGGGCCCCCCAGGGCCATGCTGACGGTGTCAGCTAAGCAGCCGGCACGTGGCGCATCTGTGTCAGCGGAAAAAAGTGGAGACTCCCCGCAGCTGAGAAGCAGGTACAGAGAGTGCTGGGCGGGTACTGGGACTCCGACCAGGAAGCCACGGCACGCCACAGGGAAAGGCGGGCCGGAAAAGCGGGCCGGAAAAGCGGGCCGAGGACAGAGGCCTTGGAGTTCCGTGGTCCCACGGCAGTTTTAATTAGTGCCTAAATAATTACCAAAATAAAGTAATTAAGCGTGCAGATCAGGGTGGCAATGTACAGGAAGCCGTAAGACTGGGGCCTCTCTGGTGAACAGATTGCCAGTCAGAACTCCTCGCTGATGATGGGGGGGGGGGGGTCATAGCCTGAGGTATTTGTCCCACACATGTGGACTTGTTCACGGTGGTCCTTGTCTAATTGACTGAAGTTTGTTTGGCACACTTAATCGAGGTCACACCGTTAAGCAGTACTGCCTGTGCGCGATATCAGCTCGCGCTATCTGGCTTTTTTTAACAGAGGTCATTGACCTGTTGTCTTTCATTCTGTGTAGATACAGTTAATCGGGACATTATTACATAACTCGCATAATTCTTTTATAGTGCTTTAAGATTGCGTCACCCGCAGTCATAATTATGAAATGATTAGAGAAACTCGATATGTCTAAGTTCCTACTGAGCCATTTTATTAAGCATTGTGGTGGGTCGTCCTGTGTGTGAGTGCTGTTATTTTATCTCTACTCTTGATATTTAAAACTTGGCTCCAGTCAATAGTCATTTCTTTTTGTTCCTCAGTCACCCTAACAAATTTTCTGTAAAAATGAAAGCATGTGAACCGGTCTCTTACTGGTTCCAGCCCAAAACAATTCACCGTAAGATCACTGTGGTTTTAAACTTTTTGTCGACTGTCTCAAAACAACATCCATGAATAGCCAACTTATTGCATAAAGAATGGCAAGGAATGAGGTATTCATATTAAAAAGGAAATTTATTGAAATATATGGATGACCCGACTTTGTCTCCATGGCCTCCATAAATTAGCGAAACCTGCATAATTCTCTGATCCATCTGTAACTGTTTTTGGTTTTTATTTTTTCGGAAGGTTTACCCGGGGCTGTTTTGAATTTGCCCCTGTTAGCATTATTATGGTGCTAAGTAAACATATCTGCAGTGGGAATGAGCCCTAGCATTGTACGGACGGCAGATCTGGCCGTCATAGTCAAACATAAATAGGCATTTAGCAGCAGCTGGACGTGAGGTTGGGACGTGTTTCTGAAAGTATTTTTCTCTGTTCTGTAGTGTCTTGATATGATAAAAGAGGCACTCTATTAAAATAATAAACAATTTTGGCAAACAGTATAACTCTTTTTGGTTGTGGCTGCAGGGAATGATCAAGCTGGACTTGAACTAGATTTTAGGTTAGTTCCTATTTAGTATTGTTTAGATATGTTGTCTTGATGTGGTCTTTAGGCCTCCTGAGTGGTTCATTTGGCTCAGACCTCCTTCCTGAGAAGACGCTAAATTGTACTCAGCTAAGAACATGCTAAGTTATGCGTCAGATCATAGTTTGGCTCCCATTTCCTGACAAATTTTGATTGGACCCCCTGGTAGCAAAACAGAAATTGTACCTCTTCTGCAGAGGGAGGGATTCATTAGCTAGGGGATCCTCAACTGGGGTGTTTGTCCAGCTGGCAGAGATCTCTGCCGCACCATGTGACACAGCATGTGATAAGAGAAGCATTATTAGGTGGTCATGTTCGGTCCTGTCGTACGCCGTCTTTCGTTATAGCATGCATGCTTAAAGCTAACTGCTAACACTGTTGGGAAGTCAGAGGGAGAATGACGTACTATGATTTTCCCCCACTTTTTCTTTCCAGCTAGCTATGGCGCGTACCCCATCTGCAAAGGCTGCTCCGTCTGCTCCAAGGACAATGGCTGCCTCACCTGTCAGCCCAAGCTGTTCCTTTTCCTGCGGAGAGAGGGCATGAGGCAGTACGGGGAGTGTCTCCATGCCTGCCCAGCTGGCTACTACGGCCTCCGGGCCCCCGACTTCAACATCTGCTCCAGTAGGTCCTGTTCTGCATGTGCTGTTCTGCCGCTCAGCGCTTACCAGTTTATTTGGGAGTTTTACCAAGGTTCCCAACTTGCCTTGGGCTGTGTGTCATCTCGTTGCAGGTTCCTCACGACTGTGCCACATGCTGTCCTTTATTATGGACTGCTTGTGCACGTCCGCGCCTGCAGGGAGTCTTGCGATGGGGGGGGGGGGGGGTGGTACAGCCACTGAATATGTTTGTGAGCAAATTCCTTGTCTCGGTATTCACCACTTCACCTGGATGAGGTGCCCACGACAGCCTGCGAAAGCCCTGGAACTGGTGTTACGAGTTCCTCAGATTAAACAAATCAAGGACCTAAGTAGAGTATAATGGATTCAAGACGCCCGAGTTGAGCTAAACTTTGATCTAATTTGAATGCTGCCGTCGTACTGAGTTCACTGGAAGTCAAAACCCATTTCACATATTTGCAGTCTTCCGTTTCAGTGAAATATGTTTTATTGAATTACATCCATTAGGGCAAGGCGTAGTTTAGCCAACGCTAAGTATGATAGAGCATTTATCCAATGTGTAACAGCAGTTAACCAAAGCTAATTGTGAGGCAGTTAGTTGCAGTCAATGCTAAGTGTGAAGCAGTGGTTAGCCAGAGCTAATTGCAAGGTAGAGGTTAGCCCATGTTAAGAGGGATGAAGTGTGAGGTACCTGTTTTCCAGTCCTGTGTCATTGCTGAATGTGAGGCAGCAGTTAATAAGCGTGAGGTAGCCGTTTTCCAGTGCTAAGTCAATGCTGAATGTGAGGCAGCAGTTAATAAGTGTGAGGTAGCCGTTTTCCAGTGCTAAGTCAGTGCTGAATGTGAGGCAGCAGTTAATAAGCATGAGGTAGCCATTTTCCAGTGCTAAGTCAGTGCTGAACATGAGGCAGCAGTTAATAAGTGTGAGGTAGCCGTTTTCAAAAGCTACGTCATTGCTGAACGTTGAGGAAGCAGTTAGGAAGCGCTGACTGTGAAAGAAAATGCCGTCACATTATGACTGAACACTTGCAATGACATACAAACGATTTTATTTTAAGACTTTTAAGAACCATATGTGTGATTATTCCTTAAAGTTTAATGCTATTCAGTTAGGTGACTGTAAATGGCTGCATGCACGCACGTGCACTGCATCCCCTTGACATGGTGCGTTGTGAGGCTTCACAGAAAGCATGAGGTGCAGGCCATGTGGAAGGCGTGGAAATGCAGCTTCGTTCCCCATGCGAGGGCCAGCTCTTGACAGACACTGTTGACACACGGTCGCCACACTCCACCCCCCTCCACCCACATGAATACTCTTGAGGCTCGGGTCAACGGCCCAGACGGGCTCCAGGCACCCGAGAAAAAAGAGTGTTCAGCAGAGATCTGCGAAACCTCAGTCCATATTCATCCACCGCTCTTGTGAGTCAGGGACTGCAGAAGTGTGTCACTTAAGTATCAGTACCAGCTGGCTTAGTTCACTTTGGTTCCCATAGTAAACTAGGAGAGAAAAGTTACATCAATTGCTCAGTTCTCTTTAAGTGAGTGCAGGAAAGAGCTGCTTTACCTGCACTGATTTTTTTTCTGCTGTCTTTTTTATTTTTGCCAACTGATTGAACTGAAAAATGGGAAGTAAGGGTGTACTCACACTAGGCACGGTTGCTGTGAACCGCGCCCGAGTACGATTGTCCCCCCCTCCCCACTCCCCCTCTGG
>JABFDZ020000138.1:6904095-6914429 GCA_019775955.2 Pollimyrus isidori | reverse complement strand
CGGGTTTCTCAAATTTTTTTTTCTTAACCCCCCCCCCCCCCCACACGTGTAGCTCAGATGCCCTGGGCTGAGCCATTCATGGTAGCTAAGGTGTGGCCCCTCACAAGTGCACCAGAACATTCTGAGAGAACCCGCTCCCGCCGCTCAGACATACTGTGTCGCCCGCTTTGAGCCACAAGTATCAGAACACAAATAATGTCTTGCTTTCGGTTTGTTTGTAAACATTGGGGAAACTTTTTTTTTTTCCATTTACCCCAAAATGAAAGGGGTGCCACTTTGGTCCCCAGCTGCCATCCCGTTTGGACAGACGAAACCTTTGAGTGGCTTCCCTTGTGGTGCTGAAAGGGGTCAGCATGAGGTAATCCGTTATGGATCAGACTGTTGTCAGTTTCCCATTCCCTAAAGCATTCCCTTCACATTAAGACAAAATGTCGGTCGGGGGAGCAAAAAAAAAAAAGAGTGTGGTGAAATATTGTATTGCCCTGGAGAGAAATGTTACGGACGGGCATCTAGTTTCGGTGGTAATCTTTTCAAGGCTGCTCTGTATCAGCTCCAGATGCGATGGCTGTATGACCTGACAGGCGTTTCCTCCTCTCCTCGGCAGGATGCAGGATCGAGAACTGTGAGTCCTGTTTCAGCAAAGACTTCTGCACCAAGTGCAAATCCGGATTTTACTTGCACAAGGGCCGCTGTCTCGAGGCCTGTCCAGAAGGATTCGCGCCCCTGGAGGACAGGATGGAATGTGGAGGTAGGCAGTGCTTCCATTGTGACCCGGAGCGACCATCCTGAATCCCGTATGCTTACTCCTGTCATGACGTTTGAGGAATGAAGTGGTGATGATGGAGTGGTTTCCCTGCGGAAGCCGGAACGACGATGGCAGCTGCGTGATTTAGTAGCCAGGTTTTCCCGTAATGCCTTTTATGTCACGGATCCCGACACAAATGTGCAATAACATACAATGAATGGAGTTAGAATTGCTCTGCAGCAGTGTTCCTCAATCCGGTCCTCGGGGATCCACAGTCCACGTTTTTGCTCCCTCCCAGCTTCCTGACAAAAAATCCACATTTTTGCTTCCTCCCAGCTCCCGAGCAAAAACAGGGACTGTTTGTGGGTCCCAGAGGACCAGATTAAGAAATTCTACTCTGCAGTCTGCTATGGGGTCGGCAGGTTTGTTCCCCCCCCCCAGCAATCCACTGACACTAATACTCCCCCCCCCCTTCCAGAGGGCTGTGAGGTGGGCCAGTGGAGCGAGTGGGGAACATGCGCCCGCAGGAATAAGACTTGCGGCTTCAAATGGGGCCTGGAGACCCGGACACGGCACATCGTGAAGAAGCCACCCAAGGACACAATACCATGTCCAACAATCGCCGAGTCACGGAGGTGCAAGCTGGTGATGAGGCACTGCAGAGGTCAGAACCCCCGCCCCCCCACATACAGTACAGTGCAAAGGTCTTAGACAGCCAAAGAAAATAATTTAAATTGATCTTCATGTTGATGTAAGACTGATATTTTGTCTGAAAAAGTCTGTCAATATAGCCATTGCAAAACCTCTCCTGAAGTCACTGCAATATCTGCCCCTTCCTTGATTGCCTAATGAGCATCTCACAAATTAAATAACAAATTAAGTATTAAATTAAGTAATTAAGCTGGTGGTGAAATTGAACCAATACTTTGAATTGCTGAAACGCCCCCTGAAGGGGAGTATTTAAATCTGAAGCTATGTTTATCTATTCATCCAACAAGATTACAGTAACTTTGTGAAGAGCGGAAGAACAGTGACAGTGTTACTTCATTTGCTTATGTTATAACGTGAAATAGTTGTACTGTCCAGATGAATAGCCTTAAATATTCTCTTTTTTTTTTACCTCTGCCTATTCTGTAGGCGAATTAAAAAAAAACACGGATCATATCACTGCAGTCAGAAGACAAATTACGACATGAAGATGTCACTCACGGATATTTAAATGTTGAGCATGAATCGGAATATGAGTTCACACATTTAAACGTGTTTGTAGTTACATGCTCCGGTGTTGGACTTTGATCTGCAAAATCAAAGCACATTTCACAGTCACTTTGCAACCACAGTGAACAAACTGAGAGTAAACGGCGGCTGGCGGAGCAGCCGCTCGGGATGAGCAGTGCGCCGGGGCCTGTGATCCACCCCTCTCAGAGTGCTTTGCATTTCTTACTAATTGGTTCAGCGTTTAACGTTTGAAGCAGAGCCAGAGACAGGTGAGAAGGTGGCTGCTGTCAACCGCAGAGGTGAAATGCACTCTGGGAGGGATTCCTACTTTTTATGACTCATCGTTCTGTGTGTAAGAGCAACAAGAAACAACACAAATATATAGAGACATTGAAGTTCAAAATGACAATCGGTGTTATCATCTCGTTCCTCGACCACAGATTCGGTAATAAAATTCAGGCCGGTTTTCTGTAGCCGTGGGGACAGACAGAAGGTAACTGAAGTGCAACATCTTTCCTTGATGTTCAAATTGAGTTACTTCAGACCCGGAGTTTCGTGGAAGCTGACTTTTGTACCTCGCTGTTCCGTGGATGGGGATGAATTCCTTCCTGTATTTAATTCCTGCTAGACCTTTCTCAAATTATTCTGTGGTCTGTATTCTGTAAGTAAGTCATTGTCTATTGTTTCCTGCGTTGACAGGACTTGCTACTAAGTCGTGAGTCTTTGTGATTGTTCCAGTAAATGTTTTTTATTCAAAACTCCCCCGTATATCAGCCGTTTACCAAAACAGAGTGGACCACCCCTGCTTCTCCCTCTACTACACATTTGTCCCACAATGCTAGACATTGCCTTCTGCTCTTGTGTGGTAAAAACCGGTCTTGGGTCATCAAACAGCCAGTCTTGTTGTAGAGAGGCTTCCATAGTCCATCCTGTCCTCCAGTGGAGATGTAAACACAATTTGCCGTTTGATGGACAGAACGTGTACTTGTCCTTCCCTAAAGAGGTTTATCCCTGCAGCACACTCTTTAGTTTGTTTAGATCATGTCATTATCCTGCTGGATCTACACAGCATACAGCTTTAA
This sequence comes from Pollimyrus isidori, assembly GCA_019775955.2. Lineage (NCBI taxonomy): Eukaryota > Metazoa > Chordata > Actinopteri > Osteoglossiformes > Mormyridae > Pollimyrus > Pollimyrus isidori. The sequence goes on along the minus strand of JABFDZ020000138.1, from coordinate 6,911,384 downwards.
CCGTAGGATTTAGCTAAAGCCTTTTTTTAACAGGAACAATACAGCCTCCATCTAGTCCAGATCCTCCACCATAATACCACTTTCCCTCATTCCTTGAGCCTTGAATCCTCTTCATTTACACAGATGGCTGTCAGTGAGGAGTGGTTTGAATAACTGGTAACCTTCTAAATATAAAACCAAGTAAATAATATTTAAGGTAAGACAGAGAGCTCAGATGTCAGGGCCCTTCTGGACACTGAGACAGCTGGGTTTCTGAGGGAATGCCTCAGAGTACGCCAGCCATTAATATTACTCAGATATCAGGTACTTTGCAAGCATGCTAATTCATATGCCAGTTTTGCTTTTTAATACAAGAAACAGATATTATTAAAATAAATAGAATTATTCCTTAGGCTCCAGGCTTACTGTGACCTACACTGGATGAATGCTATGGGAGATGGATGGATGGTCTAATCGAAGGGTGTATGGATTATTCCTTAAGAAAATAACGTGACTTTGACTGTAAACATAACACGGCATTATATTTTTCGCAAGTATACTGATACCGTTATATGAGTAATTTTCGATTGTGAGGAGCTGGCAGATGAGTTTGAGGGGTGTGTTGGAACAGAATGGGGGTCATATAGGTGAGTAGAGAGATTGCATAATATCAGCTGTTTAGACCCATAGTTCCATGGATGAGCTTCAAAACCGAGCACAGCAGCCTGCCTGGAGCAGCTAGCTGGGCAAAGAAGCACCACAAGCCATCTAATGCTGAAGAGGCTGCAAAGTAATCCAATGGATATCAGTAGTCAGGGGCTTGATCTGCTGAAGCCACTGGCGATGCTATTACTGTTCACTAGGGGGCTCCCTTTTCTCTCCATGTCATCACTATGTCACTCACAACATATGAGAAGCATTATCCCCCACTGCGACTCCTCACACGCCCTCATCTCCGGCGGTTTTGCAGCCTCCCCGTAATAAAGATATTTTGCAGGCTCTCCCACCTCAGTTATAGTGCATCATAATGTTTAAGGGTGGCTGCAGGACTCCTCTTTGATCTCATGTCGCCTCTAGGGGCCTTTCGGTCTGAAGAGCAACCTGGACAACACAGCCATCTCTAAAGGAACTCATAGAACCTGACAAACGCAATTTTTTTTTTCCCGCCCATTAATTTCAGGCTTGTAACTTTGGATAGGTTTAGTGCACAGACATGAAACACATACCTTTTGTGTATATATAAAACAGGGCATTGCTGTCTATCAGATAACTTCAAATAGATTACCAGAAGTTACCAAATGGATGCTCAATCAAAGATATTCATTTCCGCCTGGCACTTACCATGTATTCCTTCACAATACAGAGCCATAAAAATGTCCCCAATGAAACTCTGCATTCCCACATCATAGAGACTCTAATGTCAACGTTTGAAAGATTATATTTGTAGCGCCTGCAACTTTTTATATTAGGTATATCCATCACCATAACTGCTTAATCCCAAATGGGATCACCGAGCCTATTCCAGAAACAAGGAGCACAGGTGGGAACCAACTCTGGGTAGGTGCCAACACACTGCAGGGCACATGCATGCAGCCACAATTTAGACTCACCCATCAACCTGCCCTGCACACTTTTGAACTGTAGGAGGAAACTGGAGCCCCTGGCAGAAACCCACACGAACACAGGGAGAGCATGTCAGCTCCACATAGGAAGGACTGAGACCAAACCCAAAACCGAACCCAGGACCTTCTCACTGTGAGGTAGCAGTGCTAAGCACTGCACCACTGTGCTGCTCTGTGGCCCTTAGATGAGGCTAAAAATTGAGAAATTTCAATAGGCACAAGTAGAGTTATGACATCAGCCCAGAATGAGCTGAAACCAAAAACATACAGGATATGTGGCTGCCTCATGTACCTATCATGTAATAAGCCTAAAATCAAAGGGATAGAAAATGCTCAGAAATGGACAGGGCTGAAAGGATTAAGCATTTCTGGAGACCTTGGAGCCACATCAAGTTTTCTGTGTGATTAATATGCCAATTTCACTGTAGAACTGAGGTAGATAGGGACTTGACTCCGTCAGCTAGTGAAGGAATTTTACACCTGAGATCAGGCACCTTCTTTGGTGTGGACATGACTGCGATGGCTTGATTCTGTCAGCTCTGGCCCAGTGAACCCTAGCTTGACCCAAGTTGGCTTTCTGAACCATTTTTGTTGATCCACACCCACAGAAGGGACTAGCGTTTTCTGCTGCGCCATCTCTCCTCTTCCCCTCTTTTTTCTCACAGACACTAATGGCAGTCAGCTGGGCAGCTACCCACAGGTGACTGTAGTAGAGCCTGAGAGCTAGGTTCCTTCGGACCTGGTGGCATGAGCCTCTCTGTGTCCCTAGTGGAACACTGCATGGTCGTCGCTGCCCTCCAGTGTCAGGATGGCTCAGTAGTTAGTCTTCCATCACACGGGATGGCACAGGCTGAGGTAGGACGTGAAACCCGCAGCAAGAGGCAGGAGTCATCTGACCCGGGCCAACTCCCAGCTCGGCGCAAGTATGCCAAGCCTAAGGTCTGGAGCCCATCAGGAGCATGTCCTGGTTCTGAAACAGTAGCCTCAGATGTGCCCTGAGGTAGTGGAAATGTGGAGCGGTGCTCATTCTCCATTCTCCATGTGATACTGACTCCCTGGCTGGGTTTCTGCATCCCTCTCCCCGCTTGGTGTACTCTGTCGCACGGGGGCATGCGTGTTTACGCCTAGATAGCGGGGCGTCCCATGGCCTGGCCGGCCCCTTTGTCTTCTGCACGTTTCGGCGAAGCTTTCAGCCTGATCGCGTTTGACTTTGCCCGCTGTTTGATTTGGAAAGCCAACGTCCGAGTCCGTTCCTTAGCGCCGAGCGTGCCGTAGACGCTAAAACACAGATGGGGCTTCTGTGGGAGAAAGAGACTTTTACTTCTTGTGAGGAGAAGTTTTACTGCTCTGCTCAGCAGTTGGATGCAGGGAATCCCATCCAAAAGGAACATAGATCCCTCCTGCGTGTAAACAGAGCCGGCTTTCTAGGAAGGCATTCTCAGGCCGTCGCTTTCTCGAGTCAGCTTCAAACCGCTTGTACGGCTGACCCTTTTTCTGACGGCCTGTTCTGGGTCCAGTGAGACATGTTCGGCTCATTTCCCAGGGTGGCCTAAGCACACTAATTGCCCGATGAGGCGCTGGAGTGATTATCCATAACCCGTGTTCTGGCGGCCGTGATGGCTGGCCCACAGGATAATCTCCATTTAATTAGTCAGCTTTCCGGGTTTAAGGTGCGGTTTGGTAATGCAGGTTCCAGGGCTTTTACCTGCGAGACCACAGAGTTCATGTCCATCTCCATTCTTCGCCAACTACAGAATCAGTGCTTGGAAACTGAAATGGACAAATTTACGTGCGTGAACTATTCCGAAACACACCTATTCGCTGTTTCCGCTTTGGGTTTGTCTGACCGACAGCTACTTCCGTGGCAGTTCAGCTCGAGGCCGAGGTCCAAAATGAAAATAAATGCGGCTTGAACGTCTGAGAATCCCTAATGTCCGACAGAAACACGAGCCTATGTCAGGGAACGTCAGTTGGACAATTTATTCACAGCAGTTAGGATCCACTTTGCACAAGCTGGCCTCTGGTTTCTGAGCGGGGTGGCCGCTGGCTATGGCAGCCCAGAACCAGACTGGGAGCGCAATGGGCTGCCTGGCAAAGCATCCAAACGGCCCGAAAGAACCCAGCGCTCTCTCTGTATCATAACAACTGTCGGCTGGATTTACCGTTTACATCTTCAACTTTTTTTTAGAGGGATTAATATGGTAGACTGATGTTTTTTTAATGGATGTGTTGGGCATGGTAAATGATTTAATTCCCTTAAATGTTGCAGAACTCCAGTGATTCATAGACAACAAACAGTAAAAAAAAATAACACGCATTGAGCTAACTCGACTCGCCACTAACTTTGCATTTGCTGTATGTTTTCTTTTAGCTGAAATCCTCAGTCTGTCTATGGGAAAGCCGTCTTCAAATGTCAAAACCATCCTTCACAACGAGTCGCTCTGCATTTAACTACGGGTATTAAAGGAGGAACATCCTTTCAGCCGATGTGACCCATTTGGCTGGCAATAGAGATCTTAATCAGTTCAAACTTGCATTCATTAATACAATTAGTTCTGTTTGATTACACTTGTCTCACAAAGAAGTCTTTTAGTCAGAAAGCCATTTGCGTCAGTTTTATAAGTCTTGTGCAGGTCACATTCTAGTGGGGGATGATGGTTAACTGTCCTCAGAAATCTGTATGAAATATTGCCAACACCCAACCTCCTCCCCTCCAGGAACCATTATCACACCACAGAGAGGGGAAGAATTTATGTGGAGAGCTTGTCAAACCAGGGAATACCGTTTGGGATGTTCCTTTTCCATACTTAATGGATATCCATAGATGCGTATGGATGTAGATATAGTTACGGATATATAGATATCGATATAGGTATAGATATATATGTAGCTGTATAGAAGAAGCTGATGTGGAGGTTTGTCAGACACATCAGCTGCCTGACATCAGCCTGACCTTCTGCGGGGCGGCCCACCACTGCCCACCACAGAGCCGTATACTACTTGTGGGACAGAGCTGGATTCATCTTATAGCTTTTTCCTTTCATGGGGGTTGGGGGTGGGATATGAGTGAGCCTAACCCCTCCAAATGTCGCGGTTTTCCGAAGGCCGAGGGGAAACATCTGCTGTGCAGTTGCAGGGGGGCCCAGACGCTGGAGGGCCGCTCTGATGGGTGTCTTCAGAGGGGTGTCCCGGCCTGATGGGCGGGAAACACTGCAATCGCGACGAATCCTTTTCCGTCTGTTTCCATTTCCCGTAAGTGGGGGGTGCTGTTCCCCTTCCCTGACAGAGTGATATCGGCATGATGCCGTCGGGTATGATGCCGCAGCCCCCCCCCCCATGGTGCACTGAGCTACTCCGTTCACATGTCACATCTGTTCCCAGGCCTATCTTAAGCTGAGCCCTCTGAAGCAGATCACTGCTTTATTACTAGGTGAGACCCCCAAATCACTGAAACTGCGCAGTAATCACAGGAAAGAGGGAAAACAAAACAAACTAACAAGCCAATCCTTACCATATTTGTGGAACTCCTTGTTTGTCATGCCAAGGGTGCAATGACTGTCCCCTAGAGAGAACAAATGTGCAGCATCACACCTAGGCTGCCACTACAGATATCAGCGGCCATCTTTGTTTATGTTACTGTTCTACTGTGGAACTAACTCTCAGAGAACTATAGGTATCTCTAGATTTATGTCTAGGTTTCACCTCAGAAGTGAGGACGTAAGTCCAACTGGACATATCTCGATTATTATGGGGGAGAGGTGGTCAAATATACTATGTAATGATACATCACACACATTATAACATGTTATATAATATGTACTGTGAATTTTTTTCCTTAGTTCCTTAGTTACAGTAAATACAACACACATCAGTACAATAACAGTAAAGAATCTGTCAGTGACATGTATGAACAGTATTATAAGTTGCTGTGTATCATTACATGGCTGGCAGTACGACTGGTTTGTTTTGGTTCTTGCAGTAGGCTGCACACGTGCTCTGCTGACGTCCACTACGTCTGCTTCAGATCTCTCTCGATACGTTCTATTAGTGCTATTATGGGACCCAGGGCATATGTACGATCGGACGGAACTCGATAGGACGTTAAGTCGATGGATGACTGTACGTATAAATAATGCATGAACAGATACATATATACAAGCACACCGATAAATACACATTGTCAAACACACAAAGGAAACATCTAGATCAGGCAGGCAGAGTGCCGTGCGCTTCCTCCGACATTAACACACTCATGCTGTGTGCTTGTGTGTGACGTTCCCCTTGTTCACGACACACAATACAGGATTCTGTATTTCCAGTGTTTCTATGGGCTGCTTCTGGAACTTTGTCACGTATGCCTCACTCAAAGGTCTAACAGCACGCGCATTTATGGGATTAGATTAACCCATGAAAAGGGACATTAAAAAATGTGTACCCGTGGCCTGACCCTCATTGCCCTTTGGGCTTCCTCAGACCCAGGCGACGCACAGGAGCCGACCTCAGACACCTCAGAGGCAGACGCTCTGGTGCGAGGCCCCACCTTTCTCACTAACCAATGGGTCGAGTGTCCTTTGCTTGATTGACAGGCGCTTGTGAGAAGTGCAGAAACGAGACCGTACCAGTGTTAGCGAGGCCGCAGAGGCCCGCTTTGCACGTAGCCTATCCTGTTAGCCGACCTGGGTTTTTATTTGGCCCTATAAAAATGGCAGAGCGAAACAGTACACTCTAATTGTTCCTGCAGGAATCCAGGTCCAACATCGATACTGGGAAATAAATCGCGTACCAGAGTACCAGTGGGACTTCCACCCTTGTTTAAGAGCAGCAGCTAGTAGATTGCTTTCCGCTCACCCCCGCTGCTCCCCCCAATAACCCCCCTGTCATGAGACACCACTCGGGACGCTGAGTGCCGTAGCGGCCTGGGCTGGCCCCCCACCCCGAGGAAATGCAACTTGAGGGTGAAATCGAAAACAAATGTTACCCCAAATCGTTTGTTTTAATGCGAGTTGGGAGGGGTCATGTGCATTTATTTCCCCCTTTTTTTCTCTGGCCATTTTCAACACTAACATGCTTTGAAAAGAGGATTTAACTTTTCCTCCTAACTGCCTTCAGTGCTTTCCAAGAACATGGGGGCTATTTTGGGGACTGGAGCAGAATCATATCTGATGAAAGAGACACACTTAGAATGGGACGGATATACATAGGATGTATGCATGTATACAGTATTTCTGAGGGGTCCTCAGTTAAACCTTTGAATTAAGTAAATTTGTGTAAGGAACGTGTACATATGTAATCTGGGGCTGAGTAAGATAGGCTGCATCCATCTGGCCACCGGTGAGCTTCACTGTGGCAGTGAGAATGGAATGGAATCAGGATGTGAAGTTAGGTTACTTGCAGGTGTCCTGCGATACTCTAGCCGCAATGCCTATCGTAGGCTGCTGATTTATTGGAAACAAATCATTCTAATTGCAACTTAAATGCAGCAATGGAAGGGGCCATGTTTTTGAAGATCATGACGACAGCAGACTAATAGTCGTTTCTCTGGCCCTTTCCAGATGGCAGGAGTAATTGAGATTTGCCTTACAATTACAGTAGAGATTTGTAATATTTAACGGGCCCTTTGAAGTTTTAATTGGCCCCCGGATCCCTGTATTTCCATGGCTTCTGGGGGCTGCTGGTGGCGTTCGCTGG
>JABFDZ020000138.1:6809753-6830384 GCA_019775955.2 Pollimyrus isidori | reverse complement strand
GGTCATCGGGCGGGGCTCGAACCAGCAACTCTCTGGTTGCTGAACGACAGCACTGCCCTCTGCACCACCATCTTCCAGGCAGGGGTCTGGGTAGCTGAAACACCCCCAAGCATCGCTCTACTCAAAACAAGCCAGCCTGCAGTCCCACATCTTAGGGTAGAGGGCGAGCACACAGCGTTCTTCTCTCTGATCTCCCTTTGCTGCCTTCAGCAGTGCTGTTTTTGTAAATGAACTAATGAAAAAACAAGCGTTCTCTCTTCTTATTGAGAATTATATTTCAGATCATGTACAAGGAAGTTGAAACAGTATGGATACTTTTCCTTTGCTATTGCAAACAACCTGAAGATGTTTGAAAACATATGAGAACATGAGAAAGGAACCTTTTTTTAGTGGTCGACAGTCGTCCACAACCACAGTTACAGCGCTCACAGAAAGTGAGGGGAATCTTGCTAAATTCTGTAAAAATCTGGCAAATGTATTGGTTTCATGACAATAATCCATTAACAAGCAGTGTTTAATATATCCACACATATCTGCGCAGGCATTTTTTTAATTCAGGGTGATTATTTTTCAGTGACACATTCAGTTCTGTATTTGCCATTTTATTATTAATTGTAATTGTAGTCATTGACTCTGAAAGGGATATTAAAAACGCATGTTGGGTTGGGTTAGGTTAGGTTATGTTAGGTTGTGTTAGGTTATGTTATGTGGTTTAGGTTAGGTTGTGTTAGATTAGGTTATGTAATGTGGTATTAGGTTGTGTTATGTGGTTTAGGTTAGGTTGTGTTAGGTTAGGTTATGTTAGGTTGTGTTAGGTTAGGTTATGTTAGGTTGTGTTAGGTTAGGTTATGTGGGTTAGGTTAGGTTGTGTTAGGTTAGGTTAGGGTTATGTTATGTTATGTGGTATTAGGTTAGGTTGTGTTGTGTGGTTTAGATTAGGTTGTGTTAAGTTAGGTTATGTTATGTTAGGTTAGGTTATGCGGCGTCATAAAATATTGGCATCACATTGGCAAGTCTCACGTTCAGCTAAGACCACCACTGGGCCATAATGTGACAGTCTGGGCAGATACAGGGACCTGCTGCCAGCAGCCCCCCTTTCATGTCTCAACAAGTGCCCTCTGTGTTCAGTTAGTGCGCGCGGGGGAGTGCTACATTCTTCGTACCATCTGAACGCGGCAGGGGTGAAGGGGGAGAGTACAAGTCTCCAAAACAAGGAGATGGGTGTTGGTTTCCATGGAAATGCACGACCCAGGAGTCACAGGCCCAAGGAAGCCCGGTGGTCTGTATTCAGGTGAAGTTTTCTTGTAGGAATGCAACTCGTAGTGTGGCCAAGTCAGGAAAACGCTCAGTCACGCTGTGGCACCTCGTTAGACAGAGAAGCACCAGAAGTGGCCTCCCTACCTGACTACACTGCGGCAGTTTTCTGTCAACTAGACATTTCAAGTGTGAGGATTCTGAAAATAATGAGGAACACTGGCAGTTTTATCCTTGATCAAATGCTCTTGCTTAAGTTTTCATATCTGTGTATAAATGTGGGGGCTTCTCACTGCCAGGTGAATGAGTCTCTACATGGCTGCTCATCGTACTGAGCATGAAGCCCTCATCTGGGAATAGAATGATGGATGGTAGGCGATCTTACTCTGGGACGAGGACGAGGTGATGACATATCGCAGCCTGTTTCTGTAACTCTATTTGTGTTGAGTGCTCAGAGGGTGGTTGGGAATTTACGTAGCCCGCACGTTGGTGAGAATATCTGGAGACTCGGCTGCTTATATGCCGAGTCATAAAATAGAACGAGTCCCAATTGACCAGCTCTGACTCAGTCACGTCTGTTGGCTGCCGTGCGGAAGACTTCGTTTGTGCGCTCCCCAGAGGGCGATAACGAGGTTACGATTACTGAGGTTCAGGAGAAGTGATTCCAGGGGGCTGTGTTGGTTTCGGGAATTTGCATGAAACAAAGGCAGGAGGACTTGGCTAAGGGAAATTCCTACTTCAGAATGAAACAGGAAAGCATCACTGTTTCTGGCATTTGTTCCTTGCATAAAAAAGGTTAGGTTATTTTTGTTGACGGGAGCTCCAGTTACGTACTTTTGTCTTTGTCCAGCTTTGTCAAACCACACGGGGGGGGGATGGGGGTGGTGGTTATTTTTTTACCACCTGCTGTGCTGCACGACAGCATAAGAAAACACCACATACAAAGAGGCCTCTTAACCTGGAAAATTTCTATGTTTCTGCAGCACCAAAATAGCCTGTAACATCTTTTATATTTTATTTTATTCCAGGCATATGTGCACAGTCCCAGATTTCTTTTCTTTATTTGTATTTAAACAGTGATCATCTGATTATGGACATGCAGTCATAACCCGGATAGCCGCACACTGCACCAGAGGGAAGTACCTTTGAAGTGTACAACAATAAGACCCCGTCTGGGACATGAACCAGTAACCTACCTCTAATAAGTTTGCAGCTTTAAAATGTATGCCATTTTCAGATTGCTCAGAATTATGGCATCAGACAGAAAAGCATCAGTTGCCCTGAGTTCAGAGGTTACACAAGTAGACTGGCTGATTAGAAAGAGACCAAGGGGCATTTTTTGGTGGGGGCCAGTTGGGGTGTCCCTTACGATTAACTAGTTATCAGTACTAGTTCAATAGGACCTCTTACACTCACACACTAAGGAATCATTATCAGCAGTGTTTATCTCTGACTATTAAAGTTAAAATACTTCCATCCTTTAATTGATGGCAGCAATTACTGGTGAAATTTTTAAGGAATTTAAAGTGTGTCACTTAACCCAACCGTTAATAAATGTCGAGTAGCAAGTCAAGTTGTCTTGTGTATTTATTCTTCCACGCTGCTCTGATCTGAGGAGGATGACGTCTGGATGCTGGACGGACAGTTAGCAGCCTTGTTTTTCCTGCCACGCATTGGCCTCTAACTACTGTAATTAACTTAATATTGTCCGGCATGTTTTCCAGTTGCCAGGCTGCAACCCTTTTATCGATTCCCAGCCTCTGAAACTGTAACCAGGCAGAGCAGCTAGCTAAAGAGTGAGGCATTTCGATGGAGCTGCCCAAGCGGGCACAGACCAGCTTTCATTGTCCGAAACCAGCGATGACATCAGTTTATTTATTTTTTTTACTGAACTTTGCATACAAAGCCTGGCATAAGCCCCCACGTCAGGCGCCATTCGTACGGATAACATAGCTTGCAGTCATGGCTTACTGTCGCATAACTGAGGGATGACCATCCAGAGATGGAGCTGGGAGGTATTTTTGCCGGACTGCCATTAGATGGCGCCATGGTCATCATCTGGATGTTTCGTCTGGGTTGGGCTCAGACTGGGAGTCTTGTGTTCAAGGCAGTGCCCAGTCTCAGGGTAGTGTAAATGCTCCCCCAGGAAGCTTAAATGAAAGCCTTTATTTGTGCCAGTGCTATGCAAATAGCCCTGAATGTTTTTTCACTCACTAATCCAACAGTGGATTTGAGATTCCCCACTCGGGGAGGAGGGGCAGGCATAAGCTTTCTCCTCCTAAATATCACTCAGACCCTCCATGCTGTGTCCTTGGCTGCCGTTCAGTGTGGCGGCAGTACGCTCTTGCTGGGCAGTGTCATTTTGAGTTGGCCTTGTTTTATTAAGCCGGTTGGCCACGCCTTTTGTGTCCCGGCCTGCTGGCCGCTTCCTGTGCTCCCTTTCACGGCAGCATTGTCTGGAATGCGTCATGACAAGCCGCTGGTTTTGTAGTGGCTGTGGTGTGTGTGTGTGTGTGTATGTATGTGTGGGCGGGGGGGGGGAGGGGGTAAACAAGCATGCTTTGGACGAAGGGTGATTCATGCGGATGTTTGCTTCCTACGCCAGTCACAATGAACGGCAGCTGAGTGAGATCGATGTGGGGTCCGGCCCTCCTGACCTCCTGCCACCGCAAAGCAGGGCAAAGCAGCCAATTCTGAGCCCAGGCTTCCTTTTTCGACATCAGATGTTTTTAATTATGGAGCTGGTTCAGGTTTCCTTTTCTTTGCCTTGTACTGTGCCGTACTGAGGGTGTTGCTGAAACTGCATGTGCAACAACCAAGTGGCATTTTGAAGTCTTTTTTTGTTGTTGCAGATAATGCTGCCCTTGTAACTGTCAGCGTGCAAATAGCAGCATGTGATGGAGACAGAGAGGGGAGGACATCCAGCCTCAGGTCAGAGTAAATACCGGGCAGTGCAAAGAGCTGCCATGATGAGAACAGAACGTCCTGCCTTGAGAGATGAGCGTAAGGTTGCCAGTGGTGCCCTGAGGATGAAAATATATTAAATGTCCAGGTATAAAAATGCTGATATTACTTTATCTATGACAGAAGTGGCAGCTTTTAAAACCAGGCCCTTTTAAGGAGTAGATGGTTTGAGCCTTACTTTGGAAAATGATATCTTTGAACGTTTTCCACTGGACAAATCATTATCAGCTTGCCAGCAGCCACAGATTAAAGCAACGTGAGTTTTTGGCTCTCAGATCACAGCATGGGCTGGCGCCAGAGGAGAGGCGGCTTTGTCAGCTTGGGGGCGGGGGCTCACCCTGCAGGTAAGAGTGCAAGGCCTCATGGGAAAACAGCTCTCAGGGTACTGCGACTGTGAACTTCTCCATGCAACATTTTCCTGATGGATTTGAGTGTTTATAGTTCTCTTGCTCTACCCTGAACTCGTGCTGCTCTTATCACAGAAAGGTGAAGTGGGGGCTCTGAGGCTGGGGGTCTGTGCCAGCAATCGGAAGGTCGCTGGTTTGAATCCTGTGACTGCTGGGAATGATCATACTTCATTGGGCCCTTGAGCAAGACCCTTAACCTGCAGTTGCTTTGCTCTGGGTATGATGCTCACCCACATCCAGGATGTCCTCCAACTTACAGGGAAATCTGGGGGCAGGATTGGCACTCCAGTCACTGGGAAAAACAACTCACACTGGTCCATTTAGACTAGTATGGTGCTGAGGTGTCACCTGCTGCATAGCTGCAGTCATACAAATACATTGATTGATGTTTCCTTTTCTTCAGTGATTGGTGTTTAAGAGGCTGTTTTTTGAGGGTTATTTGAGTCATTCATCCGCCAAAGGCATTGTTAATGCCCATTAAGCCCCTTAATGTTTTTTTGTGCTTGTGGACTGACGTTGACTCACATTCGGTCATTAATCATTCACCACCTTAGGCGTGGCTGCTGGCCGCACTTGTTCTGCGGTGCTGTGATAAAAAAAAATCTGCCTGCATTGTGCGGAGGGCCCCGTGCCTCTCGCTGTAATGTGAGTGTCTGCCTGTTTTTGCTGGTTATATAACCAAACACGCAAGGCGTATCAGGGTTAGCGCCCTGCTGAGAGGGCTGCCAGCTCTGCGCCTCCTGGGATTCGGACCCGTCCAGTCCAGCTGGTGACTGCAGCGCTGCTGGTTTATTTGACTCGCTGGTGTGGCCCCATGTGGTTCTTCCAGCTCCTCCTGTCACCCGGTCCTGGCTGAACCTGTGGGACGCGTGACGCTAAGCGGATCCTCTTCCCGCGTTCATTTCATCCTGACATCCATTGCCATCCTCCCCTCTCCTACCACGTGTCTCCCCTATGACCATCTGACAAATGCCCACCAATAATTTCCAAATGCCCACCGGTTATTGCCACCTGTTCTGTCTTTTGAGCCCCTTGTATCCCACCGTCATTGAAGCGCCAGTCTCCCCATGTAGTTCTGTCAATCGCATTCACACGTGTAAACGATACCAACGCGGTAATTGCATCGCCATTGCAGTGATCCTCAGTTTGCCCTGCCTCATTCGAGGGGGGTGTTCCTCTGCCTGCATGGAAGGGACAGGGTTTCACCCTCATGGGACCGTGGAAACTAAATACCTGTTTTGTGCCTCGGGTGAGTTTAAAGACTCAAACGCGATGCCTGGCTTTCACACGGTACAACCAGGGCCCGTGTCGCTGTCTCGTGGGAGACCCAGTCCGGCCCGCGATGGCACCGCTGCCCCGGAGCCTGCTGCTCGCCTCACGTCCGGCTCCCGACCCGTACCAGGATCCAGGGAAGGGGGGGAAGAATCCCATTCTCTGAGACTGCCAGGCGTGACGTGTGCTGGATCAGAGAAAGAAAGAGAGAGAGAGGGAGGGCGGGAGATAGAGGGAGACAGAAAGACGGAGAGAGTGAGATAGGGGCCCAAGCTCAGGGAAGCTGGCCCGGCAGTTCCAAAGTCCTCTTTTACCCTGGAACATGGATTACGGCTTCTCAGATAAAGGTACAGTAAGGCGAACATTCATTTACTAAATTCAGAAGTTTGGTTGGGGGGCCATGTGCAAAACCAGCGTCTTGGGAATAGCAGCAGTGTTCTGCAGGGGAGGGGGACGGGTTAGGGAGCTGAACTAATGCACTACAGGTGCCGGGATGCCCGAGGCTGAGGGAGAGTGAGACGGCTAAGCGGTACACTAGCCGCTTAGGAGACTGAAAGGTCCACTGCTTTAGTCGGTGGACAGGGCGGCTCTGAGGGGATGTGGAGGGGCGGAGTTTATCACTGTCACCTTGTTTACCACACCTGTTGTCAAAAAACAATGCAGCGCTACTGATTGCTTAAGATGTGGTGTTTTTGAAATATGCCTTTGTACTCCTTTCAAGCTAATATTTAGATACAGTTTGAATGGAAATACATTTGTTTAATCCTCAGATACACAGTATTGACTTGAAAGCTTGGATCAGCTTATTTAACTTTTAGAGTGGCTACCAAGTCTGCATTGCAGGGTTCCTGCGTGCTGCATTTCGCGATGCCTGCCCATGTGTGACAGGCACTGGAGGCTGCAAGGCTCACTGTCACATTTCAACACCACTTGGATGGATCTGTCCACATAAGCGGCCAGCTGGGAAATGCATTTGTTCATTTTTTTTTACTCAATAATTAACCAAGTGATTATAATATGACAGCTGTTCCCACTGCGTTTACTGCTATGACCGCCATTGTATTTCTCCCCGTATTGCTCACTGCATTTTGTGATCTTCACCGCACTTTTATTGCACTGCTCACTGCATCCACCACCGATGCAGCAGAGGTGCTAACCCCATCCAAATTTACATCTCACTCCCTGGGAAAAACAGGTAAACTTTGTACTAAACAGAGCAGTGGGGGAGTTATAAACCATTCTGGATCAATCCAGCTCCACATAACTGAGGGGGAGTTGGGTAGGGCCCAGTGAGGGGTGTGCTATGAGACTGCTTCAGCAGTATGAGGGTGTACTCACACTAGCTGGCCCCAAAATCGAGTGCATTTGACTGGTGTGACTGCTTTGAAGCATGCCCTGGCTCGCTTGGAGAGGGGGGCCACAGCACGATCAGTCGGACGGACGGTACGGATGCAGTATGATCACTGACTGTGCCCAAATACATCATTAACATCATGCCCATGATCTGTGACTGACTCACTGGCAAGCATGTACACTGTACTCTGAGCCCAGAAGGGATGGATCAGGTTGGCTGTACAAATGGCGTACTTTTTCCTTAACACTGCGTGTATAAGGATAATCTTGGAGGGGAGGGAGGGAAGTATGGAAACGATTCTTTATATGGATTTTGAGAGTGTTAAGCTGACAAATAAAAAACAAACAAAAAAATGAGAGCATGCAAAACTGTTAAGCATATTTCTTCCCTGATCAAACTCATCACCCTCACACTGCACTGTAAGAAATGGCAGATTATGTAAGCAAAGGTCACAGCAAATTCTTCTACTTTCTTCTGTCTTCTGTTCATCTGCGCTGTGCCTCTGTGCCAGTGATGAGAAGATCGCCAGTTGCTGCCTGGCCTCAGCACGCCTGTGGGCCCTTGAGCAAGGCCCTTAACCCCCACTGTCCTGGGGGCTGCAACAAGTGGCTGCCTTTTGCTGCCAAGTTTCCTCTTACATACAGAGAGCAAGTCAGGGGAGGCATAAATTGAATTTCCCTGTATTGATCAATAAAGAATCAATTATTATTATTTAAAAAAAAATAAAAAAAAACTTCCGTAGTGCATTGTGCTTGATCTATCTAGCTGCTCACAGTATAGCATATAACCTGTAGGTACAGAAGCTACTTTGATGATGTTAACATAGCCTGTTTGTTGTATTATAAGATCCTGCTATATTATAAGATCCCTTACATAAATCACTGACATTTCAGTACAGTGGTACCTCGGTTCTCGAACTCACTAGAACTCAAATTTCTTTAAAGTCGAACAAACCAGTTTGACCTAGAACTAGATCTTAGTACCAGAAGTCGAACCATGAATGCTATAAATTGTATGCGCCAGGAAATAAGTCATACTACAATGCAATTCTTACTGTGAATGCATTCTTCACAGACTTCACGGTTAACCAAATAATGCAGCACAACATTAAAGTAATTAACAATAAATTAACCACTAAATTACGTGTACTGTTAGAACATTTATGTCATATATTTAAACTTTATTTTACCAGGTAAACTAACTGAAAACTGGTTCACACTGGTTTACATAATATTCGGGAGAAATGCCAGATTACGCATCGGAACCGCTTGAGATACAAACGCCTTGCGTGTAACTAAACTCTTCATCTAATAAGGGCAAAGGTGTGTCATCATGGAGGTGGTTCCAGTTTGTGTGGCCGGGTGAGAGGTCGCAATGCATTGCTTCAGGATCAGAATGCGTTGCTTTAAGCCAGCGCTGTAAGCAAGTCGAGCACCCCGAATGACAGGACTGGGGAAACAAACTGAAACGTGGACTTAATACAGAGGACTAATGACAACAACCAGAAACAGCTGATCACATGAGGATCCCACACGAGGAGCCGACGATCAGGGCAGGACAGGGGTAATGTTAGGATAAGATCTTTATCAGAATATAACAGAAAACTAATGCTATTCTTTTTTATCCTGTTCATTTTGTGTTTAAATGTTAAAAAAATATAGGTGTAATTTTGGGGGCCTGGAACCAATTAATTGGTTATCCATTATTTTTTATGGGAAAAATTTGATCAGAACTCAAACTTAGGATTCAATCCAGAGTCCGGAACGGATTTAGTTTGAGAACCCGAGGTACCACTGTATTCTATATTGCATCATGTGTACAGTTCAGACAGGCATTGGCAGGGGTTCAGTCGTTCAGACATATTTAGTCCTTAGTTCTGATTCAGTTCTTAATAATATATAACGGTAGCAATGTTTGTAATAGTGTAATTTGTACCGGTACTATAGAAATATAATATCAAACACCTTTCAATAATGTAGCACCACGGTACTTTTTCATTACCGATATCCCATGCAACGCTAGCCTGCTGAGATATTTGGTAAAATGTGAGACTGTCATCTAATTGGTGCGGCACGGATAAATTAAAAAATCACTGCATTTTATACTCTTGATAAATCTCTGTGTCATTGTACCCAAAACAAAACCAAATAAGCCACAAAATAAGGGCGTCAATTGTGAATTCCGTTATGCTGTATAATAGCGTTTTACTTTATTTGTGTTCTTCAGTATAAGAAGAGGCACCATGGTGATGATCCTTAAGTGCAATGTCAGTGTAGACCAGTGGGGGAGTGGGAAGGGGGGCGGGCAATCGTACTCAAGCAACCCAGCTAAATGCGAGTACACAAACCCATGAAGGACCTTTGGAAAAGGGCGCAAGACACCCTCCACCGTGAGGAAACCAAAGGGGGTGTGTTGACAGGGAGGTGGCCGTGTTGCCGTGTGACCACCGGAACCTGTGTGCTAGTGTGGTAGAACCTAACACAGTTCAATGTTGGCGTAGTTAGGGTAGTACCAGAAACTGCCACCCATATCACAAGTCACAGTGTACTTAGTGGGTCGAGGCAGGGATTTTAGAGGAAGCCCCAAACCAGGTCCTGAGCTTCTCACAGTTTACTTTCGGTGGATTGAGGCTGATTAGTGGCTCACCATTTTTCACATTTTTGTTGTTTTACACAAGATACCTTAGGGTACTGCAGCTGTTAAAAGCAGGACCATCTTACAAGCTGCGGATGTAAAGCTAAGCAGCATTCACGCCCAGGAGCATGGCTATAAATGTCAGCATCTCGCTGTGATCTCACTCCCACAGAGCGCTTGCTCTCGTGGTAACACAGAAGCACCTGGAAGATCAGGCTTACAGTGAAATGACACTGTATGGCGACGTCTCAGATCTGCCGAGCTTGGCAGCTGATGCTCTGTTTAATTGGTCTTTTGGACCTGGCAGCAGAGTTTGTTTTCGCCTGTTTGGTCTCGGTGCTGTCGGAGCATATTCCCAAGCTGTTCATTTACAAATTGGCAGCACGTTTGCAGAATGTCACTTGCCACTTGTTGGAAAGCGATGGAAAGCTTTGGAAAATGCTTCAGCCATGTTATATCAGCACTCATTCTGTTCCCAGCGACGGTTACGGCCTGGTTACCCAGCCCAGGCCAGTTTAGACCTTCTCAAAAATGTGTGGCTTCTGGAGCTTCAGTTCCTGGCACGCAGCGCCTTGGATCAAAGCATACAGATGTTTCACAGATTGTAGGTGCGCTTTGTCGGTGCAGTGCTTGGCTGGGTGAGGCAGACTTTCAAAGGGCCGTGTCTCCTGTGAGACACACAACACCTGTATCGTGTTTCACTGCTTCTCGGGGATTCTACAGCCCTGGCCCTTTACTGCCAGTTTATTGGTTCACACAGGAGACACAGGACCTGAAACACATAATCAGTTTATTTTCTTCTCAGTAAACCTGTGGATTGATGTCTACCAGGGTTTTGGGTTAGTTATGGCCTTCACACACGGGGATAACTGACAATAAGAGAAGACAACAGTTGTTCCCAATACTCAGAAGTTGCCCTGGTTTTTGGGGCTTGAAGAGTTAAGGATTGGAAACCTTTTCACTGTGTAACCAGGCATGAAGGCTGTTTAAAGGTGGGTATTGTCCCACAGCCCCTCAGCCAGGCTGTGTTCTGGCAGACATTCAGTGATACATATTATGTGCTTCTTAGTGAGCTTGGCATCCCAGACCTGCCGAGGAATTCCTTGCGTTTTTGGATCTCTGACCAGTTCCCCCACCATAATATTATCAATTACTGGCTAATTATCTCCTTATAACTGCAACTTTCCCTTAAATATTACCGGAGCCAGACCTCATATGTCTTTGAGTCATGTCACCGTTGGGAGGCTGAGGGAGGCCTGAAACTGTACTGGATACAGGCTGAGCCCTCTATCTCAGCTGTACATCACTTTAGATAAAAGTATCTGTCAAATTAAGGTCTTTGATATAGCGTGAATTTGATATCTTCATGTAGAAATGTTCATGTATTTTCTAAAGTCATTAAAAGAACAGGATCCCTGGAGAACTGCGTTCATACAAAGAGCTTATAATTTAAAATGGGACTTTATGCCACTGCTTCGCTGTCCAGGTATCCATCTACATGTTCATATTGAATGTAGGTGAGCCTGGAGACTAAACTCACGTTTCTGGATGTTGGTTCTGGATGAACTTGTTTTCCTTCTCAAAAAGGTAGCGAACAAAAGTAAAAAATAAAATGGAACCTTGTTCCAGTGTAAAATAATGTTGAACTACAAGACCCTAGGTTATATCAAAATAAGATTCTCTTGAACGTGATCAGGAAATCGCTTATTCAATAAATGGGAGATACTTCATATTTTCACTCTTATATAAAGGCTCTTTTGTCTGCACAAGAAGATTTATTGATGATTTTTAGTGTGATGATGCTTAAAAAGACACGGTTTCACACATCGCAATTGTCAGATCAAGTTAAAGAAGCTACATTCTTAAACCAAACTGGCAACCGCCACCGTAAGGATGATACAGAGATCACAAAGCGCTAACCCGATGACGTCACCCTGCAGTAATCGCAAGCGCGCTCCCTCCGCGGCAAGACGCGCGAGCCGTGACAAACCGCGGAATCCTCACGCGACAGCAGTCTTCACGAGCCGCGGTTCACTTGCTCATATTTTAGCCGTCTAGTCCGCTGCAGGACTGGTGCTGTATCCGTAAGGAGTCTTTTTTTTGATGGGACACAGTTTGTTTTCACGGAAATTTACAAGTTTTCCGTTACCCAACTCCCTGATTTTTTAGCAGTTATGTATGAGGCATAAGCAGTCACTATACTGTCGACAAATCATCCGAAAAACCCAGAAGTTCCCGACACAGGACCGGTTATTCCAGTTATAATGAGTACCAACGAGTTAGGGAATCCCTAATCTCCCTAAATTCCTTCCAGTGGGGTATAAGGCATAATATGAAACTTTATGCCTATCTATTTTATTTATCAGATTCAGGGGGTGGTGCTACAGTTTACCAATGGAATTCATGTATTATAGATGGCCTGGTTTACTGATGTCCGATAACTTGATACCCAAAGTATCGTTTAACTGGTTTCCTTTAATTTTTTTTTTATTTAATCATTTCTCCACTAGATGGTGCTGTTCGAAAGGAAACCGGAAATCCGTTTGTTTTCCTGTTTCTTGCTTAACAGTTAGGAAGTTGTTGATATTATGTGATATATGTTATGTTATGTCCAGTTATTACTTTATCAATAAATATTTATCACCAGCCCAGTTTTTAGAAATGACTCAATCGCAGACCCAGAGTTGGAAAGTTCAGGTACAGAATTTTAAGGGGCAAAATCCAGACCAAAGATTTTTTTTGACAAACTATCTGAGTAATCTGTGACTATTATTTTTTATACTCCACTGGTTGGTTGAAACAAAATTGTGGTCTGTATTTGTACTTTCTGCACCTGATCTTTCCACCTCTGAGCAGACCTCGTAATGCAGAAAAATCTTTAGCCAAAAGAACCTAACCGAATACTTTACATTTTTGTTTTTCAGGTAAGTTCCAACCAGAACAGCTGCTGCTCAGGTTAAAGAGGCCAGTTTACCAGTGGACGGTTTAAATGTTGCGGAGGATCTGAGGCGGCCATTCGAACACACACACAGGAAAGGGAAGGAGGTTGTGGATCTGTGGGCACGAGGTACATGAGGAGCGACAGTATTGTTGGTTTGCACGTCCGGTGGTTGTTTTGTCAGTGTCTTTTTTCACATCTGAAATTCCCTTTTCATTCTCTGCTAGTCTTGTGCAATGAAAGTATTCAAATGTCTCATTTGCAAAAAGTGGTACAAACCACAAAGCTTGGAGCTATGCTGATCTCATCAGATCAGCCATACACTGTGTTCAGTAATATCATTTTTGCGCCAAAGCATAGTTGACTGCTATTGAATTCAGGTATATGACGCCACCTCTTTAAAATATTCCCGTGTATTATTTATTTGAGAGCTGTCTCTTGTTGTGCAATGGACTGGTAAAAAAGTTTATGCAGGTTAAACAGGCATATGTTGGCCAAGTGTTAATGTGCACTGAGGCTGCGGTTTCAATGTTCTACTCAAAGATGAGCCAGTAGGTCTCAGGCCGTGGCAGAGGCTCCTTTATAAGTGAAATAACAACAATGAAATAGTATATCAGCACCCTGTACTGGATGAATGGTTACGTAAGATGGACAGATGGATGAAAAGATTAATTCTTCAGAATAAAAAGAGTTCACGCTGGATCCACTTACAAATAACGTGACTCACCTACATTAACCACGCCTGAGAGCACCTTCAGCAAACAGAGAAGTGGGGCCGGATGACCAGGACAGCAGCTGTCATGCAGATCACAAACCTACCCCAGACACACCCTAAATGACTCCTCTTTGCCTGATTTCACAGGATAACAGACCATTCCGCAACTCGTGACTAGTTTTGATAAGTGCATTATTACTTTTCCACCAAAAACCTGCTGGTTATTTTTTTTGGAAACAGAACACTACAACAATGTTTTTTTGCAGTGATGAGCTTCTGGCTTTATGGCAGAAGAAATATGATAAACAAGGAAAATATGTAAGAGGAATCTTGAATTTATGATCATTGATTTATGATCGTTATTTGGAGGGTGATGGCCTTCAGAAGTTTGTTATTGATTTATCTAAATCAGTTTGAGTTATGCCGTCTCTGGATTTCATTGAGAAGCCAGTTATGAGGTGGTGGGCATGCGGATCATCTTTCCCTATTCTCTGCTGGGCTTCTTTGGAGAAGGGCAGTTCCTGGAGGGGAGCGTCTGCTTTAGTTCCTGTTTGATGTTTGCTCTGTTTAATAGCTCTTACCTGCTGATGGTTTGATTGAAGTAATTATGAGGGCAGTGAGCCAGCCCATCTCAGCATATCCGTCCATGCTTTAGCCATGAATTCAGAGGTGATTCCAAAGCCTACAGGCCTCTGGTCGCAGAAGCCCTAACTGTTTTCTGCTTGTTACACTGAACACGAGGAACAGTTATTTCTGAAACAGGGAGCATTGTTGTTTTCAGCTGAGACTGCGGAACATATTGGTCTCTCACGCATTTCCTCACCATAAGCTGTCTTCCATGGCATTGTTCAGTATCTGCTCAGTTGGGTTGGGCCGGTAGCATTTTATGGCGGTTCTTTGTACACAGCCATCTCCCTCTCTGTTTGAGCTGGCGGCCAGTCAAGATGCCATTTTCATAAGCTGAAAACAGGAAGTGAAATCACGGGACTCCAGACCGCAGCTCTGGGAGATACCTCACCCCTCACCCCTCACCCCTCTGCTGCCAGCATGGGACAGACGAACGCCCACCCTGAGAATCTGCCTCAGAGTGTTAGGCAGTGTCACCCCTATTTTCTTCTTCTCTTTGATCCCTCACAGGTCTCAGTGGGATGAGTCAGAGTCAGTACGGCTTCTTTTCATCAAACCTCAGGTACCGTAGACTGAATGCTGTCCTGGATTTAGACTGATACCCCTACAGATCTCATTCTTAAGTCAGGCTTTTGGCTCTTGCTTCGGAGGATGGGTTTCTGTGGTTTGCAAATTTCCTCTCCCCATGGGTCTTTTGAACAAGCTCCTGTTCTCTGGAGCTGGCTCAGGGGACTCCCAGAGGTGGAGAGCGTGAACCGTAGCTGGCTTCTAGGCTTGTGCTAGTGGTGATTGTGGATTGGTGGAGTGCGAACACTGGGCTTGATTTGAGGTGCGTTTATCCACTCATCCATGAACAGCTGTTTAACCCCCATGGACTTTCAGTGTCAAAGGCATGATTGGGGCTAAAAGAGTCTTTTTTTTTTTAACAAGCGGTGTGAACTCCGGGGTTTATCGAGAGGGCAGCGCTTTTCATATGACATCTGAGCTTTAGTATGGCTGCCAAGTTCACTGGAAACAGCGGGGGCCCCCTCTCCATTGTGTCCAGAGATGGGTTGATTATCCAAGTGCATTGTGGGTGCTTGCTGTATTGTGGGCAAGCCTGCAGCATTGATACATGGCTGCGAGGCATGGATGGTCTTTGCGTTACCAGGGTGAGGTCCTCTGGGGGCCCTGTTGACGTATGGGGCAGGTTGTGAACCCATTCTGTAGAGTGACAAAACGTCACACTGCTGTGACTGAACTACATCACGAATCAGTGCTGCATTTTGGAGGTCAGACGATAAATATGACGAGGACCAACACTGATTGTTAACTCAGCAGAAATTGTGTGGTTAAGGATGTGGAATCCTAACCTGAGGGTCGTTGGTTCATTTGCCAGGAAGGAGCCCATATTCACAAGAAAAATACTTTATCCACAATAAATCTCTAAGAGGAGGTTGAGTGCTACTCATCCTTTTGGATAGATGTTTTGGCGAGGTCATTCGATCTGTCATCTGGTTTACTGGTTGGCGTTTTTGTCTTGTGCTGATAAAAAACATACCAATGCAGAGCAATAGCTGAAGAAAGTGAAGAAACACAACTGGTTTCACATTAGTCAAGAAATATGAGCTGATCGCTACTTATTAATCGACTGATACACTAATGCACATGGGCCACCCAGAAGTGCATCTTCTCTGCACCGTAGTTTAACAGCTTTTTTTTTTCTCCTCTAAACATAGTGACAGTAAATCATTCAATCATTTCTATCAGTCAGGTGCTGCACACTCTTCATTAAATCAGCTATTTACTTTGCCCTTTTTTGTCCCCACTGGAGTGCGACAGGTCATTTCTTAAATGGGCATTGAAAGTATAAATATTGAATGGCATGTTCAGGAAGCTGCTCTGTAGAGGAGTACCGACTTAACTGTTCTTGACCTACAGCTACCTAAAATGCAGGTTTTACTCAGTATTACTGCGTTGAAGGGTCAATGACTAGGCCAGACATGCTGAACTTATGCTATCCTTGTAGATATGGGTGTCCAGATCAGCTTGATTGATACCCTAGGAGATGATTTCACTAACTTCTTGTTGATCTCTGTAAGGCTGTCTGTGCCTGTGTGGCTTGCTGCTTCTCACTGATACGGGTGGGGCAGTCATGCAAAAAGACAGCGGGACTGCGTTAGAGTTCACCGCACAGTTTAATGTCGCACTCATTACATTTCTTTATCTGTCAGACCGTTTTATCCAAATTGTATATTTTTGAGAGCAAACGGGTGCTTCTGGAGCAATTGGGAGCTAAGGATCTTTTTCAGGGGCCCAGTGGTGACATCACTCTGTCAGCCCTGTGATTTTAACCAGCCCACTTCTGACCGGTAACCTGCTGAGTCGCACCGTGCCCCCCCATATGTCCAATGAAGCAGATAATACAGAAATGCCTGTAGTTCTAACTGCCAGAACCGGGGACCTTCAGGTCTTCAGTCTAGCTCTCCTCACTCATCCATTATCACAGTGCACTCACTTCTAGTACCCAGCCACACATCCTTTTATCTTTAATCTCACTAGAAATTTATTGAATAAGTTTTCACTTATCTCTGCTTCTCATTGCATGACTTCTCTTTTCATGCCTTGTGACATAGATATGCAAGTATTGTTTGAAGAAGTTTCACAACAATTTGAATCTTGCAGTGACAGAGTGTACAGTGTTTTCAGCGGTCATGTGTATATTACACCGTGGGATCCAAACATCCCCACAATCAAATAAAAATCTGTTATTTCGACCATGTGTTTTTTTGACCACCATTTTTTTTCTGTCCCCACAAAGGGAAACCCAGTTTTAAGAAAATTTGTGAATGCTATCAAAAAAAAACTAAAAATGCCAAAAGTCTTGTATTTTGTTTTGGTTACTTCTAGGTAAGGTTAGGGCTGGGTGGGGTTAAGTCTCTCTCTCTCTCTCTCTCTCTCTCTCTCTCTGTATGTTTGTGTAACAAAGCGGAGCTTTACGATAAGCTGGGAATTATCACACATTTCACATTTCTGACTGGTCGATTTATCTAGACACTTCATTTTCCTTTAGAAAATCAAATAGACCATTTAATGTAAGTCTATTTTCTTTTGACCACAAAAACGGTACGTTATTGCAGGGCTTTAGAGAATGGACTTTCGGTACTGTACGGACATTATTGTCACCTACAACTCGATATGCAAATTACTCGTAAATATGAATGAGCTGTATCCTTATCCAGCTAGCGGAGCATGTCACATGTGACAGTTTGGTAAGTCATGGGACTGATGAAGCCAAGAAAGGAACAGATCAGCCCGACATTATGGATAAACAAGGAAAAGTGGTGTTGGTGCTGTGCCAGGGCCGTTTTCTGATTAAAGTCCAACACATGTATTGTTGCTGTAATTATGAGTGTATTTAGCAGCTGCAAGGACATAATATATTATAAATCTTTTACAGTGTAAAAGTGCCTTTTTAATTTGTGATAATTTGAACTACTCCTAGAATTACATAGTGATATTAAAGAAAAACACTTGTTATAATGAACTGAAGCGTTTTGGAAGTGATAATGAAATGAAATTATTATTAATAAAAATTAATATTGATTTAAAATGTTGATGTTGGTGCATTTTCAGCGTGAACGTCGTCGGTGACACTGAGCAATGGCTCGACAGCCCTAGTGCGGATACACCCCAGGGCTCTGTGTGCTCTGCTGCTTGACATGTCCCTCATTCCGAGAAAGGAGACCCCTTGTGGTGGACAGAGCCTGCTGAACGCTCTGGAACAGTCAGTTACATATGGGCACAGATGCCATTCTGACTAATTCATTTCACACAACAGGAAAAGCCCACAAAATAACTAAGAGCAATGGCATCTGAAGTTTCCCTGAACAACAAATCTCTTTATAGTCCCAACCTTGAAGAAAAACGGAACTAAACCGAACCAGTTCCGCCTACCTGCCAAACTTTACCTTGTTCAATGTTTTCCCAACAAAAAGCATATAGTTGACATTTGAATACAGATAGAAGTGTACAAAGAGCATCTTTTGCGTAACTCATTTCTTCTGACTACCACATTATTATTTTCACAAGCTGAAGTATACGCACAGGAAATACTTATCATCTGGGTATAGCCTTCTTTCAGTCCTAGTTGTGTTTGGGCACTGTTGCCAGGGGCAACAGTCATAGCTCTGACCGCAGCCCTCGGCTGGTCAGGGCCTAATTTCAGTGGGTGAGTCATGTTGCCAAGGAAACTACTCAATCCACATGGCCACACCCATCTGGGGCTTTACCGCTGAGTCACTGGCTCTGTGGATCTGGGTGTCAGACTAGGGAATTTCTGCTCTGCTTTCTTTTTTCGTTATACTTTTATTTTCTGTCTATTGCCACTTGTGGCCTTCCCATGCTGATCATACTCTATAGTAACCCTGCAGATACCCCATCCGATCTTCACATTAGGCAGGAGTGGGCGGGGCCATCTTACCTGTCAGACAGAGTGGCAGGCCTGTGGCCGTTTGCCTTCAGGCCTTCGTGTTTGCCTGCGTCTCACTGGCATGGAATTCAGTGGAATGTGATCTTCTTTCTCCATGCCGCCATTTTAGTTATAACCCATTAGGGGCACAGTGGACAGCCCTAAGAAACCTAAACCTCTTAATGTAAAGCTGTGCCTTTAGTATGAATGTCCAACATCAGTCAAGTCTATTGAACAGACAAATCTTGTCACTATTATTATTACTACGATAATTTTACTATTTTACTACTTTCTGCAAATCTTCTAATATTATGTTCTACCACGTATGTTACTGGATACCGCTAGCTACATAGTCATAATAAAACCTTAATTGAATGTCATTTTCTTAGTTTAGCATGTGGGTTAACCATATATCTGCAACTGTTACGTGTGAGTCGTGCAGGTTGTTAGTTCCTGTGTGCCGGGGCGTGTTCATCCGTTTACTCTTTGGTGCCTCATTTTCATATGACTGATGGGACCAAAGGGCCTCTGTAGATATGCGTACATTAGTCATCATCTTTTAATCTAATCTGAGTACTGTGAGCGTTTATTTTCCACATTTACAGAAACATATAGTATGTGCGAGATAAGCCCTCACTCTCAAACTCATGGGATGTGTCGCCATTGGTGTCATGGCAGCAGGTGGAGTGGTTGTTCAAGGGGGAGTTACGTAACTAAAAGGCTTATTGTACTTTTGAAAGATGCCCTGAACATCTCGCTCCTTGCGTAAATATGAACAGGGTTACAGCAGTGTACTCTGAGGCTGAGTGGAGCTCGTGCCTGTGAAGACCACTGGGCAGGAAACTTGCTTTCCCTTTACTCATAATTCCACCTCCATGCCCACAATGCACTGCACCTGCCCACATGTCATTCTGAGCCAGTGGCGGGGGGGTGTCTGTGCTGCGATGAAGAATACCTCAGGAGTCTGCTCCACAACCCTGCAGCTCTATGTGACTGACTCCATCTCCAGTGTTAGTTCTGATCCAGAAGTATGAGGATATGAATAGCAATGTAAATTTTTCACTTCACTGGAATTTAGACTTAGATAGTCAAATGTGTATTCATTAAAGGAATGGTCAAACCACAATAGCAGTTAGACCGTGCATGAAAGATTAATTATATCTTGTAATTAAAGGAAGTAAAAATGAATGGAGAATAACTCGTCTTACCAGTCAGATCT
This sequence comes from Pollimyrus isidori, assembly GCA_019775955.2. Classification (NCBI taxonomy): domain Eukaryota; kingdom Metazoa; phylum Chordata; class Actinopteri; order Osteoglossiformes; family Mormyridae; genus Pollimyrus; species Pollimyrus isidori. Next base: position 6,810,550 of record JABFDZ020000138.1, on the reverse strand, counting down.
GCTCTGGCTGTTAAGTTATTGTAAAGTTCTGGAAAATTGTGAAAGTTGTGTTGAAATTATTATGGTTGTGTTGAAATTATTATTATTATTTTTACTGAGTTAACTGTTGTGGGCAGTGGTGGCCTAATGGTTAGTGAAGCGCCCTGGTAATTGAAAGATTGCTGGCTTGAATTCCTGACCAGCAAAGCATCACCTACTGTAGGTTTCCTGAGCAAGGTACCACCTGGGTGCTGAATTAGCTGCCACCTGCCATGTCAGAATGTCACAATATGGGTTAAATGCAGAAAACCACGTTATTTCTTTAGCCTGAGAATGCCAAATGAAAATGTTGGACACTAATCCTCCTTGTAAGATTGACTCAGGCCAGTGTTTCTGCATCATGGCGGTTTCCAAAAATGCTTTGCGGTGATATTTCTGTCCTGCCTGCCAGCTGGCCTGTGCTTTGATGTCCCTCTCTGCGCTCCGCTGGTCGTCGGCTGGATGTGTGTAGCTTTCTGGCCGCAGATGTCGCCGTTCACCTGCCCTGCACAGTTATCGGTAACCTGGATGGTGTGGCTGCGGCCCAGCAGCCCGTAGGGAGAAGATTATGAACAAGAAATGCGGGGGCAGGTGGTGTTTCAGTTAGATGGCCACAGGGACACAGCTAATGCATCAAACTGCCTCAGTGAATGTCGAGTTTTGAAATACAACACTCCATTTTCACAAGCTGTTTCTTAGCTTACATAAAAAATAATGGGTTTCACACCAATGCAGAGATCTGTGAATTTTCTCATCCAGCCCCCCTGTCCCCATCCCGC
>JABFDZ020000138.1:6790612-6809375 GCA_019775955.2 Pollimyrus isidori | reverse complement strand
TGTCCTAGACAAGGCGCCCTGTGTGCAATCTGGGGCTGGGGTTGCTATAGCTGGTGGGGGGGGGGTGCAGAAGGGTGATTTGCCTTGGGATTTATGGGGTTCGGTGATGCTGCGCGTTCGCTGGCCCCAGATAAAGAGGCCCTTGCTTTGTGTCTGCCCTCCTTCTGCCCAATGGCTTACAGATGGTGTTGGTGGTGTGGGGGTTGGGTGGGGGACAGGAGGCGGGGCCCCCTTGGGATTCAGTGGTGCAGGGCTTTCCCGGTCACACAGCTTGTTGAGTCCCGCAAGGAGCTGCAGTGATGTCAGGTGCAGGAGCAGTGGGCGACTTCCTGGGAGACCGTTTCTGGCGTAGCAGCAGGAAAGGTTGGGGCCCCCCGCTCATCCTCGACCGGCCAAGGCGTCAGCGGGGGTAACCCCCCCCCCCCCCCCCCGCTCCGTTTTGGATTGGATCTGCCGATTAAGAAACATGTGCTGATGTGAGACTAGGAGGCTCTGTTGCCTGGTGAGACGTTAGCTTGGGTCTGTCATGGAATCATACCTTTTATATACCTGCATTTCCCCTCTGTGGGAAGGAAATGAAAACAACACAGTGACTGCAGCATCAGCCCTGAAAGTGGGATTTGTCACGGAAAGTCAGATTGGAAGCAGATTCCTTCTACTTCAAGGCAGTAATTACTAATTGAATTCAGTGGAGCTCATGTTCTGACTGTTAAGCTGGGAGCTTGGCCGGGGTTGTGCAGATATACTGCTCCCTCTGGATGGACTGGAAGGCTGCATCAAATTCCCTCTGACCACAAATGCGGTCTTTTTCTCAGGTTTTTCATGGCTCAGAGATTGTGAATCTTTCAGAAGATGTTGGCTTTTCTCTGGGGGCAGTGCTGTGGGGGGGCCTTCCGAACCCTGCCTGAGTCCAGTCAGTATGTGCTGTGCTCGCCCTAACCCTGCCGGTGGAGGTTTATGACACACAGTTCCCCATAAATCAAGTGCTTAATTTTCCTTCCAGAATCTCATGGAACCTGGTGGTGGTGGGTGAAATAAACGTTCTTAGTAAAGATTTGCAGTTTATTTTATTTTATTTTATTTTATTTTGTGCTTTCTTTTTTAGAAAATGAACACCTATGAAGATGGGTAAAATGTTTGAGTAAACAGAGTGTGTGTGTGTGTATGTCCTAGACAAGGCGCCCTGTGTGCAATCTGGAACTGGGGTTGCTATATAAATATATGTATTCCATTTTTAAACAGATTTATTGAGTGTTGTAAAGCTAATCTTCTGATTCCTGCTTTCCCTGTCCAGCCTGCACTGTGGTCTGGTGAAATCCCACCCACCACCTGCAGGGGGAGCCATCAGAGCCCCTGAGTGGTAGGTTACATAGAGCAGGCCAGCACAGGCATGATTGGGAGGAGACTCAGGACAGGGATTAGGCCCAGACAGGGGGGACAACAGCAAATGGGCTGTGACTTCCTCCTGAATCTAGTCAATGACTCGTTTGAGCCGCAATACAATTTTGACAATTTTGTGACCCATATTTCTGAGTGTCTTTTATATTTTTAAATTTCTTAAGACCTTCAAGTTGCCAGATGTTTGCTGTCTGCAGGCCAGTATGTCGTGCCAGTGTTGGTGTCAGCACACTCTCTACAGACCCCACACACACAGGCACACACACAGGCACAGGCTGTTCTGGCTTACTCTGTGCCTTCATGTCACGGTGTGCTGTGGGGTTAATGGCTTTCCTGGGACGCATTTTTGGAATTTTGCTGTCAAACACATTTAGTGTCATGTTTAGTGTATATACTGAGCAGTTTACACACATAAGACAGGGAGGCGCCCCTTTGGACGGATCTGCAGGATGGACGGAGACTCCTGTGTGAGTCACAGCCTGGTGCCTGGGAGTAATGGGGGGGGGCCCTCCCCGAAGTGGGGCTGCTGGCTGAGCGGCGGCTCTGCGCCCGAAGCCTTCAGTCCGCCGCTCCCTTATTACCTAACTCCCGCCGCAGAATTTCCGGTCTGCCGCCGGTCCCCAGGGCCTCTTTGCCAAAATGGTAGCTGAAGAGCCCGGGATCTACCGGCTTGTGCAAACACCCACGGGAGCTCATAGCTCGCCGTCCGTAACTCCAGGGAAAAGGCGCGGCCCAGCTTTCACAATGTGTGTCGAAATGACAACAGGCGCCTGTGCCGTGTCAATGCTGCTGGCCTGCTTTTAGGAGCTGAGAATGTGAGAAACACTTTAACCTATAATGACTCATATAACTACATTTAATCTACCGTATAACTGCTTTTAAATCTTGCTTATTGCTTTAATAAATTAAAAGCATTAATTATGTATATTATTGTAATTTTAAATCTTTGTAAATGATTCTGCCTTAGAAACTATCTTTTTAAATGTAGTTCTGGGGGTGTTTACAGTTTATGGCCTTTGCGTTCTGAGTTGAACATAGTTATTTCTGAGTTTCTGAAATAAACCCTCTGAAATTAAAACCTCCTTTAAATAATTTGACTTTCAGACCCTTTGAAGGAACAGTCCAAGGCTGGAGGAAGGTGTGGTTGTCATGTCACTTCCTGCCCCCAGCATGAGAACAGGTGCCAGGGAGCAACCAAGCACCCCCACAGTTGGGACCCTACTGGCGCTGGGGCTTTCCGGGTGCACAGTGATAAGACCACCTCTCTGAGTCAGCGTTTTCCCGGACCTGACAGCTGGAGAGCTCAGCTTTCAGGGAATACCATGTTAAAGTGACTGTATTCCTTATGCATGGATACTCACCATCTCTGTGTAAGGACTCACGGTACCCCTGTGTTGTTACATACTGTCCATTTGTTGAGTTAATCAGTGAGTACTCTGCGTAAGTACTCACTATGTCTGTGGAGCTACTCTGTCTCATTTTGCAGTTACTCAGAATCCCCACATGTAGTTACAATACCTGTATTTAGTCACTTACAGTCTCTCATTCCTGAATGTAGTTATTCATAGTTCCAGTGTTGGGTTACTTAGTGTCTCCATGAGTACATATTCTGAGTCAGTCTATGTATTTTGTGGATCTTTGTATTATGGCCACCTTATATGCCAGACAACGTATGGCAGACACAAACAACAATATACAGTAAATGCAAATCGTATTTTGGCTGAACAGCTTGCCACATCCAATCTTGTTTGAATGCTATTTGAAAGCTAAAGTGTCAGGCTGTGTCTGCCTATCGCTGATTGAACAGGGAAACACAACAGCTCTTCATGTCAGCAAGCAAACATAAGGCTTGGCTAGTTGATTTTGAGGTAAATCATCATGTTTTTACTCATTGCCACTTTGCTGAGTCATCAAGTTTGTTCAGTTGCTTATTAACTTCAGTTATTAAAACTCACGTTCCTCTGTGTGATCTGTTAAGTCTTGTGCTATTGCAATAGCTTAGCTGCAATTACAGATTTCTTGTGGTGAGTATTTTGTAATGCAGTCTGAGGGCTCGTGTCCTGTGACTCTTCTCTCGGCCTTCATTTATGGCAACCTGGTCCTTCGGGGCAAAAACGTTGCAGGGAGCTGGGAGGCAGCAAGAACGTGGACTGTTTGGGGGTCTCCGAGAACCGGATTGCGAAACACTGGTTTATGGTCATCAGTTCTCCTGGAACGTGGCATAAGCATCTTCAGATTACCATGGGCTGAGGTTTGAGTGACCTCTTTGTGTCATGAATGACCTTCTCATAAGTGTCCTCCAGCAGGCATACACATTCTGCTACTGCTGTGCTGCAGGTTCTTGCATGATCTGCAGTGAAGATACAAGTCAGACATTGGCCTGAGGTGGAGAACTGGGCAGTTCCAAACGTCTGTGAGCTTCAAGAAGAAATAAAAAAACATAAGTGTCCTTGAATTAGATATTAAATAGTAAATATTCTTTAAAATGCCTCATGCTAAACAATTTGGTCTGGAGAGCCTCCAAGCCCTCAGTCGGGCATAACAGCCTCAAGAAAACACTGTACTGTTTTACAACAACGGCCCCTCTGTACGTCAACACTTCTGTGTGTCCTGACCCAAGAGTAAACAATACCCGTAGTGTGGGGCTTTTCATTTCTGTTTCCCCCAGTGCTAACAAAGAGGACGTAACCCACGGTGCTTTAAAGGCAGGTCCTGAAAGCCCGCCATTGTCACTGACGCTTCCCACATAATTAAACCCCATCGCACTTATGTCATCTTGATGGCGGTGTGTCTTGTTTTGATTAGGAGCAAGCTGGATCCGGCATGCTGGTGGACCCATGCCAGCGGTTGTTCTACTGTTGAAGGCAAAGTAGTTCTGTAGGCCCTGTTGAGGAATATAATTATTCCACATTTCCAGTATGCCGGTACTTATGCAAAACATCTGTGCAAGGAACGCGGCTTGTGGCCCATAACGAGGACGCATAGTGGCTCAGCCTGCAGCCGCTGGCCGATAGGCGCCGTGGACCTGCTTGGTGGCTCTGCTCGTGGCCGCTGGCCGATAGGCGCCATGGGCCTGTATACTGCTTCTTCTTATTATTGCCTTGTTTTTTTGCTTGTTGGATACTTTTTGATCTGCTGTGTTTCTTATGTAGGTCTACCTCTTGTAAATTCTTAGTCAAAAATACCTGGGCTGGAAGATAAAGGGAGGAACCTGCATTATTTACAGCCCTGTTAGCAGCACCTGGGTATGTGTCAGTGACAAACTCCAGCATGTGGAGGGAAGATTGCTGCTGCCTGGTCAGTTACTGTGGGTTTGGTGTCCTAGGTACCTTCTCATTCATTTTGAGCTAATGGGCAGTTTGTGGTGACCACTGTGACCAGCTGCAACTCTGCTGGAGCAGGTCAGCTTTAGCTAACAAGATAGCTATGGGTTTTCTCAACCTATTTTAGATTTGATATTTTACTATAAGGAAAAGTTCTTAAAGGATATAAGAGCAGTTGCTTTCACAGACTGTGTTTAGTCACATGTTGATGCTAACCCCAACGCTATGTTCTGCTCTTACTAACTCTGCGTGTTCTAGTTGTGGCTTGCTGAACCATGCCAGAATGACAAACAGCTCCATTACACAAACCCGCCCCTCCTGGAGTTTGTGTTGAAGCAAAATAGATAGCTATCCATCCAGGATATGCATTGGTAATTCAGTTTCGTCTTGAATAATTTTGTCAGGAGTATCTTAGGCTTAGGGTTTGCGGTGCCAAATATATTAAGCATCAAATAGCTTAGACAAATGTCGGAAAAGAATAGTAGTGGTACAGATGCCTGATATTAAAAAAGAGAGAGAGATTCCTTAGATGCAGCCCAGAAAGCCTTCGTACTTTATTGTTAACCTGCCTTCTGTTCTCAGTTAGGATCGGGCCCTGGATCTGCTAGCAGGCTCTTGCATTGCCATCCTAGGCTTGCCATTTCAATGGGTTGTAAGCCTAGTACCTTGGAGCAGCGAAAAAAAAAATATTGCAGTGAAATGTGACGCTGTGCATAGCCAGGTTCATGAGCTGTACACCTCAGCCAGCATGGCAGACTGCCGGCAGTATGAGGCATAGTAGTTAAGATGCATATGTATCCTTCTGGAAGGTTTTTTGTGTCTATGATCTGACATTAGCTGATACTTATATTAGCACATTAATATTGTTATTTATATTATGGTTGTGATGTGGGATGTTCCTGTATGACCGCAGTCAGCTGACTGTTGTGAAATATATGACCCTGTTTTATTTGAATGTGTTCTTTGTTGCCATATGAAGATTTTACAAATAAAACCATTGAAAAGTTCTCTCTAGGTGCCCATAGGTTATGTAGTTTTTTATGTGCTGTAGTGATTGTGTGACCTTGCAGTTGTTTGACTGTACTGCAGTGATTGTGTGACCCAGGAGGTCTTTGACTGTACTGTAGTGGTTGTGTGACACTGTCTTTGCTTGACTGTGCAGGGAGGGTGATTTGAAGGTGCTGTGCTTTGAACGTGCTATTGACTGTGTTCTCCTGACTGAGCATAGTCATTAGGAGGTTAAACACAGGCAGCTCTGCTGCTCCTCTGTTAGCCTTCTCATGGTGCAATGAAGGGCCGCATGGTTCTTTGAGGCAACACATTTGAACCGTGAGCCATTCCTCACGTTCACTGCGACTTTTCAGTGTGTCACCATGCCAATCTGCCATATCGCACAGATGCATACCCACATGCACACAAAGTGACAGATGTATAGAGGAAAAGTCACACAATCTGTGAGAGGGACACATGAAACCACCCAGGGAATGCTGACAGATATAAGGCACGACTTTATATAGCTGGGGGCTTACAGTTATTTCTCTTCTAAGGAGATGTGGAGTTTAAAGAGTGTTTGTCCATATTTAGTACAGGACAGTGGTGCTTACAGACTCTTGCGTCATATAATGAGTTTTCTATCCATAACCTCACTGTTGGAATACTGACACTGAGGCACATTAAACTGAGTTGTATGACTCTTGTTTTATTATTACTGTAAATCTGTAAGGATTAATTGTACCACTACTCCACTAGTTGGTGGCCAATTCACCAAAAATCACCTTAAGAAATGTCTTAACTGGCATTTTGTGTGGAAAACGGATCAGTCTGGATTATTTGTTTATTTGAAAACAATTATGTAAATGTAGAGAATATTCAAAGACAGAAGGTGAATGTCTTCAGGTGTTGGGGCCCAGTAGGCAGACTCACTAACACACTGTACTTGCTGACTATCAAGGAAGTCAGGAGCACATCACTGTCGAGTGAAAGTCGCCCGTTCAGCTCCACAGGAATGATACCCAACCAGCTCTCCCATCTTGGGGCTTCCAAACCCTTTGTCCACCAAGCCTCCGGGAGGAAATTTGAGAACTGCCAAAGGTGAAGCCAAAAATACAAGAGGCACAAGTGTCAGGTCTGGCACTGCATTCCCGGTTGGCCCACTCCGGCTCTCCACATTATTTTAAGGCAGGTTTCCCGAGAACTGATGTCACCTGATATGAAGAGTGTAAACTGTACTGGGCGTGGGCTACCCTGCCTTTGATTGCCCAGTTTGGCGATTCTAGATGACCCCCTTGTGTACTTTCTGTCCAGTGATTGTTGTGTGAATTCCCTCAGTACAGCGTTCATGTGCTGCTGTGGTGGTAGTGCACAGGCCTGTAAGGTATTTTTAGTCAGAATGCTTTTTTAGAAGCTGAGTAAGAGTAGTAATGCACTGGAGACAGAACAGGTAAGCAAAAGGCTTGTGGCGCTTTCTCAGGGTCCAGCACCCATCCTTTCCCCCACCATCTCAGTTGGGCCTGCCTCACCTTTAACAACATATAGCCATTGGTGATCTTTTTCAAATTCACTGTGGTTTAGCCACACGTGCAGAGGTGTTTCACTCGCTCTCTCGCTCTGCCGCTCGGCCATTCATTCACGGCCCCCCCTCCCATCTTGAGTTCTTTTTCCATGCCGTCTCTTCCGCGACTGAGAGAGAGGGTGGGCGGGGCTGTGTGCTGGGCTGTGTGTCACTGCTGCCGCTGTAGACCAGAGCCTGCTCACTTCCAGGCTGGACTGACTGAGGACTGATTTCTGTCTCGAACAGACAGTTTTCTCTTCGTCTAGGAAAAAAATTGTCCGCTAATCTCTGAAAGCCAAAGGGAGCAGGAACGCGAGATTAATGCAAATACAGGTGACAGCATTTTCTCTTTGTTTTTTGTTTTACTTTGTTTAACTAACCGGAGAGCACGTGGCAGCTGATCCCGCTGTTGGACTCGTCTTCTAGGCAGTGAGGTCATCCAGCTCTTGTAGTGGGCGTAGTTGTTTAATTCGGCGCAGAATAGGAGAAGCAGCGGGGATCACCATGGTAGCTGGGATGTTAATGCCGCTGGAGGACCTGAAAAAGATTTACGAGCTCCTGTTTCGCGATGGTGTCATGGTGGCCAAGAAGGACAAGTCTCCGGAAAGCAGGCACCCAGAGTTACAGGGGCGCATCACCAACCTGCAGGTAATTCGGGCTATGGGCTCGCTTAAGTCCCGGGGCTACGTGAAGGAGACCTTTGCTTGGAGACACTACTACTGGTACCTCACAAACGAGGGGATCGCATACCTGCGTGACTACCTGCGGCTGCCCCCTGAGATCGTGCCTGCCTCCCTGCAGAGGGTGCGTCGGCAGGCAGCCCCCTTGGAGGTGGCACGTAGGACGGCACGGGTCCAGACCTTGGAGGGACCCACCTCCTACATCACTAAACCTGCCCCACAGACTCGTGCTGAGGGCCAAGACATGCTGGCCGAGCGGCAGGCCTACCGGCACAAGAAGGCGTTGGCCACGGAGGAGGGGGCCCTCAGACCTGAGAGGGGGGCTCCATCCCGAGGCCATCCCCTGGCTGTTCAGTACAGGAAGCCTGGTGCATCCTGGGATTTTGGGGGCCAGAACCAGCCCTTCTCAAAGGATAGACAAGTGTCTCTCAAAGAAGAGAGCGCAATGGAGAAGAGTCAGGTGAATGGAATCTCCATGAGCAAGATTCTGCCGGATGCCAAGGCCACAAAGTGTCCTGCAGCAATAACTTCTAGGGAGAGGGTCATTGCTATGGACCAGCAGGGCCCAAAATTGGCACCCATGAGAGATGCTGCACCCAAACCGATGCTCACTTCAACACTGGTGGAAACGGTGACTGTCAGACCAATGGAAGCTGCAGTGACGATGTGTACAGCAAAAGCCCCTGTGGTTAACAAGGTGGTCGAAGAGGATCTTGTGAAAGCCGTCGCTGGGGATAGCTCAGCAAACCCAAGTCCGCCTTCTGAACCTACAGGCAGTAAACCTGCCATGCAGTCACCAAGGAAGGAATCTTTTGCTCCTAAGGTGGTTGGTACGGTGAAGGATCATAATACCGGAGCAGCCTCACCAAAAATGCTGGGTGACAGTGTCACGGTCAAGTCAGCACTTCCTGCGGGTACCCTTCCTGTCCCTGCTGAAAAGATGAAAGAAGCGGTGTGTGAGATGGCCTTGGTCACAAAAGTGACGCATGAGGTTATGAAGACCCCAGGCCGTGCCAAGGATGCACCGCAGATGGCCTTAGAGACAGCGCAACGGCAGGAAGCCCAACCGACTTTGGAGACCACCCAAACCAAAGAATCTGTACAGGTTGAGGATTTCGCCATCACAAAGGTAACTTTATCTGAAGGAAGTGCCACTGGTGAGCTAGTGCCCCCATCCTCGACATCAATGGTGCTGCCCTCTCGCAAGTCGAAGAAGAAGAAAAAGTCCGAAAAGGCCTCTGAGGTGAAATTGATTGAGGAGACCGTGACCCCTTCTCTGGGTGAGGATACCCCTAGATCAAAACCACCAGCGGCCCTGAGGGATCAGGCCGACGTTCCCGTTAAGGCTGCCATTGCTGCTGGGAACGCTCTTCCCACTGAAGTCGCTGTTCCCAAGGCAGCCAGGAAGGGTACAGAGCAGAAGATGGAGGCAGTGACAGTGGATATGGGGGTTCTGAAACCTAACTTAAGCGATACTCCAGTGCAAGAAGCGCTGCTCTCGGGGATGGTAGAAACTGTCCCACCAGACAGGGCTAAAGTTATCAAAGCTAATAAGCAGCAAACAGTGGGGTCGAGCGAGGCCCCTCAGTTACCCGGAACCGAAAATGGAGTGGCTGCGCAAGCCCCTGCTACAGCGGGGGAGGGTGTTCCCCATCCAGAAAGTGCGAGCAGAGACGCTCGGCAGGCAAAGTCAGAGAGCAGCACTGCAAAGCAGAACGCAGCTGCAGCTGTGCGAGCTGATCTCTCTGCCCCAGCAGACAAAGGGAAGGCGGAGCCTGCAGAGCTGCATGCTGGAAAACCCAAGCAGGAGGTCCCAAAAACTTCTCCAGCTACAAATCCACGAGGAACAGCGTCAGAGGCAACAAGCGCTGACAGCAGCTCTGGAGCGACGCAGGCAGCGTATCGGATTCGCACGCACGCGCAGCATAGCCCTGTGGCTGAGGAGTACAAGCAGCCCCTGGTCGAGAGGGACGCCCAGACTACAGAGCCCACGTCCCTCGGCGAGGCAGCCATGAGGAAGAAGATTGTGGTTGTGGAGGAGGTAATTGAGGAGGTGAAGCACGTTGGGTCGCCAGGAACTCAGGCAGCCAATGCCTCCGGAGGTGCCGCAGAACCGGACACTGGGTCCATCAGCACCCTGCGGGCCGACGCCCCCAAGGGCAACTTGGACCGCAGACCTGACGTGTGGGTGGACGATGTGGAGGAGAAGACCTGGCCAAACTTTGTAGAAGGTTAGAGAATATCTCAACTAGGCTTTCCGCCTTCCTGTCCCACGTTTGTGATGTCACAGCCGTTGCTAAGGTTTCTCTCTGTGATTGTGGGAGGTTCAAGGTGAAGGCAGCTATAGCGGCAGCATGAATAGTGTGCTTGTTTCTGGCAAGAATTGCTTGCAATGGAATTTGAAGTGTTCTAGTCTGTTCCTGATGTTTTGGCCTGAGGAGGAAAATTACTTTAAGCTTTTTCTTATAGAAATATTTGACAAGCTTGCAAATAACACAAATAAGTTTGTGTTTACAGGAATGTTGTAAAGACACTAAGGAATTAGGAATTCTTGCCAGAATTGTTCTTTCATAATGTGTTTTTAATTATGGCCTAAAGAAGAAAGAATTGTTAGCTATTAGCCTGCTTGTTCCTGATACACTCGTACATTGGAGCAACACATCTGCAGACACAGCCCCTAGTCCTAGGCTGGGCGTGGAACGGTTCCTTCACCGTTAACACATGCTGCAGGCATTTACGACACTGCACGGCTGTACTTTCCGCTGTCCATGGGAGTCATGGGACGGAGCGAGCGAAACTCAGTTCCACCGTTTCTGGCTTCCCTCCAGTGAGGTCTTATAAATGTGGGGCTCTCTGCCCTCGGTAGGGGTGAGCTGTCAGGCTGCAGACTCAGTCAGGACCGCTGGAGAGCTGTGCATGTCTCATCTCACCCATATTGCGTAATAGAAACCCAGGATTGTTTGAAACCACAAGTCTTTCAGAAATGCTCACCCTAAAACAATTTTTCTTGACAATAAGTTATATTTAATTGAGGTAGAGTTTGTTTAGTCCTCCCTTCTACCTTTTTAAATCTTTGAGATTCCCAGTCCATTTGGTTCACAAATTTCTGCCTGCAGTTTTTTTTTTTCCTTTTTTGCATATGCCCAGAACCCAGTCCTCTGTGGTCTGAAATAGCACAGTGGGGGAGGGAAGTGGGACGCTGAGGAGAGCTGTAGTCAGTGTCCCTGGTACATGTGAAGCAGGTGGTGTCTTTGTGAAATGATGACCTCCATCAGGATCTCACATGACACATCGCATAACATATCAGACGACGCCCCCCTCCTGGTCAGTGGCCTGCCAAGCTTGCGTTCTGAGCGCACGCTCGGCTCTGATCTGATAACGGCATTCCAAAAAACTTCATAACATTTTTCAGATGACTGCAGTTGTTTTTCACGCCTAACTTAACTCAATGCATCATTGAACTCCGTATCCACTGTGCTGCAGACCGGTGGACCTGAATTTTAATCAGAACACAAACCTATAACAGAATTATAATTGCCTATTGGTAATACTTTTACCATTTCGTATTGTTCATAGAAAACACATTTTCCGTTTTATATTAAGATTTTGGCCTTGAGGTTGTCTTGGTCCCTTTTACGGCCTTATCAAATGATAGTCATGTAAACAGTGGTGGAGTGCAGAGGTATCATCAGGGGCACCATTAGAAAGTCACAGACCTAATGCAAGCCATGTGTTCAGATCATGTCCAGGAATTCACAACACAGGAGGTGGGAAACTCTCTACTGCCACCTGCTGGAGAGGTTCTGGTGTTGTTCGCTCTCTGAGCAAATAACCATGCCGGTCGTTAAGCACTCCCAGATTTTACCTTTTATTTATATCTGATGGTTTGAAATTTGACACACCTGGGAAAAAATATGTACAGTATACATTCACCAGCTCACTTACCAAAACATGTAAACAAGACAATAAACTAGGTGTTCATGTTAGGATTGTGTGGGGTGTCAGTTACCCTGAAACCAGTTGTAATACCGTTACGCATTTTCATACAAAACGTTAAAAAAAGAACATTTTCTCATTTTCATTCCATTCTTTTTAGGTAAAGGGGATTGAATCTGCCTTACGAGTCCCCTCTAGATGAAATTTGAGAGGTGGATCTGAACCAGACCTTTTAAAAAAAAAAAAACACTCCACCAGGTGTGTGTGCTAACATTAGTGTGTGTTTGCCCCCTCCCTGCCATAAACCTGCTAACGGAGTTGAGCAAGACAGCAAATCAGCGAAGGTCTGTCTGTGGCCGTATAGTGAAGCCGGAACATCGTTTAGTGGCTGGCACTTGACTGGGAGAAAAGGTTCATAATTTAATCTCAGAAGGTGTATATTGCTTATACTCTGAAGTCCTGCATACAGGGCCGACCTTTTTAAAGTCACCGAGTGGGCAATATTAGCTTAAAACTGAATCACTGAAATTGTGCAGACACAAAAATGATAAGCTGAGTAAAAGTTTGGCTGCCAGTCACAAACTTTCTTGCAGGTTGTTTGTCAGGACCCAGAACCACATTTATCAGTGATTCTGGTGTGAAAACACCTGCATTATAACAGGGGAAACATTGTAGCAATGCAGAAAAAAGTGCAGCACAGTGAGAAAGTATAGTTTTGGGAATGCCAGGAGACATGTGGCTCTCTGAGGGGTCACCTTCATCACGATGCCTTGTCTCCAGCTGGCTGGCTGGAAGGAAACTTATAGCACAGTGGACTTTATTTACGGCTGCTAATATAATGTAGGGAGTGTGAGACGGTCCGCATCAGATTCCAGGAGGTCTTTCAAATCATGCGGTGCTCAGATGAATTATCCCAGTGGGACTTCTGGGATACCATCACTACCAGCTAGCTGTCCTAAGGATCATTCAATTAGATTCAGTTTATTTTTATAGAGCACCCTTTCCGAAAAAGGTACCGCACAGCCCTTTAATTAGAATGGAAAAAGTAAGAGGAGAGAAATAGGGGAGAAAACAAGGACTTCTGTGGTGATTATAAGCAGAGAAAAGCATGTGGGCCCCATATCTCTTAGTCCCCCACTGCAAGCCGACCTGCAGAACTCTTTGGGCCCCTAGTCACCATGGTGTTGCTTCTTCGGGCACTTCCACACCGTACTGATCTTTTGGTACCTCCGGAAAGAACCAAAAGTACGGTACTTCAAATTGTGGGTTTTCCGCCAGCGTAGAAACCGGTACTGGTGCCGAATGACATCACAATATGAGGTTGGGTATTCTGTACTGAATTTGATTTTGAACATCACAATGCTGCTCCTACATTCTCTGACACGATCATAATCATTTTCATCCTTTTATATTTAATATGTATACTTAATATATTTCTTTAAATATATTGTTTTGCTTTGTTTAGTGTTGATTTGCATGTTTTTCAAGACGGCGGCTGTATTGTACATCAGATGCAGGCTATTCGCATAACCATTCGACAAAGAAACGCAGTTATTTTGTCACTTTAGGTGCTGGTACTAGTACCGTACCAAAACCATGGTACTAGGTGCGTTGGAAAAGTGCCTTTGGTGTGAGTTGAATGTAGCGCCCAGGCAGAGAGGGGCGGAGTGTTCCTGAGGCATCGCTGCTGGGACAGCCGGCCTGCCTGTCATGTGCTCCGCCTCCCACCAATCACCTTTGTTTGTTGCCCATGACCTTTCTGGTTTTCCCGGGAGCCCCATTCCTTATTCCGTAGGGGGATAATTACCGTACCAGTGGAATGTTGCCCCAGAGTCAGTGCCCCCCCGCCCACATTCCACAGCCCTCACTAAGGTGGGCCATCTCTCTCGCTCTCTGTGCAGGGATTTGAGCACAGATTCGGTGCTTCTATTTCTTGAGGGCTTTTTCTAGGAAGCATGTAATCACACAGGACCATAATTAAGCTTTAGCTTTCCCCCTGCATTGCGATTTTAGGCCCTTGGTTTAATGGAATTCCCGTTGATATATTCCCATAACACGGTCTTAGTGCAGCTTGTTTTAGAATAACATTTAGTATATTTACTCAGGGAATTGTATGGCGTCCATAGAAACGGGTTTAAAAGCCACATGTGATATACAGTCCCAAGCCTGTAGTGCTGCAGCCTGGTATATTTAGGTTCAATTATGACAACTGTGGGGTCCTAGAGCCAACAAAGGAGCATGGTGATGGCGTCTCAGGGCCCCAGCCAGCCTCCCCAGGGTTTATTCACTCAGGCGCGGGATTCCTGCCTTCTGCGTCATAGACCTCCTGGTATGGGGGTTTTCCACTGTGGAAAACTTTGGTTTGAATCAGTTTCACATGATCTGCCTCTTACCCTTTTATATCTTCTTTTTCATGTTTTTTTTTTTAAATCAGTTTAATTCAGGGGTCTGTTTTTTGGCAGAGTTAACATTCGGTGTTAATATTGAAATGGATGAGGGTATGACAGTGGCTCTTTCTTCAGTGTAGCTGAACTTTGTCATGCCTGAGAGGATGTTCTGGATCAGTCTGGCGTCTGCTGGTATTTGCTGAAGTCCTTAGCAGGCCTGGTGTTTTCCATGCAGTACCTGTTCATTCCGGGCAGCTCCAGCTCGGCACCACTGTCTTCTTTATCCTGTAGTTTCTGTGCACAAGTGCTTGTTCTGGGAACTTCATCGTAATTATGAGCAATGTTGACAACTTGATACAAATGTGGAAGAGCCATTGCAGCTTTAAATAGCACGAGACATCCGGCCGTTATCCTTCACCGAGGATCGGTGTGTCTGAAGGATGCCTGCCACAGGGTACTTTGATTTAAAGTGATGCGTAAACACCGGGTTGGTAGAGGCTGGTTTAAGCTGCATCTGCCAAACGGTGACGGACATTTACCAAGTGGTCCTTTGGGTCATTAATGCCCCCCACCGCATGGGAGTCAGGTTGCAGTTTTTCCCCAACGCCACGCAGTTGTGCCCCGGTCCCGTGACGTTCGCTCACACATCTCTCAGGGCCGCCCCCTACCTTTTAAATGGTCTGGTCGTGTTCTCCGGACTTCAGAATCCTGACTGCCTCGCTACTTTCATCAGCTTCTAAGTGTGGTCGCATGACCAGCTCCCCTTTTGATATTTATATCCACTTAAACTCTAATACCCTGCTGTCCCTCACCTCCCGCCCCCCCCTTGCCACTCCAATCCCTCACCCAAAGCTAGTTGTAAGCCTTCTGGGGAGGCTGACGTACTCAGACAGGAGGTATGGGCTGTCAAAGTTAAGAAGGCAAACAACACGAAGTAGAGGCTGAGCAAAGAGTGTTCCGTCCTCATCCCGCCTGCCGTCCTGCGCTCATCGCCCTCAGCCCTCCATCTCCATGAAGATCTTACCTGGTAGGTGTCCACGCATGTCTGTCGGCCGTTCCTGCGGGTAGCCCAAGTCGGCCATGCCTTTTTGCCGAGAAGTGTGGGTGGGGCGGACAGACGTGGTGGCTGAGTGCGACCTTTCCAGAGAGCCAGGCCGGATTCTTTTCCATTTTTAAACCTGTCCACACTATGCCCGGCTTAAATTTCGTTTTATTGCCGTGACATGCTTTTTTCCCAGTGTCTTTATTTAATGCTTTCGTGACAGTCACCATCCTCTGTACGCGGGACATTGGCATGGGCAAGAGTGATCTTTGATTTGTGGTGAAACACACGCTGCCTTTATCTTCTTTTTCCTCGATGTATACCCTGCGAAGATGCTGGCTCTGTTCTGTAGATGCGTGGCGAGAGATTGACACACCTGGATAAATGTGATATAGAAAATGGATGCATGGAAAATATATATTTAAATATGTATTGATGATCATAGTCTTTTTGATGGACATGCAAAGTGGCGTGCCCTTAATTTTAATCCCTCTATCTTCTACCCACTTATCTTGGTCAGCGTCACATGGGGACCTGCAGTCTGTCGCAGGCAGCATAGGGAGTGATGCAGCACTACACTCTGGGTGGAATGCCAGATCTCGATTGTAATGCATAGTAGTATCATTAGTAGTATTACTGTTGTTGTTGTTGTTAATAGTAAGTATTGATCCTTTGTTAGGGTTGCTTTGTTACCCATGCTGGCATCGGTGCCATTCCGCGTTTTTCATGGGGTGCTGTCAAAGGAAATGCTATCAGCCGGACTCACCAGCCCAGCTGGCTGCATGTTCTGTTTCTGGGAAAGAAAACATTAGCAAAAAACGAGAAAGCATCCATCGCTAGCAGGAATAGCTGGGTGTTCACAGTGAGTTTGTCTAACGCGTGTGTGACATACGGTGAGAACTTGGCATAAGGCTGTGATCCTTGGTCTGTATCATTCCATTGAGCGGCGTCATTCCATTGAAGAAAGTAGCCTTTAGCGGGAAAGATGTCTTTGATGAAGGAAACCTTTTTATATGTTACAGCTAGTATAGGCATCACTCCAGACAAGTGAACATAAACAACAGCACCAGTGGGATCGAGGGAAGAGGAGACGGCAGAAAAACAAATAGGGGAACGAAGGAATGGCCGTTCTGGTTGTACAAAAAGGGAGAGGTAGGCCTGGGGAGGGACAAGCGAATTGCCCTTGGGGACAAGGAAGTGGGAACTTTCCATTTGCTGGGCTTTTTTGATGGCAGGGACTGGTCCGCCCATCCTATTTTGAGTGCAGCCACCCCCTCCCCCCCCAGCCAGTGCCCTCCCACCTGTCGCTTGCGTCTTATTGTGGCCCGAATGCCGACGAGCTCCTCGGACAGCGTTTTCCCAACCCTGGTGCTTCTGGGTCACGTCGCCAGCCTGGTGGCCGTGTGGCGCTGGTGGGAGCAGCAGAGGCAACGGAGTGACGGTAAGGCCGTCCCCGCGGAGTGAGGAGAGCTGCTCTGGGGGGGCGTCCTGCTTCAGACACCGGGGCCGCTTTGGCATGCTGCCCCCCCCTTCCCCTCACTGCATGTCGGTAGGGAAGCTACCCCTTTACATGCCAGTGCATTGTGCCAGTTGTGAGACGTTTGTGCTCAGTTGCTCTGTTCCATCCCATCGATGAAACTCCTGGTTTCTGAGTCTGATTCAGTCTATCACTGCATCAGAGCCCTAAAGTATTGGTTTTGATCTCTAGATCAAAAGAGCAGGGGCGTCTCTAGCCAGTGACAAAAGTCAAGGTTACCTGGGGCTTGACTTTTTTCTTTTGAAGGCACCGGGGGTGAAATACTCAGGGTTAGACTTAAAATTCTCTGGGCTATAGTTCTGAGGGATCAGACTTAACAACGGCCATGGAGCAAGGCACATGTTCACATTACTACATGATTACTACATGACACTTCTCTGCCAGGAGAATTGATGGAGTGTTCACTAAATGGGTGGGGTGTTCAGTAAATGGGTGAAGTGTTCAATAAATGGGTGGAGTGTTCAGTAAATGGGTGGAGTGTTCAATAAATGGGTGGAGTGTTCAGTAAATGAGTATACTCGCAGTTATCAAGAGGTCACCCTGAACACAGGTTCTGTCCTGAGCCATTTTCTCAGAATTTATGGATTGCTATGGGAGAATCTACTCTATGATGTCAGAATATATAAAGGTTACTGCGCATGTATCATATACTTGTCTTTATTATGTCTAGATTACTGTTGTTTTATCCAATCATAATATAAAAAGGTTACAGTGGACAAACACTGTTGATCTTGTTATGCAGGTCACTGCTGCTGTAACAACATACAAGGGTTTCCTTGGTGCAACCACTCTGTGTTGTATAAAGGTTACAGTGATCATATCAACCCCGGCTTTAAGCAGAGGTAGAAACGGTTTGACCTTCTCAACAAAGGCAGCCAACCTGTTTTCTAGGCCTGTTGGATCCCCCTAGCATCAATAAAACCACAGTTGTTCCTATTGATAGTCACCCTGTGGCCTGATCCTCCTTCACCTTCAGATCCAAAAGGCTCACAGTTACAATGCCCAGAAGGGACGGCAGTGTTATGGTGTAGAAAGAAAGACTATAGATAAAACCTTAAGGTCTGAATGATATTTGGATATTTATACCTTTACCTGTTTGATAAGGCCTCAGCAAGCTGACAGCTATCCCATACTTACCTCTGGTTTCCACCCTACCCCCCCAACCCTAACCCCCCCACATGTCAACCCTGCGTGTTCGTACCTAGGGGCCCCATGGGAGGGCACCCTTCGATAAAAAACCTAAATTTAGGTAGGCTGACTTGCTAAGTGAAGCAAGATCTGGAGCAAAATGTTTAGTCTGAATTACAGCATGAAATGAATAACCGCTACAGTTATCTCATGTAAATGTCAGGCAGCAGTCAGTCTGCTTATTCCAGAACAGGACCAAAAAGTTGTTGCCCTTCAGTGCTAAAACCTTTTTTGCCTCGGTATCCTTGAAAACGTTATTTAGTAGGAAGAATCATGAGCAAAGAGCACACAAGTAAAGAGTTAATGCTGAAATCCCTGCAGGTAATTCACTGTCTTCCCGAACACAGTCCACCTATCTGCTGTTGCTCATCAGCAACTCTAGCAACCCAATAAAAGGCTTCCTCCTACTGGCTCTGAACATCAGCTGGAGTCACGTGACTTCTGGGAACTATTAATTGACCATGGTACCCAGCCTTTACTGAATGACAGCCTGGGGAATCCCTGCTTTTTAAAAGTGATAACTTTCGTTTTTTGGTTTTACGCTTGTTTATATGTGCATCCCGGTCTCACTGGCAGGCAGTGCAACATCTGCTCCTGTAGCACGGGTACGGTTTAGGGGAGAGCAGTGCATCTGTCCTGTTATTGGGGAGAGCAGTGCATCTGTCCTGTTATTGGGGAGAGCAGTGCATCTGTCCTGTTATTGGGGAGAGCAGTGCATCTG
>JABFDZ020000138.1:6731458-6776107 GCA_019775955.2 Pollimyrus isidori | reverse complement strand
CATGTGCAGACTTCCCCCATATTGCCCGTTAGCCACACCCCCTGGTTTTTTATGTAAGTCACTCATGGGGCAGACACGCCTCTGTAAGAGTGGGTACCCCCCCCCCCCCCCCCGACAGTGTAGCCATGTAGCATTGGCCATTAACCAACTTTCTGTGGTAGACTGAAGAGAGAGACCTGCACGCGTCTTTGGGGTGAGCTGGGGGGGTGTGTAACACACGGATCCCTTTACACTGAAAACAGCAGGGCTGCAGATTCTCACTCATTATTAGCGCAGTCAGAAGCCTGACAAAGAGCTGCCCGCTTTTCCTTGGTCTGTGGAGATTGTAAAGTGCCTGTTTATGATGAGTTTCTTTCACGCTCCTCCAACTCCGTCCTTGGTCGCCCCCATGCGTGCCTTGCTGTTTGTGTGGGGCTGGCCTTCTCTATTGCCATAGAGGATCGGAGGGAGTGGGGCGGGGGCTGCCATTATTGCTGGTGCTCTGTGATACCTTGCACTGTGAGAGCCTCCCCCCCCTCCCCCACACACACAAAAGGGGGGTTAGATTTGTCTTGGAAGGATGCAGACACACAGTTATGCTTTTCAGTGGATGGATGTGGGGCTCTCCCCCAAGCACCAGGCTGACCTCTGACCCCCTTGACTCTTTTGTGTCCCCCACAGATGAGCGTGATCGAGTTCAGAAGAAGACCTTCACCAAATGGGTCAACAAGCATTTGATGAAGGTAAGACCTCATGGAAGAATCTGGCCTAAAGTTGTACCTTTTGTTGGGGGGAGTAAGGAGGGCCACAATCGCATGGGGGATCCTGACCATTGGTCACAAAACCAAAAGACAAAAGACCCGTGAATGCTCTCCTCTTTAACTGAATATGTATTTTTGTAGCTCATTCTGTTTGGTGCATTGTGGGTACTACGTGGTCTATTTATAGGTTTTTGCAAGTGAATGTGTTCTAGATTTCATCAAAAAGTAGAATTTAACATATGAACATGAAATGTTGACGATGCTGTATGGAAACTAGGTATGTTGCTTCGCTTCTTCCCTGAAACACACGGTAGTGCTACTGCAAATTATGGCCAAGCAACCAGAAGATCTGAAGTTTTTTTTTGGACTGAGGATGACCATCACTATTTGATGTGGTGGTACCCAAAGAGTCCTGGCTGACTCATTGTGACATTTCCACTGCAGAAGAGTTCAGATGAGTCATATTTATTCTGACATTTACCCTAAACCCCACTAAAGGATTTTAATCCACTTTTAAAGGGATTGAAATGGCTGAATGTAAGGTTCCTAAATGACGATTATGGTAATTTACATCGTTGGTGCAAACCATACAACCAACCATGCCAACAGACTTGGCGTTATGCAAAGCCACAAGCACGTCCTGTCATTCTGTAGAGCACTGTTTATCTAAAGGTCTTTCACCATGTTGTGGTGGAAATAGGTTGCCATGTCAACTGTGTCATCAAACCTGCCCTTACTATAAAGAAAAGAAAGTGCCCGTCCACCAATGTGGGCTCACTGCAGAAACGGAAGGAATCTGGGTGAATGATTGCCATAACTATATTGAGAGTCACTAACTCTCGTATTACTTGACCTTTTAGTGCAGATGCTGAAATTCTTTGCCCACAAATCAGATGTTAAGTTTCTGCTTCAGTTTTTAATTTTTGTTAAATTGCTGGTATTTTATTTTATTAATATGAGAGAGAGGCCTTTTTAAATAATTGCTCTTCTGTGATTCATGTCAGGAAATCAGATTTGTGCTGAAGGTGAAGCTTTACATAGTTTCGAAGTTCTGCATAGTTGATGATCTTGGTAGACAGGTGTCTTCCGTGAGAGAATGAACACAGCAGAAACATAGGGCTGATGTCTGAGCACAACCTGAGAGGGGGACACCTTCACACAACTGTCTCAGATCAACATCAGATTGATTTTGTTTTGTACAGCAAACCGAGGCCAGGAAAGATGACATTTTCATCCTAGTCAGTATTTGTCACCAAGGAAACAAATGGATGTTGCACTTTCAGTTTTGTTTGTCAATGATATGTTACCAGATAATATATAGTGGTAACCATGGAGATGAAACAGCACCACATGATCCTCCTGGTGAGGTCACACAAAAGTCACAGTGTGTTTGTCTGTCACTAGGATGGACACAGTATCATCATTTTAGACAGGATTCTGAAGCTTTTTTGAGACTCTTAGTTATACTTTTAAGATTATCGAGTACTGAGGGTTAGAGTTATGGCTCTAGTATTAAGGGCTGCTGTATCAGCAGTGGTGTGTGGAGTAATGATTGCTGTTTTTAAGAGGCTGACCTTGAACATGTCAAAATGTCAGTATGCTATATTAGCTCATGACCAGCTTGAAGCTTTTATCCATGGAGGGTTAGACCCTCAGAAGTGGCAATTATGGATATTTAGTATTTTTTGTCATTTAGGGTACAACAGCAGCACTCATGCTAGAGGGGTTTGAATTAGCCCCAGTTCCCACTATTTCCCCCCCTTATCCTACAGTCTACCCCACCTCTTCAGCTTAATTCGTCAACCATCAGGAAAAAATGAGAAAACTAGTGGAATAAAATCTTTTTCCGAAATCTGTGACGTAAAAAATAACTCAAAAGTGTCACGTTTCATTGACCGTGTTCTCGGAACAGCCTTCCAGCGCTGGGGGGGCTTGTGGGGAGGGGGGAGCTTCCCAAAATAGCAGTCAGCCTGGAAGGAGGGTCTCCCTGAAAAGGCCTTTGTCTTCAGTGCTGAAACGCAGACTGCGGCCAGTGAGGACAGGCGCTCTGCTTGCTGCTGTGCGTCTACCAGGATGACTCACCCGCATCTGGATCCACTCTGCTGCTGCCCAGCACCGCAGCCTCTTTCTGGGCTCCGGTCCAGCAGACCCGCTGAACGGTAGCACATCTGGCCTGCAGACGGCTGAGTTCGAGGTTCTGGAGTTGGTGGTGACGGGAATTCAGCTCGTATTACCCAGTCCTGTGCGTTTCCAACCCTCCTTTCTGCCTCCTGAACACTGCCGTACACAGCCGTACACAGCCGTACACATCAAAAGGATCCTGTGGCCAGCTTTTGTTATGTTCTGCCGAAAGAGCTTGAGGCATGATTCAGCACCGCTGTGCCATGTGGCTCATGAGGATGAGCGCGGTGCCTGGATTGCGCCACTCAGAGCTGAGGCTGAGCAGCAGTGTAAATGGGTCACTTACCCAACTCTGCCCGCTGGCGTAGACTTTTATGGCTTGTGTAAATGCCTGTGCTGTGGGCAGGGCCCGGTTGCCAAGGGATACTGAGTCATTTCCGGTCTGGTGGCAAGAATGCTGGTGTTGTGAAATGATGATGCCGGGGGTGGGGGGGTGGGAGTGGCTTTGATTGTAACCTAGGGGATAGGGGTAGTTTTCCTGTAATCACACCCGCAGAGTTTCTTATATATTTCATAAGCTGCTTCGCCAGCCTGATCTGGTTTCTGATTCCAGTGGCATCCAGTGCATGTCCCAAGCACTTCTCGAGGTCGCGGTCTGGGTGGGGGGCACAGGGCACAAGGCCGGGGCATGTGTACATGGGGAGTTTCCGCTGTCAAGGTAAATATGTTAGCTAGTTATTGAGCTTACCTAAGTAAAGCTATAGTGACGAGTGGGGCGTGGTACTGAATGACTGGGTTACACTTTACAATAAGGCTCCCTTTGCCACTTGCAAATGTTAGTAACTCGTTAACAAAAAGAAAACTGTGGTATAACTTGTTTAATATTGCCTGTTAATAATTTACAAATTAATTTATGACCAGTTTATAAACCATTAATAAACCCTTTATATGGGGAGCCTTATTGTAAAGTGGCACCTATGAGCGTGATGGCGACCCTGGTGACAGTGGTGTGATCCTTGGGAGAATGTGACTGTTACCGGCTCCCCTGTGAGAGTCTTCACCTCCTACTGCCCGCTGTGGGCAGCTGTCATAAGTTGCCAGGGCCCTCCCTTTCCTCCGCGCACTTCTCAGCATCACCAGCAGGTGGTATAATGGTTACGGAGCTGGATAAGGTTGCCGGTTTAAGCCTCAGGAGGAGCCACTTCTATTTAAGAACATCTTAAAAAAATCTTGAAACAACTTCCTGTTTAAAGGTGACAATAAAATCTGAATTATTGTCTATATAAAAGCAAAGAAACAAATGGAGTATCATACTAATAAAAAAATTATTAAAAATTAATTAAAAAATTATTAATATCTCTTCATTGAATAATTAATATTATTCATATATTGAATCATTCTTAAGAAGTGAAACACAAGTTTAAATAGTACCTGAAGTGAGCAATTAAGATCTAACTGTAGACATTATGAAATGCTTTGTTAAATGCAAAAGCCCCAGGGACAACACAGCATTAGTGTGGTGCTGATGGAAACGTATAGGACACACCGTAAAGGGCGCAGCCCACCCTGAGTGTTCAACACAAGCAGTGTGGACATGGCGACCTCTAGTGGGCAATCTTTACATCACACTGTGGTGTGACCACCAGTAAGTAACGCTGCATCATTCCTCCTTGTGAGTTTGCCTGTCAGTGGCAGTACTGCATTGAGCCTTGTTTGTTAGGCATCCCGAAAGGGGTGCTGAGAACACCTCCCTGATCCTTCCCTATTTAAAGTTTCCATGCCTCATCTCTCTTAGAAGTGGTTTTGCGATGGCATATTGTCCCACAGCACAATGTGCTTCTGGGTAGAATGGGTACATGTTTCAGTCCATGTCAGTGACTCCCATTGGTGCCATAACTCCAAGAAACCCGCCTCTTCATGCTGGACATGCATACAGTGCATGGAATTTCAAGCAAATAAATAAGCAAACAAATAGTAAATAGTAAAATAATAAACAGTCAAAATGTGTGCATGTGTGTACATATGTATGCATGTATATACTGTAGAAATGTCATATATAGCCATAGACAGCTAATTTGATATGACGGCTTTGCAAAGAGATGCCTTTGAATGTGTCATGTCTGAGTGGAAGTGACGCATGCAGGTCACCTCCCACCCTGCCCCATTCTGTAGTGTCTGACTCAGAGTGCCATCTCTCTTTGTCGTTAACTCTCCATCGCCTCTGTTCTCTACCCCTTGTCTCTCAGCACTGTCGAACAGAGGTAGGTGTTCCCGGCCTGGTGGGCCAAGTCCTGACCTGCATGCTGACCCCTGCTTTGCTGAACCCCCCCACCCCTCTAAACCTCCTCACTGCCACGCCCTTATTCACGGAGGTTCCAGATGAAACCTCTGCATTTTTGTAATTAAACCCTGGATGGCAGCCTTTGTACCGTATGTACATGCCGTTCTTCTTGGCATTGAAGAAGCGCCGTGTCACGCCCACCCATTCGTTTGAACATCTCACTATCTCTGGTTACCTCCCTCCAGATGGTGCACAGGTGCCTTGAAGTCTGAGGTGGAGGAATTTTCCAGCCTTTTTCCAAGTGCAGGATAACTTTCCTACATTTCCATGATGAAAGTTTCCAGTTATGGAACAAAACAACATTTAGTAGAACAACTGTTACAATATTATTAATAGATATTTTTAGATGATCTGGTCGTCATCTACTATCAAGGGGTCTATAAATGTTCCAAACCTCAGACCAATAGTAGCACCATTCCCATGGCAACCAATAAAGCTTGCTCCCTTCCCCCCCAACCCCGCACACGTTTTTTCCACATCAGGGGGTACACGTCTCGCGTGTTGGTTTGGTCACATGTCCTTGCTGGGATGAGTAGGCTCTCTGTGGCTCAGCCACGGCGCTACATGTAGCCCACAGTCCACAGCACCAGGTCATCCTTAACCATTCACATTCACTTTGCTGCTCCTTTTTGCAAACTGTTTTGTGTATTAGATTAATTGCAAAAATAAGTGTGTTCAAACAGCGATAAGCAAGACTAGTGTTTTTAAACAAGTGCACTCCACACTTGCTGATGGTTTATCCATGCTGGTGTGTTATGCTGCTTCTGAATGAGAATCTGTCCTCCAAATCAGCTCCACTGCTTGATGAAACACTCAGGGAATTCTGAGGATGAATAATGGCCCAGTTATTCTGAGAAATGGGAGTAATTTTTATGTAGCCAGCTCACACGCAGCCAGAGAAATTTACATGACTTTACCCTAATTCTGAGGTATATTATTCTTGCTGTATGAAAAGAGCGAGGACAGGCAGTGCTAAATGAACTAAATAAAGACAGGAAGATTAAGACGTAGCTTCTCAGCAGAATAGTCGCCCAGCTGGGTCAGTCAGCTATCTCCCCAGCCATGCCTGCAGATCTGTAACATTCTGGAAGCTGGCATGTGGGGCTGCATGTAGATCTACGTGCATTTCCTGTGTTGGCCTGCAGCTTGGGGTGTTCCTAGAAAGGAATTTGATCAGTATTTTCGTACCACTCCCCCCAGGGATCGTATTTTATCAAGCTGTCACAGGAGACCTGTCTCACTTGTCAAGGGGGCTGCAGCAGCTGCTGCAGTCAGTGCCCTGCTGAATGCCTGCAAAGGCAGTGTGCTGGGTGTGGCCGAGTTGGCTGGGTGTGGTCGAGTTGGCTGGGTGTGGTCGAGTTGGCTGGGTGTGGTCGAAATTGGCTGGGTGTGGCCGAGTTGGCTGGGTGTGGTCGAGTTGGCTGGGTGTGGCCAAGTTGGCTGGGTGTGGTCGAGTTGGCTGGGTGTGGTCGAAATTGGCTGGGTGTGGCCGAGTTGGCTGGGTGTGGCCAAGTTGGCTGGGTGTGGCCGAGTTGGCTGGGTGTGGCCAAGTTGGCTGGGTGTGGTCGAAATTTGCTGGGTGTGGTCAAAGTTGGCTGGGTGTGGTCAAGGTTGTGCACTCACTTTATGTCCATAGCCTGTAGAGAGACATCAGTTTAGACTATATACACACATTCAAGGATTCTTTTTTGTTTTCTTTTGTTTCAAGTTATATTTTAGGGAGGTCAATGATTATTCTGAGAAAAAGCTTAAATTTTTGGAATGATTTATTTCAGTCACAATTTAGCACAAAAGGTAATTTATTCAGCTGTCATATGTCGGCATGTAGCTCTCGGATTCACCCTCAGCAGGCCAAGCACTTCTCCTCGCTGCCTGGACCTAACCTAGGCCCTTTCCCTCCTACAGGCACAATGTCAGGTGACCGACTTGTACGAAGACCTCCGCGATGGACACAACCTCATCACCCTGCTGGAGGTTCTCTCGGGCAAGACTCTGGTGAGTCCAGCTGGTTGCTGATGTGAGGGAGGCCTGAGCCCTGCTTCTGCAGCTGCCTGCCTATTACCCCGGCCCTGCCCCCCCTGGCTGGCCCATCCTGCGTTCTTCCCCTCTCTCTTCTCTGCTGCATCAGCTGTCTAAAATTTGCAAAATTGCCTTCTTAATACTTACCTTAATACTACTCATCATAGTTAGAAGATACCTAGTAAATGACTACAAAATAAAAGAGAACCACAAGTAGGGTAGCATATACAGAAATGAACGTGTTACTGTAAGGGTGGCAGTTCGTGTTTTTAAAAGGTGCTGTTGGACCCTAGAGTGTGTTACTTTCACAGCTGTGGCGGAGTACCTACTTTTTACCCAATAACCAACTGTAAAATTTCAGTTTTGGATAAGAGGCTAGTGTCTCAATAATGTTTAATTACAGCATGCTATTTTACATTTCCATCCATCCACCCATCCATCCATCTAGCCATCATTTTATTTTCTAATGGCTTATCTTCTTCAGGGTCACAGGGGACTCCCTTGACAGGATGCCAATCCATCACAGGGCTTATTCCACATTCATAGCTTGCCAATAAAATCTGTTCTCCAAGCCTTCGGAGAACATCTGTTATCACTGAACAATCTGTTTATTGAAATGTAGTTTCCATAAGGGACCGAACCATAAGTGACTGTCACGGAATCCGCAGCTTAGCTGGCCGTGCCCCAGCCATGTTGATAGCCATAACTCATTAACATCAGTCATGCTTTTTCCTGTGAACTATCTGTACCTGTTTGACTCCTCCTTTTCCTTTTTACCTCCCGTGTGCTGACCTCTTCCCTGACCTTTGCCCTTTCACCCTTGCCTCCTCCTTTGCTCTGCTCTGGCTGGGGTAGCCGAGGGAGCGGGACGTTGTCAGGAACTTGCGGTTGGTGAGTGGGTCTGATCTCGGGCACCTTCTTGACGTGGCATGGGGTCACTCCCATTGGCTGTGCTGTGCATGATGTCACTTCCTGTTTTTTTCTCCTTTTTAATTGTGGAGAAACTGTTGATGCTTCCGAAGCTGCTTTGGCTTGGTGGTATAAGATAAAGCACCTTTATTTAACTAGAAGGGCAACAACCTGTAAAATAACAGCATTTTCCTCTGTAAAGGAAATGCACATCAAGCCAGTGTCCAGTATAAATTATGTGGTGAATGTTGTTAAAAAAAAAACGAATACTAATATACTGGAATTTTCTGTTGCCACGTTATAGAATTAGACTGATGTTATTTACAAATTTGATGTTTCTTGCCAAGATTTGTATGACATTGGCAGATTTGCCCGACATTGCGAAAAGATGTGACATCATTCATAGAAAGCCAGACAAAGCTGGACTCATTTTTAATAAGATACATAACTGACAAAATACATAAACTAATCATATATTTAGCTGAAGCGGAGCATGTTTGATGTGTCTCTCCCCTGTTTCTGTTGGTCCCTGGTGGGTTTTGTAAGATTCGGGTTAAAGGATGTCTGTCAGTTTGGTGCGTTCTGTCTGTCTGTGGACGCTGTGGTTCCTGTAGGCCGACTTCTTGTTTGTGGTTTATTTGGTGGAATCTGTTGATTGTACTTTCACCGCTGGTGGCGAGGTCTCGACTTCGGTGTGGGTCGGAGTATGGAATCTAGTTGTCCCAGCGGCTTTCCACAGTCTCTCGCATACATTGTCTGGTCTTCACTCAAGTCCTCTCTCCTAGCTATCTGTTCAGGACCCACATTGACGTCTTCCTGGACCTGTCACATTCTGTCCTCATACCTCTAACCCTACCTACATTTCCTCTTTCTTCCTCTCCTCCAGCCCCGGGAGAAAGGACGAATGCGTTTCCACAAGCTCCAGAATGTACAGATAGCACTGGAATTCCTGAAACAAAAGCAGGTAAGATATGGTTAAATCTATGCCCCTTGTCGTCAATATTATAGATACCAGAGGTCAAAAGTCAAAATTTGAGTTTTATCCACTCAGGAATGATTCAGAATAAGCAAACCTCTTCCACAATGTCTGCCAAGAATGTTTCCATGTGCAACTTTAAGAGCACATTACTAACCCAAAGTATGTCATTCTCATATTACGGCAGGCGTTTTTTATGCAATAATATCATTCGAAGAGCTGCATTTAAGTAGTGTAGGTTGATTATCTGAAGGTTCTTAAGAGGAATGAACTTGCTCCTATGACACTGCAGTAGTCATTCACATTTACATGGCGGTCACCACGACAAAGCTTGCCCTCTTTGGAATTTGGCCGTAAAAGCAGTGGAAATTTAATGCCGTAATTCTAAAATGCTTTTCTGTCTGTCTGCTGTCATCCAGGTCAAGTTGGTGAACATCCGAAATGATGACATTGCCGATGGAAACCCTAAGCTCACGCTGGGGCTGATATGGACCATAATCCTCCACTTCCAGGTGTCCGAATCTGTCAGTATCTTGTTCCCATACCATCCCCTTTCTCTCTGCTTCAATCCAATCAAATCAAAATTAAATCTCCTCTTTTTCAAATTGGTGGAGGCCTTTGTACTGTCTCTAAAACATTGCTTATAATCATGTTTTTTAATTCTCATCTTTCTGGTTTAATATAAAACTTGGAAGATAATAGCAGGCGATTTACTGGACCAGAATATTTTTTTTTTCTCAAAGTTAATTCCCAAACTGGGAACTTCGTGGAAATTAGTGGTGCTTAGGTCTTCACCAAAAGACAGAGGAGGACCAGCACTTGAACATATGTTGATCACAGTGTAGAAGCTGAGTTTTAAAGCTTTCTTGGAGCAGAGGAAATGGCTGGTAATGGGTTTTATGGGCAGACCCTGTCTTTGAGCTAAAAGAAAACCCACCACCCTGTCTGTGACCTGAAACACCCCCACCGCCCTGTCTGTAAGCTGCCACACCCCCACCACCCTCTCTGTGAGCTGAAACACCCCCACCGCCCTGTCTGTGAGCTGACACACCCCCACCACCCTGTCCACTTGTTGAAGGAGCCGTCAGTGTTGGAATAACACCGAGTAATATACACGAATCACAGTATTTAGAGTAGTGACACAGCAAACACCCATATCCATATCTTTTAAAATGATCATTTATGTGTTTGTATACCTGGAGCACTTTATGGCCAGATCAAAGGTTTAACTCCCACCGGCATCCTCACAGTCATAATTCTAGATCCTTCAACTACCACACCCCCTTCTGGCTGATCTTTTATCCAACTCCTCACAGCTCATGTCTGCAGATTTGTCTGTTTAAATAGATGTTTCTAGTTAACTCAGGCCGCCCGAGGATGTGCATGCACTGCGGGCGTGTCTACACCTGAAGATGGCTTAGATGACAAAACAATTTTTGTGCCAGTGGTAGCAGTTATAATGTCTGGTTTCTCTTGTGGAGACAAAGCACGAGGGTGGAGGCCAGGGCCACAGGGTGGTGTCTATTGAGGGGGGGGGGGGTGAGTCAGTGGGGATTTGTGGTGGGGAGTACGTGGGATGGGTTGGGACTGGAGTTGGCTTCAGTGGCCCTGACCTTTGTGGCCTCAGATTGCAGGGTAAAAGTGGGCTGTGGCTGACAAATCAGACCGGTGACCAGTGTGATGTTCTTTCTAAATGTGTACAGTGCACATGGATGCATCTCATTATCCGAGCTGTAGCACACAGAAAAGGGCACGTGTGAGGGCCAGTCTGTGTCCAGCTTTGTTGGCACCATCAATGTCTGACACAAATGTGACACACACCCCACCCCCCTCCCCAACCCTCCCCTCACAGATCTCCGACATCCAGGTGAATGGCCAGTCAGACGACATGACGGCCAAGGAGAAGCTGCTGCTGTGGTCACAGCGCATGGTGGATGGCTACCAGGGCCTCCGCTGTGACAACTTCACTACCAGTTGGAGGGATGGCAAACTGTTCAACGCGGTCATCCACAGACACAAGTGAGTGCTGGCCTTGTCCACGTGACTGTGGGGGGCGTAGCCGTCCTCGGCCACTCATGCTAAGGGGCGGGGCTTCGGTCATTATTAATGCCAATTGGTGGCCGGGCCCTTATAACGTTTGCTTGGTGGATTTCTGAAGAAAAAAAGAATGAGCAGGACTGCGGCTGGATCCTGTAACAGGGTTACAGGGGTGGGTTTGGTGGCACTGCAGCATCGCTGATACATATTCACTGGCAGTGATACGCTCAGGACAGCAAGCAGACGCGTGTGATGTGGAGGCTCATTGTGGGCAGGGCCTCTGTCTTTATGAGTGACCAGGAGAGGATGGCAAAGGAATCAGCGCGTTGCAGAAAATAAACGAGGAAGACAAAGGAGGTTTTCAGCGGGCAGAAAGGAGTGGGGCGTGGGAGTCGGGGATAAAGAAAACCACAACAGGCGGGAACTTGGGTTGCTGGGCTTACTGGGCTGAAACAAAACAGAGCACATGGATTTATGGACATCAAGGGAATAACCTTGGTCACCCAATTCTGAGTCCTTAGAGTACCCAAAGTCACACCCCATTCTCAAACTTGCAAATAAATGGACTGCATTTATATAGCACTCTCCTACAAAGCGCTTTACAATACATGCCTCGCATTCACCCATCCACACACGCATTCACGCACTGGTGGCGGAGGCTGCCATGCAAGGTGCCAATCTGCACACCGGGAGCAATTTGGGGTTCAGTGTCTTGCTCAAGGACACTTTGATGGGGTCAGGAGTAAGTAGGGCTCGAACTTGCAACCCTGTGGTTGCCGAACAATAGCACTGCCTTCTGCGCCACCAACTTCCCCGAAGCACCAACTTGCATTGTCTCTCCGCGGCCAGCCTTTGCTGAACCGCACCCTCAGCGCAGGTAACAGACTTACCCTGAATGTGCTTCACTGGAGTCTGCTCCTCAGGCTCACTGTAGATGCTTCATCCACTGGGTTTCCGGACCAGGTGGGTAGAGATAATGGTAACCGGGTTGGGTTGCAGTTCCTTGGGTGGGGGGGCGTTCTGTGTTTTTTGTGAGTCATTCCGTCCAGGCACATGCAGGAAGTCCCAGAGAGCGGAGGCATTCACACCGTCAAATGCAGGTCTTTCTGCTCTTGACTCAACTTGTCCCAAAATTCATTCTTTTCTTTGGACATTTCATTTATTTTCAGAGGAAATTCATGGCCTAAGGGCCTCTCATGTCTGAAAGGGGAACCGCCCTTGTTTCAATGATGAGCTGGCACTTACTAACCAGAGCTAAGAGCATGGGAATTATTATTATTGTCATTGTTATCAGTAACCATAACAGTATTGTTATGCAGAATGGCCTCTTGTTGTAATGTTTTGTTTTCCAATGTGTGGTTGACTTCTGCTGGCCCTAATCTAAAAACTGAAATCGACTGTTTATGATATATGGCATATGTGGACTACACAGACATCCACGCAGATATTTGTAGTCAGTTTGCGGCAGTGGGCTGGCTTGGATTGCATGATGTGCCATGGAAAGAATTCGGCCTGATCGGAACAGTGGACAGCCACCTCTGATTGTCCTGCTGGGTGGTATTCATAAGGGCCGGGCTGGAGAATGAATAGAGCAGGTAAAGTAAGATTAGAGACAAGGTGTGGCATATGGCAGTGAGTCATTAGAGAGGGAGAAAGAAGCTTCCCTGGGGGCAGGGAATTCAAGACGCTGGCATGTACCTGCAAAGAGTGGTACGCCCACCTGGCCTGCTGTCAGGCACCAGGATCCAGCCCAGCAGCGCAGAGCTGGGCTTTTAGAAGCAGATGTGAGCTGCCTGGGATCAGGATTTAGGAGCTCTCGCCCCTATGCAGCACCCAACGGCTAACCATACGCTCGCCGGTCTGTAGACATCCAGCAAAAGGCTTCGTGGTGGATTTTTGCCTTTGGAATTCCTGTCTCTGGATATCTTTGTCTTTCTGGCTGTTCTACCCAGGCAAATAAAAGTGGTGAGGATAGTTTGTTTACAGAGGCACTGACGCGGCGCACGATTGGTCTATTGACAATGTCTGTCGACCAATAGGAGCTCTCACTTTTCACAAAAGTGCTTGGCTTGCAGCAGAGGAAGCCTCAGCATTTAGGTCATGGTGAATCATTCAATGGAACGATCTCAGTAGACACGTCAAGCTTGAACACACCTGTGGCGAACCATAAATAAACATCGGGAGGCATGATGGACATGGAAGGAGGCGTTTAGGAGTAAGCCGCTCTGTGACTTACCTGTGACCTTCCCCCCGGTGGAGGACCGAGCCTTCCCAGAAGACACCATGTTTCAGAGCCTGAAGAGGAAGCTGACTCCCAGGGAGCGGCGGCGGGGTAGCTCTGCAGGCTCTGGCAGCGACCTGGAGGACCGCGTGGTCATGCTCTGCGAGGATGTCCCCTCGGAGAGCTCCTGTGACTCCGGCCATGGCTCCCAGGGTGCGGGGGGCCTCTCGGGTGGGGATTCCCCTCAGCTGGAGCAAAGGAAGGAAAGGGGCCCCCGGGAGATTGGGCCGTCCGGCAGCCTGGAGAAGAGCAAGAGGCGGCAGTACTACGAGGCTCGCACCGCGGAGCGTGAAAACGGCAGCAATGCCGGCTACTACTCCGTGTGCTCAACTCTGCGCGTCAAGGAATTGTACGACCTCCAGTTCCTTTTTGGCTGCCTCAGTGGTCGGGGGATTAAGGCCCTCTGCCTTTCTTAGCTGGCGTGGTTGCAGTAGCAGTATCCCCCCCCCCTAGTGCTTGTTATGTGTCCAGGCTTTTGCACAGTGCTGGTTTTTGGCCTTATTGTGTGTACTTAAGAATATAAGAACTATCACAGGTGAGAATAAGCTTAAAACCTGAGTGTGAAATTTTATGGAACCTGAATTGATCCAGTGGCTGTGTCTGTACTATAGAGGAGCTATCCTTCATGTAAATGCAAAAAATCTAAATCTTTGTCTAAATGGATGTCAGAATCCCTGGGCACCTGAGAGATGGAGGCTTGCTGATGCCCTAGCTGGTGGCCACATTGTGTTAGATTCTCCATTTGCCTGATAACTGGGAACATCTGTCCTCCCACAGTGCTTTCTTCCAGTAAGGGCCAGATGTTTGGGCAGATTTATGGAAGATGATAATTTGGCGTTAGCTGCTATGAATGGATATGTGAGCTACCCTCTACTGATCCAGGGTTTTGGCTACCTAAGACGTTTTATTTTCTTGTTTGTTTACGGTGAGAAAAACAAACATTTTACTGAAGGAAATTGGCAAGACCTGGTTAACGTACTTACGTTATGGGAAAATATTTTTTTGTTGAATTTAGTTTGTTTTGTGGAGTTGCTATTTTTGTGAGATTTTTCAAACACCAGAAATGCTCATGCACTTATTATTATTGCTTGGTGTGGGGACGGTACTCCACATCTGGCAAGATCTAGCTGGTTTGCTGTTGAGACTCTAACTAGTGATGTTGTGCCCCCACCCACAGGCCCATGCTTATCGACATGAGCAAAGTGTACCGGCAAACCAACCTGCAGAACCTGGAGCAGGCCTTCAGCGTGGCGGAGAACAGCCTAGGGGTCACGCGCCTGCTGGACCCTGAGGGTGAGACGGCACTTGCGGCTCCGCCCCCGTGTCTGATTGGACGTGCGAATGGTGTTTGTTTGCTATGCTTAAGCTTGTACCCCGTCTCCATGCACTTAGCCAGACGTTGTGTATTTTGTATTTACTGTAAAGCCGTGTTCCATTTAACAGTGACCCCCCCCCCCAACATTTAATTGCTCTTGACACAGGCTTGCCTTGCCCAGGCAGTAAACAACACAATGTAATCACAAATGCAAGACTAATTACACTCAGGCGTGACTGTGTAATTAAGATTACTCCAAAGTGTATAATTTCACTTTTGCAGACCACCATCTGTGTTTCCTTCAAAGGCATACTGGGTATACTGGTGGTTTTTGAAACAGCCAGGAGCTACCAGAGCTTCTGAGCTGGAAACACCGTTTCCCAAACGCCAGCAGCACTTGAGGAGAAGCACGTCCTGGGAAACAGTCACGGCTTTCCATAAGCCCTGGACTGTCCAGGAGTACTGATTGGCGAGAGCAACCACACCTCTGCAGCATGGCATGCTGCTGTCTTTATCAGTGTGGTACAGAATACCCCCCCCCCCCTCCCCATTTGCAAGGCCTGTGCTGGATGTTATGACCATGCTGCTCGCAAGTGAGGGTGTCTCATGACACAAAGGCTGGAGGGTGCACAGCGAAGGATGCGTGTGTCAGCATGTCACTGGATTTGTGTCCCTCTTCATGCTTTCAGATGTGGACGTGCCAAACCCTGATGAGAAGTCTATCATCACCTACGTCTCCTCCCTGTATGATGCCATGCCCCGGGTGTCTGACGTCCCAGATGGAGTGAAAACCAGTGTGAGTGTGCCGTCAGTGGGTCTGCTGTACATGATTGACCTTGTTTGTAGCCACACGGTGAAAGATGATCGGCTGGCATCTGGATTGGTGGGCTTGGCTGATGAGGTAGCAGCCAGTGAAGGGCTCGGGAAGGCTTTACCTTACATTTCTGCTACATTAATCCGCATTTGGAGGTTTTTATAATAAATTAATCCTGTGTTGAAGCTGGGATTTTAACAATCTTCATGAGATTTATGATCTAATCAGTAGTAGGGTGCTATGCACTCATGCATTTTGGTTGTTTTTCAGGTGTGTTCTGTGTCGTTGTCGCTGTGTATGGCTTATCGCAGGATGTTCAGTGGTCGCATAAGATTTATACTGGTTAGAGGTTTTCTCGGCTGGTTTTTGTTTACTGGGGGTGTCTTTTCTACCAAACCTGAGTGGACACATTTGTCTGCCGCCTTCTCACAGGAATGTCAACATAGTCCGGCTTAAAGAAGGATCTCTTTATTTTTGGCCCAGGGGCGTAGCAGACGCAGTAAAAAAAAAAAGTGCAGCCAACGTTGCCCTCGTCAGGCCATGCGTATGGTCAGCCATAATGATAGCGATTTCCAAGAGCCCCCCCCTCCACGCTAAGGATACACAAGGCCATGCCTGTAGTACGCAATTGAGTGTGGTGTGTCAGTAAGTGAGTTAGGGGGGTGACTCCTGATCTGGCTCGCTGTTAAGATGCGACTCTGTCACTCCTGCAGGAGCTGGAGCTGCGGTGGCAGGAGTACTACGAGCTGGTAACCCTGCTTCTGCAGTGGATACGCCATTACATCACCATCTTCGAGGAGAGGAAGTTCTCAGCCAGCTACGAGGAGATCGAGGTGAGTGTCCCACGGAGAGGTAGATTCTGGCTTCCGCCCTCGATGCTGGTCGCGATGTTGCTGGGAAGCCGCTTGCTACGTGTCCCTGCAAACCGCAGTGATGAAAAGGAGAGAGCTGCCCTGTGCAGTCAGGATCAAAGAGTCCTGAAGCGTAGGCATGGAGGGGGGTGTAGGGTGTGGCTGAATTGGGGGTGAGTGAATTTGGGCGGGGTAGCATTATGAAGACAAAACCAAACACGCAAGGTATGACCTGGGGCCACATTTTCCCTTGTCTAAGGAGCTAATCCCTGACAGGCCCTGCAACTGAAGGATTACAGGTGAAAATTCATGGTGACCTCATCACCTGCACCTCTTTTTTTCAGCACAACAAGGGGACACTGAAGCTTAAATTGGTCACCTTCCAGCAATGCGCCTGTTATTTCTCTGTGTGGCATTAGACCATTACCATTTAGAGCAGCTCTTCAGATCATTCAGCCTGTCTGAACGTGTTGTTTTACCATATAAACTTTCAGACGAAGCCTGGCTATTCTAACACTACATTAATGTGATTTGAGTTATGTGAGGAAATAGTTGAAATTGTACAGGAGTGACAAGTCGAACCTCAGAAACGCCAAGCACAGTGAATACCGGAATAAGCTGCCATATACCTGTTTAAGCTTGTTCACACTGGCATACGCTAAATATTTGTTTTATTCCTGCGCAATCTATTGACTAAATGTGTTTCTTGTGTTAGTTGATTTTAATCATTAAATCCATCAGACATAACCAAGATTTTACAAATTGTTGAGTAAAAGCAGTACAGTATATAAACATTGATATGTTATTGCTGGAGTAAAGGTAATGTTTCTGTGTCTGTTTTGAGATATTTCACATTTACTGGACCCCTGACCCCCCCTCCAAAAAAGGCCATGACTCGAGCTGGGCTTGTTTGGTTGCTTTCCTTTGTGTAGATTCTGTGGCGCCAGTTTATGAAGTTCAAGGAGACTGAACTACCAGCTAAAGAAACAGACAAGAATCACTCAAAGCTGATCTTCAATTCCTTTGAGGTGAGTGCATGGGTGGGGGACGCTCTATGACCTAGGGCCCATGTACAGTTCAGGTAGAGCACTTGTAATATTATGTACCCCAAGCCCAGCGGACCAAGCGCCCATGGCTCATCTGTGACTGTCTGACAAACTAACCCCCAGTGAAGAATCTCTTGTCGCTGACTCACTTCTAACTTTCCTGTGCTCTGTGGATGGCTGTGAGTGAAATACCGGCTTCTTTTGCTCCCGTTCCCAGTCTGCCGTCCAGGCTGGTCAGGTGAGGGTACCGCCAGGCTACCACCCCATCGATGTGGAGAAAGAATGGGGCCGTCTGCACTTGGTCATCCTGGAGAGAGAGAGGCTGCTGAGGACTGAGCTTGAAAGGTCAGTCTGCCAAATGTGCACTAAAGCCATTCTGGCTCGTAATGGGCTGGTGGCAAAACCCGCAGGAAATGCAGGAGATGCTGTTTCTGGGTTTTTATTGTGTGGAAGGAGGAACCCATTGCCTTACATGATTCATGGTTGTTTTGGTTGGAGTTTTACTAGGCCTGGTCCATTAGCAGGCGGCAGTCCAGCACTGTATCTCCATGCTAACCCTCAGCCTCTGCTTATTGTAGACAAGACAGTACTTGTCTTGTTCTTGGCAGTGATTTGGCTAATTAGGCTGCCATTCCCTGGCTCCTGGGGGAGGCTCCTAGTATAGAACTCCTGACAGGGGGGGTGGGGGGGGGCGTGGTGTTCTGTTTTCCTGGGTTTGGAACTGCGGTGCTACTGGTGGTGGACCTTCTGCGACCGGATATTTCCCTGGCCACCTCTCACATGGAGCTAATACCTACAGTTACAGTTTAGAGCAGGGTTTCAACACCTGGACCTCTGGGAATCTCAGACAGTCCACATTTGGAGAGCCTCCTCAGACAGTGCACGGTTCGAGAGCCTTTGCACATTTTGGCACCCCCCCCCCCCCTCCCTCCAACTCCTGACATTCCTGCACCAGGTATTTGCTGTTCTTGTTTGGCTGGGACCTGGCAGGTGGCGAAAACGTGAAAACGTGGTCTGTCTGAGGGTCTGCAATGACGCGGTTGAGAAGCATTGGTTTAGAGTATCTGCTTTACCCAGGAAGGGTGTATATATACAGTATATATATATATATATATATATATACACACACACACTAAGTATGTAAACTGTTTTTATTTCCATATATTTATCTATGTATTTATAAAGTATTAATTTAGAGTGAATTTCACCCCGTGGTGAAACCTATTCAGAAAATACATGTTCATGGAAATTATTAGCCTACAGCACCAAACTCTCTACTTCTCTCAGGGTTGGGGCTCATTTACTGCAGCACTCGACTTGCCTGTAAGCTAAACTCACAAAATGTTGCTTATAATTACACTCACACAGAAATACACACTGACATTCAACATTGACTCGACATTGACATATCCTGCATTTCATAAGCTCTCACAATTTCACAGAAAACCCTTAAATACCCCAGTGAGTGTACAGCTCAGCTCTGCCCTGTCCCGTCGTGTCTGTCTGCGTCAATCTGCATGGTCTTATAAACTCATGTGTTGTCTGTCTCACCCACCATGTCTCATTTGTCCATCTGTGTGCCGTGTTGTCATAATGGGGGGTAGGCGGGGGTTATGGGGGGTTGGCAGGATCAATGTATTGATCTGTTGTTCAGCTAATTAAAAAGTCAGTTATATTTATACATAACATATTCATAACAAGGGGGTGACATGGTGGTGGAGTGGTTAGCACTGTTGCCTCACCTGGGTTCGAGTCTCCGCCTGGGTCACATGTGTGTGGAGTTTGCATGTTCTCCCCGTGCCATCGTGGGGTTTCCTCCAGGTACTCCAGTTTCCCCCCCACAGTCCAAAGACATGCTGAGGCTGATTGGAGTTTGGTCAAAATCTAGATAAATCGACCAGTCAGTAAAATAGTCCATTGATTAATTCAGAGAAAAATAGTCGTTAGTGGATGCCATAGTCTACACTGCATGAGGGAGTCGCTCAGAAATCAGCTTTACAGCATCCCCACTAATTCTGAAATTAAACTCTGTTAATGGAATGTGTGATGAGAGCTAGACTGAAGATCTGAAGGTCCCCGGTTCTGGCACTTAGAACTACAGGCATTCTAAATTGCCCGTAGATGTGCATGTGTGAGTGGTTGGTGTGTGAGTGTGCCCTGCAATGGGCTGGCTCCTCGTCCAGGGTTGTTTCCTGCCTCATGCTCGTTGCACACACACACACACACACACACACACACACACACACACACACACACTGTGTAACTGTTTTGTTAATTTTTATGATTTGTTATGGGAAAGTTGCAGGTACTATACTACGTGTTTGGTTTAACAGAACTTCCATGTTACCACAGAAGTGATAGTATCTGTGCTGACAGCGCCCCCCTGGTGGTGTTCACAGGTTAGAGCGTCTTCAGCGTATTGTGAGCAAGGTCCAGATGGAGTCCGGTGTTTGTGAGGAGCAGCTGAACCAGGTGGAGAGCCTCTTGCAGACGGTGAGTCGCCAGCGAAGTCTGGATGCAGAGCTGGGTAGGGTGGGCGAGGCTAAGAGATGGTCTGAGCCATGCAGGGGCTGCTCCAGGGAAAGGGGCAGGAGCAGAGATTTAGTTATTTGTATAGAGATGGATAGTTAATTATTAATTAGCTTTATCAGTGTGGCCTTATTGGTTCGTCTGTCATTAATTAGCTTGATCAGTAACCACCGTCTTTGGCGTGCTAATCCAGGACATCCGTCTGCTGAACATGGGCAAGCCAGCTAAGAACATGATGGAGCTGGAGAGGGACCTGGACAAGGCCGACGGTATGATCCGCCTGCTCTTCAATGATGTACAGCTGCTGAAGGATGGGCGCCACCTGCAGGCCGAGCAGATGTACAGGAGGTGAGGGCACTGTTTTTATGTGAAAGTCATGAGCTTGGGGCTAAAATGATAATGGAATATTTATTCATCCATCCATCTATCCATTTTCCAAACCGCTTATCCTTCTGGGTTGCGGGGGGTCCGGAGCCTATCCCGGATGCAACGGGCACTTGGCAGGGAACAACCCTGGATGGGGGGCCAGCCCATCGCAGGGCACACTCACACACCAGTCACTCACGCATGCACATTTATTCATTTAATATGAATATTTTAAATATTAATATAATCATATTCTTTGCTGTTAATCATTCATCATACATATAGCATTGAGGGTTTGTCATCTTTCTGTGGATATATTAGGATCTTCTGTGAATGCAGTTGCTTAGACTGGAGATAACAGTCCTCTGATGCTCTCTGGTCATTCCCAGGGTGTACCATCTGCATGAGCGGCTGGTGAACCTGCGCACCGAGTACAACCTGAGGTTCCGTTCCAGTATGACCCCCACCCAGGCACCCGTCACCCTGCAGCAGAACATTGTGAAGGGCAGGCCCGAGCTGGATGAGGTGACCCTACGCTACATCCAGGACCTGCTGGCCTGGGTGGAGGAGAACCAGAGGCGTGTGGACTCAGCTGGCTGGGGTGCGGACTTGCCCTCTGTGGAGTCGCAGCTGGGAAGCCATCGTGGACTGCACCAGACCGTGGAGGACTTCCGTTCAAAGATCGAGCGGGCTCGTGCTGATGAGGTGTGGGAAAGGGTTCGACCAGCAGGGGAACCATTAGGGCGCTGTGGGAGGAAGGAGGTGCTTCTGTTTTCAGCAGCTGTTCAGGGATTGTTTTTAATCAATGACCTGAATGGTTGTGCCAATATCCACATGGCTTGGATTTCCATATTCATTTAGTGGAATAATAAATTGCCTACTGAGTAGAAACATTCTTTTGGGTGGATGGTTGTAAAAATACTGATAATAGCTGCGTGGTTCTTCAGTGCCAAATGCCTCATCTTACTGTCGACCGTCACTGTGTCTTCCCTGCAGAGCCAGCTGTCTCCAGTCAGCAAAGGAACCTACAGGGAGTACCTGGGCAAACTGGACCTCCTGTACGCCAAGCTGCTGGTGAGTACCGCCGAGAATACCTCTCCGGGAGTGACTCTCCGGGAGTGACTCCCTGAGAGTGACTCCCCTTCAGTGACTACCTGAGGATAAGGAATGCTGACACATTGCCCTGATCTGCTTATATCTGCTGCACTCAAAATCCAGATTTGGTCAAAGGGACTTTAAATTGGCCTAACTTCTGTCGAGGGGGTCACCATGGAGAGAGATTTGCTGGGGTTGCAGGTGGTATTGAGCTAACAGCACTCTTCTCTCCGCATATAATATGAATGACAAAGTCTGCAGCCAGGGAGATATTTTTGACTTGGGCTAGTTTAGATGGAGTTTGTATGGGGAGGCTTAAGTACCCATCTTTATGTTGGCAGAACTCGTCCAAGGCCCGCCTTCGCAACCTGGACCAGCTCCAGGCCTTCGTCAGCGCTGCCACCAAGGAGCTGATGTGGCTGAATGACAAGGAGGAAGAGGAGGTGAATTTTGATTGGAGTGACCGCAACACCAACATGACTGCCAAGAAAGACAACTATTCGGTACGTCAGAAAGTCAATCCAGTGACGGAAAGCTGAAAGACTTATGGAACAGCTAAGGTTTTACAGGACTTTTTACAGGACATAACAATACAGGATGTATCTGTCAAGGAGCCAACTTATGTCCAAGTTGCTAGGTGAATCTTATACTGATTAATCAGAAATAAATACAAGGTAGGTTTGTTAAGTAGCGTGACACAATCACTGCTTAAATCCTAATATTTTAATGATAACTGCTAACATGTCATTAAGTGGACAAACTCAGATGCAAGATGCAATTGCATAAGTGTCTCTCAGAGAGAAAATAGTAAGTGCAAGGAAGTGCAAAAACATGGAAAGTGTGTAGTGGTACCAAGAAACCCACTTCACAATGGAACAGGCTAACGGTAGATGGGGAATCAGTAAGGGTCAGTGGTAGGAGATGAGGTTGGATTGAGAGATAGATCTTGAGGTGTTCCTGGAAGAGGAAACTACATCTTATAATAATTTATTATTATAATAATAATTAATAATTAATATAATATAATTAATATAATAATAATAATTTATTCTAGACTTGCTGTGGATGACTTTTCCTAGTCCGTAACAAATATGTA
Source organism: Pollimyrus isidori (assembly GCA_019775955.2). Classification (NCBI taxonomy): domain Eukaryota; kingdom Metazoa; phylum Chordata; class Actinopteri; order Osteoglossiformes; family Mormyridae; genus Pollimyrus; species Pollimyrus isidori. The sequence goes on along the minus strand of JABFDZ020000138.1, from coordinate 6,753,571 downwards.
AAACTGAATGCACAATGAATATTTCTTCAGTCGTTTTTGACATTGTGGATGGTTGGAGTAAAAAGCTGGGTCTTTATGGTGAATGTCCCTCTTTGGCCTCAGGGTCTGATGCGTGAACTGGAGCAGAGGGAGAAGAAGGTGAATGAGATCCAGACCACTGGTGACAGGCTGCTGAAAGAGGGCCATCCAGGCAGAAAGACTGTGGAGGTGAGAAGGAATGATGACTTTGCATGATACATACCTGAAAGAAAGAACACTCATTGTTGAAATACAAATCCCATAATCCTCGATGTCCCCACTTTTATGGCCAGGCTTTCACAGCTGCCTTGCAGACTCAGTGGAGCTGGATCCTTCAGCTGTGCTGCTGCATCGAGGCTCACCTTAAGGAGAATACTGCCTACTACCAGGTTGGATCATATACTACAGTGCTTTCTTAAAAAGTGAAGCAGAATTGAGATAAAAAAACTGATTTGCACAGAAACCAGGAAACATTTAAGTAGTAGTTTTGTACTGATATGTATGAATCACTTTTTGAATTGTATCACTTTGTGTGTAGTTGACATGAGAAGGTTGCTTGTCTCTGTGTACGTTGAACAATAGTCTTCATCCTCTCCCCAATCGGTGCAGTTCTTTGCTGATGTAAAGGAGGCAGAGGAGAAGCTGGCCAAGACACAGGAAGCCATGAAGAAGAAGTACACCTGTGACCGGTCTGTGACGGTGACACGGCTGGAGGACCTGCTGCTGGATGCTCTGGTGGGCTCCGCCTCCATGTGGTAGCCATTCAGTCGTACCTCACTGTGATCGCGGCCATTCAGTCGTACCTCACTTTGATGGCGGCCATTCAGTCGTACCTCACTGTGATGGCGGCCATTCAGTCGTACCTCACTGTGATGGCGGCCATTCAGTCGTACCTCACTGTGATGGCGGCCATTCAGTCGTACCTCACTGTGATGAGAGCCGGCTGACATTACGCCCTATCGCCTGATTCTTAAACGCAGGAGGAGAAGGAGCAGCTGAACGAGTTCAAGACTCATCTGGCCGGGCTGAACAAACGAGCCAGGACCGTGATCCAGCTGAAACCACGCAACCCCAGCACCCCCGTCAAGGGCAGGCTACCCGTCCAGGCTGTGTGTGACTTCAAACAGATGGAGGTGGGTGGAACATCACTAGTCAGGTCAAACATTTACAGGGCTCCCTCAGCCACAATGCTACTTGTCACCCTGTTTGAGCCCTGTTAGTTCAACCTAATTAAATATGAAAGTAGTTTTGAATATTCATATGTAAATATCATCTGCTATAGTGACTAAATCCTCAAGCCATATTTGTATGGTGGAGTCAGTCTTACTGATAGCCAGTGTTCTGTTTGATTACCAGAGCTATCCGTGTAAATAGCGAAGTGACGCTTGTGACCCTGGGGAGATGAAATGGCGGCCCTTGTGTTTGCCTGTCCACAGATCACTGTTCATAAAGGCGACGAGTGTCAGCTGCTGAACAACTCGCAGCCCTACAAATGGAAAGTACAGAGCTCCTCTGGGGATGAGGCGGTGGTCCCATCCGTCTGCTTCATTATCCCGCCGCCCAACAAGGAGGCTGTGGACAGCATCGGCAGGTTAGTGCGGCCTCCCAGTGCTGCTGCGGCCCCCTAGTGCTGCTGCGCCCCCCCAGTGCAGCTGCTCCATACAGCCGTTCCAGTTAATAGCCATAAGCTTGAAACATTTCCATTACTAATCACTGAATCACTTAGTTTACTTTACCCTTCGTCTGTAACGTAGAGGCAGGTAATGCATGTTCAAAAGGTAAAAATCGAGACCAAGATTTTGTTTCAACCAACTAGCTGTGTCTAAAGCAGGGGTCTCCAACTCCAGGCCTGGAGAGCTCCTATCCATGAGGTTTTCTATCCTACTTGACTGCACCCCCTTGTCCTTCCAGCCTGGATGCCAGCTACCAGAGGCTGATGACCCTGTGGCAGAGCCTGCACATCGATATGAGGAGTATGTTGGCCTGGCAGTACCTCGTGAGGGACATGCAGCAGATCCACTCCTGGAACATCACCATGGTGAGCCTCTACCTCCAACCCAAAGCCTGCGCCAGTTTTAGAATGTCATGGTATTTGTTCTGGGATGTGCTTTGGAACATATTTAGGCAGCATTTCAGTTCATCAAAATGTCCTTTAATATGTCATGTGCCCTCTGAGTGCAGATCGCTAGAGGCAACAGCAGCTTTCTAAGTACAGCTCACTCTGCAGTAAACCTCTGCTTCATTATCTCTTCCGTAGTCCCTAATTCATTTATACTCCTTACGCTTCTTTGAATTAAATTAAGCTATGAAAAGATGTTTTACTGTTTTTACAATTTAGATCAGATAACAGAAGGTGTTTTTTTCTTTCACATAAAAATGGAATTCACAGATTTTGTATTTTCGCAATTTCAGTCCATGAAAAGAAGGCATCAATGTGTAGTTAATAATAATGTTTCTCTCCCAGATGGGGTATCAGATCTCATGGAGGATTGTGAAGCTGAGCTGGTCCAGATCTGATGATTCACCTCGTCTCACCTCTCGTCTCCTCCATTTCTCCTCCTTCTCTCCCCCACCACCCTACAGTTTAAGACCATGAAACCCGAAGAGTACCGGCTGATTCTGAGGAACCTGGAGCTGCACTACCAGGACTTCATGAGGGACAGCCAGGACTCGCAGATGTTCGGACCGGACGACCGAATGCAAATTGAGGCTGATTTCAACAAGGCCTCGCGCTACTATGACAGCTTGCTCCGCAGTGTGGAGAAAGGTGTGTGTCCTGGGACTGGCCAGGATGCCTGTATTTAGCTTAAAATATACCCCATGTACTTCACTCAGTGTTTAATGGAACGTGTGTTATAGGTCATTTACATTTATTTCTTTACACTTTTGACCACGTAACATACAAGAGAGGCAGGTAATAGATGAGTGCTGAGTAACTGTTAAATCCACCTTTCAGGCTCAGAGGTCAGGCAGAAGGGTGAGTTCCCTATAAATGGCTTTAGTTTGCTGACACAGGCGTTGGGCAGCTGTGCCTGTTTGTGACAGAGCACATGTCCCCTTGTTTGTATCTCATCTTCCAGTTCACATGCTTCTGCTACACACAGGAAGCATTGGACCAGTCACATGGTTTGGTGTTCTTGCACGTGATTTGTTGATGTTAGGAGAGGCTTTGGTGGCTGCACTGGCTGACTGAGTGTGAGACTTTTTTACGCTCGTTGGGTTGTGTTCCAAAAAAACCCCCAACAAACGAACTATATATGGGGCCCCCCGATCTCTGCTAAATCAGTAATGCTGTCTACCTATTCCCAAGGGATGGTGGTACAAATACTGCCTCTCCTGATGCTCGAAAATCTTTGTTTTGAATAAAAAAGGTTTGCCCCTCTCTTCTCCTTCCTTTTCTTAATGTTGGAGGGCGTGTGGAGAATGTTCCAGACCATGCCTGGCCCTCTGTGACCCTCATTTGCTGTCTGCATACAGGGGAGCAGAATGAGTTGACATGCCGGACTTACATCACCCAGCTGAAGGACCTGCGTCTGCAGCTGGAGGGCTGTGAGGCCCGTACCGTGGCTCGTATCCGCCAACCTGTGGACAAGGAGCCACTCAGGGACTGTGCCCAGCGTGCAACTGAGCAAAAGGTATGGCGCCCCCTAGTGGCTGTCCTCTCTTATGCCTCTTAAATGCTGTTAATTCAAAATCATTTTAGTAGTCACTGTACCAAAGGAATAGAGAAACATTAAGCGATGTCAATAATAATCATAGATCTAACCCTGTTTTTAATTCAGTTCATTTATTTAAAATTGAGGAATGGGCTGTAAGAACTGGGCATTAAACTAAAACGTACATTAGTATATGGTAAATCAAAACTCAGAGCCTCTTAAATTCATTGTGCGATTGCTGTGTTTCATCTCAAGTTTACCTACAATTTTATATTATTTGTATACATTATGTTTAAATAATTTTACTCTTACCCAGAATAACCTTCTGATTAATTTTCTCTGCACATTTGATGCTATTACTGCATTTTGTCTTTGCTTCTTACATACCATTTTTCTTTGTATCCCAGAAAGTCCAGACAGAGCTGGATGGCATCAAAAAGGACATGGGCAAGGTGTCTCAGGATGCAGAAGCCCTCCTGGCATCGTCAGAGCAGTCCAGCTCGACACCAGTGCTGAGGTCAGAACTGGACCTCACCCTACAGAAGATGGACCAGGTCTATAGTTTGTCCTCCATATACCTGGAGAAGTGAGTATCACTGGAGCTGTGACTCTAATTTTAAGCTTGTTCTGTGTTAGATGTTTGGCAGTGTGTATATGTACCAGCCAAGAAGCTACACTGGATTTAATCCATGACTGTGAGGCCCATCAGCCCTAGCTAAAGACACCTCCCATTGTTTTATTCTCATGTGCAGACTGAAGACCATCGAAGTGGTGATCCGCAACACGCAAGGCACCGAGGACGTGCTGAAGAAGTATGAGGACCAGCTTTGCAATGTCAACAAAGTGCCAATGGATGTCAAGGAGGTGGAGATGCACCGCTCCCAGCTGAAGGTATGCGTTGCTAGGCCGGAGATACACCGCTCCCAGCTGAAGGTATGCCTTCCTGGGCCAGAGATGCAGCGCTCCCAGCTGAAGGTATGCCTTCCTGGGCCAGAGATGCACTGCTCCCAGATGAAGGTATGCCTTCCTGGGCTGGAGATGCACCGCTCCCAGCTGAAGGTATTCCTTCCTGGGGTGGATATGCACCGCTCCCAGCTGAAGGTATGCCTTCCTGAGCCGGAGATGCACCGCTCCCAGCTGAAGGTATGCCTTCCTGGGCCAGAGATGCAACGCTCCCAGCTGAAGGTATGCCTTCCTGGGCTGGAGATGCACCGCTCCCAGCTGAAGGTATTCCTTCCTGGGGTGGATATGCACCGCTGCCAGCTGAAGGTATGCCTTCCTGAGCCGGAGATGCACCGCTCCCAGCTGAAGGTATGCCTTCCTGGGCCGGAGATGCACCGCTCCCAGCTGAAGGTATTCCTTCCTGGGCCAGGGCATCACAGCCTGGCCTGTAGCACCCGTTTACAGCCCCTCTGCTTCTTATTGGTTTGAATCATGTTTCTTACAAAGTTAAAAGTAGTTAGATGAAGAGAAAAACGTAGAAGGGAATACAGTAAGTTTCTGTATGTTTATTGTGCAGGTACTTAATTATTTGTAGTCTTTAGAAGGTATTTGAACATGGATGAGTTGCAGCATCCATTTCCATTGCAAATTCAGTTTGCTGTGAATGACCTAGAGAGACTCACCATGTGTTATAAAAGCAGGAATAGAAGTGATGGTCTGTAAAATAAAAGTGACAGTGCCATCTAGTGTAAGGTGAGCTGTACTGGTGAATCTGAATCAAGGTGAAATGAGCTGTGTGAGTGAGCATGTGTCTGTCCTGTGTGGGACGGGTGTCCAAGTCAGGATGTGTCCTGCCCTGTGTTCACATCCCAGGAACTCTGTGCCCCAGTTGGGAAAGTATTTCTTGAACAGAATAACAGATGGATGAGTAACATTATTGCTCCTCTGGTGTAGAAATTGCGCGGGGATGCAGAGGCCGAGCAGCCCGCCTTCGATACCTTGGAGTCCGAACTGCGCAAAGCCACGGCTGTCAGCGAGAGGCTATCGCGGCTGCACAGCGAACGTGATGTGGAGCTGGACCACTACCGCCACCTGCTGGCTAGTCTACAGGACCGCTGGCAGGCCATGTTTGCCCAGGTGGACCTGCGGCAGCGTGACCTGGAGCAGCTCGGCCGTCAGTTGGGCTACTACCGGCAGAGCTACGACCGGCTGATCCGCTGGATCGCCGACGCCAAGCAGCGCCAGGAGAACATCCAGGCTGTGCCCATCACCGACAGCAAGATCCTGAAGGAGCAGCTGGCCCAGGAGAAGGTGCAGTTGGATTTGCTGCATGTGCCTTTGGGCTCAGATCATGTGTACTGGCCAGTTAGCGTTATATAACCAAATGTGATTTCATTTGACTCTGTTTAAAACAGAAACTCCTGGAAGAGATTGAGAAAAACAAAGACAATGTTGACGAGTGTCAGAAGTATGCCAAGACCTACATCGACACTATCAAGGTAAACTGGCATAATGTGACACATAAACTAAAAACAGCTGTGCTCTCTCCCTCGAGCGATGGTGCTGCATGGAGTATGACCACTGCTGCTTTTCACAGGATTACGAGCTGCAGCTGGTGACCTACAGGGCCATTGCCGAGCCGTCGTCTCCAATGAAGAAACCCAAGATGGATTCTGCTTCTGACAATATTATCCAGGAGGTAAGGACCCTTTGGCCGGGCACGGTCTGTTACCCTCTGCGTTTATTTGTACTGTTTGGTGTACGATCATGCACTATTTGGCTTCTTTCAGGAATTTACATGTAGATATTTACTCAAATGTTTCTGGTTCTTCACTTTGTTTTTTGCAATCACAATGTATCCACAAGAAAAGCAGCGGAATTTGAAGTGGTGTACAGTCCCATAGAAGTAAATCACATCTGTTTGTTTGTCTTAATCTGATAGTACGTGACCCTAAGGACACGGTACAGCGAGCTCATGACTCTGACCAGCCAGTATATCAAGTTCATCACGGAGACACAGCGGCGCCTGGAGAGCGAGGAGGTGCGTGACCCTCGATGCGCCTGTCCTCTTGGTTTGGTCTGCGGGACGGTCGGGCTTTCCTCTGCTCCGGGGCTTGGTTTGGACTTCCCGGGTGTTGGTGCGGGGGGGGTGCTGTTTTCCCAGCATGTAGCCTGACTGAGCTTGGCAAAAGCAAATCTGGCCTGAGGATTTCCCCCATGGTACTCAGATGTTTCCTCAGAAGGTCATGTGCATGATCAGCAGAGCGATTTTGCGTGGCATTTTAGCATTTTCTGTTTGATATACATTCATTTGACCTGGTTTGCCTTGAATAACCCAATACCAAATCAAAACCTTAATGCTTAATTAAGGCATTCATCCTAAACTGCAGGCTCCTACTCCAGTCCGATAGAAGTGTACCTTTTGCTAATATGTTGTAGTTTTGGTTGTAAATCTGCTCAATATCCTTTATTGAGAATATTTTCAAGCTCTAGATGTAAGAAATGACAAACTATTTAGTTTTTGTTTATAAGCTTTCTTCTATTGTCTGGTGTTTGTGTGGTTAAAGCTGTTGCCCAAACGAATCAAGCCCTATGCCGATCTAATGCATTGATAATAGCATGTAGTTCAGCTAAAAATGAAGCTGCTTGTCTTTGAGTAAAAATGCTAAAATGTCAAAGGCAGAGGTTTTCAAAAACAAAACTTCATTTAAATAGCACACATTGTTGACTAGTATTTAGTATAATTTTGATGAAGCAGAATGATGATTGGTTTGAAACCTTATGAAGGACTGGAGTGGCCGACCCTGGTCTCACACTGTAGAGGAAGCTGATGTGCATTTAGTAGCCAGACTGCAATAACCATAGACCCTCCTTCTTTAGCTGTAAGCCAGTCATCATGTGCATTTTCAGAATAAACAGCTGTATCCAATTCTGTGCTCTGAGTATGTTTCAGGCTGATAATCCCTTCCCTCAACCTTTTCTTAAATATTTAACACTATTTTCTTTATCCCGTTCTTTCTAACCCTATCTTCTTGCCCTTTTTGCTTCTCGACACTGCTTGCCAGTGCTTTGTCATGATGAATGCTTGTCTTGTTTGGGCGCTAAAGAGGTAAATGATTCCAAAGCAATTTCTCTATCTCCATGCCACACCCTCATTTAAAACCCAGCACGCTGATCTCAGGGGTAGCCTACATAATCTTTAAAAGTACAATGTAGCTGTCCTGTAAGAATGCAAAATGGTTACGCTACTGTCTGCTTGCCTCATGTGTCTGACATTCCATACCACTGTGCTCGCTGTGTGTCTGGCAGTGCTCTCTGCATCTTTTTCGAACCCGTGTCCCTCTCCTCTGCCCTTATTGCAACAGCATCACTGCCTTAGGATGCGGTGCTTAGCTCTCAGACGTAGACCCAGGACACACGAGAGTAAAATACTTGCAGTAAAAGCTTTAGCACCCATTATTTTTCCAACCCATGTCTTCCTCTATGTTTTTCTTGTTCTTTTTTCCTCGCCGCTCTACTCCTGTGCTATTTTGTACCAGTCAGATTATTATGTATAGCCTGGGCTCTCATTTACTGCTCATCTCAGAAGAGGCACACCTCAGCTGTGGCGTAAACCAGTCCGATCATCCCATTATTTTTTTCTCCCATTTGCTATTGCTGTATGATCAAAATGTTTTAAGATGGATGTGGGGTCTCTCTTCCACACATCCCAGCCTTTAAATCCAATCTGTAGGTGTGTGAGATTCTTTTCTTTATTAATGACAAATAATGAACCACCTACTTCTTGTCCTGAAGGAAAATCTGCCATAGATCATTGAATATCCCTGTCAAAATTATAGCAAGGACACTGCAGAAACCAATTCTGTTTTCATTGCACCTCTTTAATCACAATGCAATATTTATAGCTAAACTGCTGACACACGCTTGAAGATATGTGGAGAATTGAAAGCCTCTCCATGCATCTTGCCATTCTAGATTCAAAGTGCTGTGACTTAATGTCTGTCTCTGTCTTTCATACATTACCTAAATGTAACATGGTCTTGAGTGTCTTATCTAGAAGTCTGACATGTCTTCATATACTAAGCTTCTTCTAGCATGTGTGAACCAACACTTGCCTGTTTATATAATCTAACAATTTACCAGCTTACACATGCATGTGTTTGTAATCAGTCCGTCAGTCTAACATTTAACCCATTGTTCTCTAATTCATTTTTCTTTACCATTTGCTTCCACTAATACAGAAAGCTGCTGAGAAACTTAAGGAGGAAGAGAGGAGAAAAATGGCAGAGATGCAGGCTGAGTTAGAGAAGCAGAGGCAATTAGCTGAGGCTCATGCAAAAGCCATCGCCAAGGCAGAAAAAGAGGCCCGGGAGTTAAAGCTTCGCATGCAAGAGGAGGTCAGCAAGAGGGAGGTTGTTGCTGTGGATGCAGAGAAGCAGAAGCTGAACATCCAGCAGCAACTACATGAGCTAAGGAACCTCTCGGAGCAGCAGATCCAGCTCAAGAGCCAACAGGTGGATGATGCCCTGCAGAGCCGCACGAAGGTTGAGGAGGAGATACGCATCATCAGGCTTCAGCTGGAGACCACCATGAAGCAGAAGACTACGGCTGAGACGGAGCTCCAGCAACTTCGCGACCGAGCGGACGATGCAGAACGCCTGCGGAAGGCTGCCCAGGAAGAAGCAGAGAAACTCCGCAAGCAGGTCAATGAAGAGTCCCAGAAGAAGCGCAAGGCAGAGGATGAGCTGAAGTTAAAGTCAGAAGCAGAAAGAGAGGCCGCCAGGCAAAAGCAAAAGGCCCTAGATGAACTGAATAGGCTGAGGATGCAAGCTGAAGAAGCAGAGCGGCAAATGAAACAAGCAGAAGTGGAAAAAGAAAGGCAGATCAAGCTGGCCCAGGATGCCGCACAGAAGAGTGCTACTGCTGAACTTCAGAGCAAACGCATGTCTTTTGCTGAGAAGACGACAAAACTTGAGGAGTCGCTGAAACAGGAGCACACCACTGTCATCCAGCTGCAGGAGGAGGCGGAACGTCTCAAGAGACAGCAAGAAGAAGCCGACAAAGCCAGGGAGGATGCTGAGAAAGAGCTGGAAAAGTGGAGACAAAAAGCCAATGAAGCACTCCGCTTGAGGCTCCAGGCTGAGGAGGAGGCTCACAAGAAGAGCAGAGCTCAGGAAGAGGCAGAGAAGCAGAAGGAGGAGGCTGAGCGTGAAGCTAAGAGGAGAGGCAAGGCCGAGGAGTCTGCACTGAAGCAGAAGGAGATGGCTGAGCAAGAACTGGAGAAACAGCGCAAGCTGGCTGAAGGCACAGCCCAGCAGAAACTTTCCGCTGAACAAGAACTTATCCGTCTGAGAGCCGACTTTGACCATGCCGAACAGCAAAGGTCAGTGCTCGAAGATGAACTCTACCGCCTTAAAAATGAAGTCAGTGCTGCTGAACAACAGAGGAAGCAGCTTGAGGACGAGCTTTCCAAAATGAGGAGCGAAATGGAAATCCTTCTGCAGCTGAAGGCTAAGGCTGAGAAGGAGACCATGTCCAACACTGAAAAGAGCAAGCAGCTCCTAGAAGCTGAGGCGACAAAGATGAGGGATCTGGCGGAGGAGGCATCCAAACTGCGGTCTGTTGCTGAAGAAGCAAAGAGACAACGGCAAATTGCTGAAGAAGAAGCCGCCAGACAGAGAGCAGAAGCTGAGAGAATCCTGAAAGAGAAACTAGCTGCCATCAATGAGGCTACTCGACTTAAAACCGAAGCTGAAATTGCCCTCAAAGAGAAGGAGGCAGAGAACGAGAGATTGAGAAGACAAGCTGAAGATGAAACTTATCAGAGAAAGGCTCTCGAGGACCAAGCAACTCAGCACAAGCAAGATATTGAGGAAAAGATTAACCTGCTCAAGAAGTCCTCTGACACTGAATTAGAAAGACAGAAACAAATCGTAGAAGAAACCGTCAAACAAAGGAGGGTTGTGGAGGAGGAGATCCGTATCCTTAAACTTAATTTTGAGAAAGCCTCTTCTGGCAAACTAGACTTGGAGCTGGAGCTGAACAAACTGAAGAACATTGCCGAAGAAACTCAACAAAGCAAGATGCAGACCGAGAAGGAGGCAGAGAAGCTCCGCAAGCTGGTCCTGGAAGAGGAAAGCAGAAGGAAGGAAGCAGAAGAGAAAGTAAGAAAGATCGCTGCTGCCGAAGAGGAAGCTGCACGCCAGCGTAAGCTAGCCCAGGAGGAAGTGGAGCGCTTAAAGAAGAGAGCAACTGAAGCTCACAAGCAAAAGGAGGAAGCTGACAAAGAAGCTGAGAAGCAGATCCTTTTGGCCAAAGACGCTGCACAGAAGTGCACTGCAGCAGAACAACAGGTCCAAAGTGTGCTCGTTCAGCAGAAGGAGGACAGCCTAGTTCAGAACAAGCTGAAAGAGGAATTTGAAAAAGCCAGAAGGCTTGCCCAGGAAGCAGAGGAGGCCAAGGAGAAAGCTGAAAGGGAAGCTGCTCTCCTTCGCCAGCAGGCAGAGGATGCCGAGCGCCAGAAGCAAGCTGCAGAGGCGGAAGCTACTAAACAGGCTAAAGCACAGGAGGATGCAGAGCGACTGAGAAAAGAGGCTGAACTCGAGGCTGTTAAGCGAGGCCAAGCTGAGGCAGCAGCTGTGAAACAAAAAGAACAGGCTGATGCTGAGATGGCAAAGCACAAACAGATTGCAGAGCAGACACTAAAACAAAAGTCTCAAGTTGAACAGGAACTGACTAAGGTCAAGCTGCAGCTGGATGAGACAGACAAGCAAAAGTCTTTCTTGGATGAAGAGCTTCATCGCCTCAAAGATGAGGTCACTGACGCAATGAGGCAGAAGGCCCAGGTAGAGGAAGAGCTGTTCAAAGTCAAGATCCAGATGGAGGAACTGGTCAAACTGAAGCTCAGAATTGAGGAGGAAAACCAGCGCCTGATCAAAAGAGACCAGGACAACACTGAGAAGTTTTTGGCTGAGGAAGCAGAGAATATGAAGAAACTGGCAGAAAAAGCTGCTCGACTCAGCGTAGAGGCCCAGGAGGCTGCCCGTATGAGGCAGATTGCAGAGTCTGACCTTGCCCAGCAGAGGGCACTTGCAGAGAAGATGATGAAGGAGAAAATGCAAGCCATCCAAGAGGCCTCAAAACTGAGAGCAGAGGCAGAGATGCTCCAGAAACAAAAGGACCTGGCTCAGGAGCAGGCTCAGAAACTGTTGGAGGACAAGCAGCTGATGCAACAGCGCTTACAGGAGGAGACCGAGGGCTTTCAGAAATCCCTGGAAGCTGAACGCAAGCGACAGCTGATGATCACCGCTGAGGCCGAGGAACTAAAACTCAGGGTGACTTTGCTGAGCGACGCACAGTCAAAAGCAGAGGAGGAAGCCAAAAAGTTCAGGAAGCAGGCGGATGACATCAGCGCTCGTCTGCATGAGACCGAGCTGTTGAACAAAGAAAAGTTCCATGTCGTAGAAAAACTAGAAGTCCAAAGACTGCAGAGTAGCAAAGAAGCTGATGAACTACGAAAAGCCATTTCTGAGCTTGAAAAGGAAAAGGATAAACTGAAAAGGGATGCTGCAGAGTTACAAAATAAGTCAAAGGAGGTATTATTTCCAAAATTTTATTATAGGTGTCATTTATGCTCTTTTAACAGTCTCTCCTACTAACTTAACTATAACTGATGAAGTTCACTGTAACATTTGGTACATTCTATATAAGCTTTATATTATAGAAATAATTCTTAGGTACTGAATATTCATGATTTTTATATAAAATTAATTGTTTTCATTATCAAATTAATGCTCATTAGCGACCATCTGGTCCCTTACCGCCCATATCAATGAGTATTGGTATTTTGCCATTTACACATTAATTAAATAATTATTTATTCCTTTTTTACAGATGGCTAATGCTCAGCAGGAACAAATTGAGCATGAGATGATAATCCTTCAGAAGACTTTCACAACAGAGAAGGAGATGTTGCTCCAAAAGGAGAAGCTTATCGAAGAGGAGAAAAAGAGGCTAGAAAAACAGTTTGAAGAGGAAGTTAAAAAAGCAAGAACCCTCAAGGATGAACAAGAGCATCAAAGAAAAGAGATGGAGGAGGAGAAGAGAAAACTTCAGAAGAACTTGGATGCTGCTCTGAAGAAGCAAACAGATGCAGAGGAAGAAATGCGCAATAAGCAAATGGAGATGCGGGAGCTTGAAAAGAAGCGGTTAGAGCAGGAGAAGCTGCTGGCTGAGGAGAACAAGAACCTCCGTGAAAAACTGCAAAAGCTTCAGGTTGCTGAAAAAGCAGCAGTAGTAGCACATACAAGGGAGATTGAAATCCAAACAGAAACTGTCCCTGAAACAGAACTGGTTTTTGCAACATCAGTGGGAACATCAAAGGAGATTTTCAACGGCCAGAGCGGCAGGGATGATGTGGACAGGAATGGAGTCTCACCGCTGTCATTTGAGGGAATCCGGGAGAAGGTCCCTGCAAGCAGGCTATATGACATTGGCTTGTTGAGCAAAAAGGACTTTGAGAAGTTAAATAAGGGAAAAACTACTGTGCAGGAGCTCAGCCAGGATGAAACCCTGAGGAAGTACCTTAGAGGTACCAACTGCATTGGAGGAGTCTTAGTCAAACCTAACCAAAAGATGAGCATCTATCAAGCTATGAAAGAGAACAAAATCACCCCTGGCACTGCACTGGTACTTCTGGAAGCTCAGGCAGCCTCTGGGTATATCATTGACCCAGTGAAGAATAAGCAGCTTACTGTCAATGAAGCTGTAAAGGAGGGACTAATTGGGCCTGAACTGCATAATAATATGCTCTCCGCTGAACGAGCAGTCACTGGTTACAAGGACCCATATACCGGTGGAAAAATCTCCCTCTTTGAAGCCATGAAAAAAGGTTTGATTGTGGAAAACCATGGCATTAGACTGCTTGAAGCTCAGTTAGCTACTGGTGGAATCATCGACCCAGTTCATAGCCATCGTGTGCCTATTGAGACAGCCTACAAGCAAGGTCAATTCGATGCGCAGCTGAACAAAATTCTGTTAGATCCAACAGATGACACAAAAGGGTTCTTTGATCCAAACACTAAGGAAAATCTGACTTATTTACAGCTTTTGGAAAGGTGTGTAGGAGACCCAGAAACTGGCCTGTTACTACTACCCATTACAGAGAAGGCTGCTTTAAGTGATAGAACGTACACTGATGAGGAAACAAAAGATGTCTTCAGCAAGACCACTGTATCAGTTCCATTTGGAAACTTCAAGGGAAAGAACATTACCATTTGGGAAATTATCAACTCAGAGTATTTCACTGAGGATCAAAGGAAAGATCTAATCCGACAGTACAGGACAGGGAAAATCACTGTGGAAAAAATCATCAAGATTGTTATTACTGTGGTGGAAGACAAAGAGAAAAAGAAAGACATTGAATTTGACGGACTCAGGGGGCCTGTTCCTGCTACTGAACTTCTGGATTGCAAGATCATTGACAAAGACTTATACAACAAACTTCACAAGGGCAATAAGTCAGTTAAAGAAGTGTCTGAGCTGGAGCCAGTAAAGAAAGCCCTGAAAGGTGCTAACAGTATAGCTGGAGTATTCATCGAGTCAACAAGGGAGAAGATGCCATTCTATCAAGCCATGAAAAAAGATATTTTGAATCCAGGCCCAGCTTTAAATCTTTTGGAGGCACAAGCTGGAACTGGGTTTATCATTGATCCAGTGAAAAATCAAAAGTTGACTGTTGATGAAGCTGTAAAAGAGGGTCTTGTTGGCCCTGAGCTACACGAAAAGTTACGTTCTGCAGAGAGAGCTGTCACTGGCTACAAAGATCCCTACACTGGAAAAACTGTTTCTTTATTTGAAGCTATGAAGAAGGAACTCATTATCAGGGACCAAGGCATTCGTTTGCTGGAAGCTCAGCTGGCCACTGGTGGCATCATTGACCCTGTAAAAAGCTATCGTATCCCACATGATATTGCCTGCAAGCGGGGATATTTTGATGATGAAATAAACCAGATTCTGAGCAAGTCAACTGATGACACAAAGGGCTTTTTTGACCCCAACACCCAGGAAAATGTCACATACTCACAGCTCCAGGAAAGGTGCATCACTGACAAGGAGACTGGTCTTCAACTTCTGCCTCTGTCTGAGAAAGCCATCAATGCAAAAGACTTTCAGTCTTACACCGATGTACAAACTAAAGAAGCTTTCAACCAGGCAAGCATAGAAATGTCATCTGGACCATTCAAGGGAAGGAAAGTAACTATTTGGGAACTCATCAACTCTGAGTATCTAACAGAGGAACAAAGGCTTGAGCTGATCAGGCAATACAAATCTGGCAAGGTGACAATTGAAAAAATCATTAAGATTGTCATCACCATTATCGATGAGAAGGAAACAAAGAAAAATGAACAGGTCACTTTCAAGGGACTGAGAGGTTCTGTACCAGCTAGATCGTTGCTTGACTCCCAGATAATTGATAAAACTACATTTGAAAAGCTGCAGCAAGGCAAGACATGCCCAAAAGATGTTGCTGAATTTGACAAAGTTAAAAGTTATTTGCAGGGCACTGACTGTATTGCTGGCATCTACATTGAACCAACCAAAGAAAAGATGAGCATTTACCAAGCTATGAAGAAGAAATTGCTAAGACACAACACAGGCCTTGTACTTCTTGAAGCGCAAGCAGCTACTGGATTTATTGTGGATCCGATCACAAATCAGCTGCTGACTGTGGATGAGGCTGTAAAGGCGGGCATCGTTGGCCCTGAGCTTCATGAAAAACTTCTTTCAGCTGAAAAAGCCGTAACTGGCTACAATGACCCCTACACAGGTAACAAGATCTCCCTCTTCCAAGCTATGCAGAAAGACTTCATCTTGAAGGACCATGCTGTACCTCTTCTTGAAGCTCAGATTGCTACTGGAGGAATCATTGATCCTGTCAATAGTCACAGGGTGCCTATGGAGGTAGCCTATGAACGTGGCTATCTTAGCAAACCAATGTTTAAGATTCTGTCCGAGCCAACAAATGACACCAAGGCATTCTCTGACCCAAACACGGAGGAAAGTGTCACTTACAAACAGCTAAAGGAGAAGTGCATGAGAGATCCTGGAACAGGATTCTGTTTATTACGCCTTTCAAAACCAGAGTCCCCCACAGTGGTGGAGAAGACTTACCTGTACACGGAGGAACAAACTCAGAAGGACTTAGCTGACACTAAAGTAGATATCCCACTTGGAGGTCATTCTGGACAGTCAATGTCTCTGTGGGATATCATGAACTCAGATATGCTACCCGAAGAAGAAAGACTTAAACTCCTTGATGAATATCGGTCTGGAAAAATCACAAAGGAACGAATGATCATCATAATTATAGAAATAATTGAGCAAAGAGAAATCATCAGGGGTGGGCATACTGCATCTTGCGATGTAATCAGACGAAGAGTTACCATTGAGGAACTATATAATGCTCACATTATTGACTTGGAAACTTACAATCTACTGAAGCAAGAGAAAATAACCATTCGAGAAGTCATGGAAATGCAGACAGTGAAACAGTATCTTTTTGGCACTGGTAGCATTTCTGGGGTGTTGTCTGATGCCTCCAACCGAATCAGTATTTACCAGGCTATGAAGAGAGGACTAATGAAACCTGAAATTGCTCTTAGTCTTCTGGAAGCTCAAGCAGCAACAGGGTTTATGATCGATCCAGTCAGGAATGAAATGTTAACTGTTGATGAGGCTGTCCGCAAAGGTGTTGTGGGTCCAGAGCTCCATGACAAACTTCTCTCTGCTGAGAGAGCTGTCACTGGTTATAAGGATCCTTACAGTGGTAAAATTATCTCTCTGTTCCAAGCAATGAAGAAAGACCTGCTTCCTGAGGAATATGCTCTAAAACTGCTGGAAGCACAGGTAGCCACAGGAGGCCTCGTGGATCCAGAATTCTACTTCCACCTTCCCACTGATGTTGCCATGCAGCGTGGATACATTAATAAAGAAACCAATGAAAAGCTTTCAGGAGATTTTAAGGGTTATACTGACCCTGTCACAGAAGAGAAACTGTCATATGCGCAACTACTTAAGAGGTGCAGAATTGACAAGGGCACTGGATTGCGAATGCTGTCACTAGCAGACAGAAGATTACTGTTCAAGGGTCTTAGGAAGCAGATTACTATAGAAGAATTGATACGCTCTCAGATCATTGACCAAAAGACAGTCACAGAACTAAATGAAGGCCTTGTTACAATTGAGGAGGTCAGCAAGGGGCTCCAGAAATATCTGGAAGGCACAAGTTGTATTGCTGGTGTATTTATTGAATCTACAAAGGAACGTTTGTCTATTTATCAAGCAATGAAAAAGAATTTGATCAGGCCTGGAACCGCTTTTGAACTGCTGGAAGCTCAGGCAGCCACAGGGTATGTCATTGACCCAATTAAGGCCTTAAAGCTGACTGTAAATGAAGCTGTCAGGATGGGAATTGTGGGACCAGAGTTCAGAGACAAACTTCTCGCCGCTGAGCGTGCTGTTACAGGTTACAGAGACCCCTATACTGGAAAGACCATCTCATTATTTCAGGCTATGAAAAAAGGTCTCATTTTGAAAGATCATGGAATTCGCCTTCTGGAAGCTCAGATTGCCACTGGCGGCATCATTGATCCAGAGGAAAGTCATCGACTTCCAGTAGAGGTGGCCTACAACCGTGGCCTCTTTGATGAAGAGATGAATGAAATTCTCTCTGATCCATCTGACGACACCAAGGGATTCTTTGACCCAAATACTGAGGAGAACCTCACCTATTTAGGGCTGATGGAGAGGTGCATTACAGACCCAGAAACAGGCCTCGTTCTCCTGCTTCTGAAGGACAAGAAGCGAGAAAGGAAGACATCATCCAAGTCATCTGTTCGCAAACGCAGAGTAGTCATTGTGGATCCAGAGTCTGGCAAAGAGATGTCGGTATATGAGGCATACCGTAAAGGACTTATTGACCATCAGACCTACCTGGAACTTGCAGAACAGGAATGTGAGTGGGAGGAAATCACCACTACCTCCTCTGATGGGTCTGTGAAATCCATGATTATTGACAGAAGGTCTGGACGACAATATGACATAGATGATGCTATTTCAAGAGGCCTCATTGATCAGTCTGCTATGGATCAGTATCGTTCTGGCAATCTTTCCATCACAGAATTTGCTGACATGTTGTCCGGTACCATGAGTGGATTCCGATCCCGTTCATCCTCATTTGGATCCACTTCTTCCTATCCCATGAGTCCACTCCCATCCATCAAGACCCCAACAACAATATGGAATGATCCAACTGAGGAAACAGGCCCAGTGGCTGGAATCCTGGATACAGACACTTTAGAGAAGGTGTCCATAACTGAAGCTATGCATCGAAACATTTTAGACAACATCTCTGGTCAAAGACTACTGGAAGCCCAAGCATGTACTGGTGGTATCATCGATCCCACCACAGGGGAGACCTTCTCTGTTGCTGATGCAGTGAGCAAAAACCTTGTTGATAAGATAATGGTTGATCGCCTCAACCTGGCTCAGAAAGCTTTCAATGGATTTGAAGATCCTAGAACCAAAACTAAAATGTCAGCTGCTCAGGCCTTGAAAAAAGGATGGCTTTATTATGAAGCTGGCCAGCGTTTCCTGGAGGTCCAGTACCTCACTGGAGGATTAATTGAACCTGATGTTTCTGGCAGAGTCTCACTAGATGAAGCTATCAAAAAGGGTACTTTGGACACACGTACTGCTCAGAAGCTGCGAGACGTGAGCAGCTATAACAAATACCTGACCTGTCCCAAAACCAAACTGAAGATCTCCTACAAAGATGCCATGGATAGAAGCATGGTTGAAGAGGGATCTAGTTTGCGTCTTCTGGAGGCATGCTCGCAATCCAGCAAAGGCCTCTACAGCCCCTACAATGCTAGTGGTGCTGGGTCAGCAGTGGGTTCCCGGAGTGGATCAAGAACTGGGTCTAGACAAGGCTCAAGACGAGGAAGCTTTGATGCTACTGGCTCTGGTTTCACCATGAACTTCTCGTCCTCCTCCTACAGCTCTTCATCCTACAGCCGTCGATACTAACCCAAGCCATAAGTTATCATGAACAAGGCCTTGAGGAACAACAAACCTTTGCAGCAATACTTCCAATGCACTTCTCAGCTTCATAATTTATAGGAAAAATATTCTGCTCTGCATGTGGTTGCATTAAATCATATTGCATTAATGCTGGATACAATTATATATAAAGATCTTACTTAATTCAGTGTATATGCAGAATGATTCTTTTAGGTCTTATTTTATATTCTGAGATAAATATAATTTCTATGATTCTGTTTATTTGTGCAACAAAGTGCATATTTGTAAGATGAACTCATTTAATATGTTTTGAATTGCTTAAACACTTTGTTGGTGTCAAGTAATACTATTTTGTGTTGTATATTATGATTAACACTACATATAAGGAATTTTTCAGAAAGGTATATCTGAAAGAAGTATATAAAAACAAAAGTATTTTTTCATGTTGTTTTCTGAGTTTAGTTTAAGAGACGTGTTCATAGGACATGCCGACACAGAATTAATAATGATGCTGTTTACCTGAACTAAAAATATACATATGGGTTTGTACTCTGTACATGTATAGATATTTGATCAGAGAGATTTTATAGGGCAAAGGCTTTCCAGCAAAACATAACTAATGACTAGCTTGCTATCTGCAGAGCAGAATCAAGATAACAAATTTTATCACTGGAATAAAAATGCTTCAAGATGCCACAATGGAAAGTCTTTTTGTTTGTTCAACCATTCTGCATTGCATAGATCAATAGAATAATTTCCCGGCTCAAAGTATCTGCATTAATACTCACCACAGACCCCTGGCACCACCAAGACACCTCGGATGAATGGAAAACTCCAGCAAATATTTTTGACCGAAAAACTATAATTTTTTTATGGCCTGGTCCATCCTATCCACCCTCAAAAACTTTGTGTCAAGAAATCCTAAATGGTATCAGCTGAAGATTTTGAGATGACCTCAGAAGACTCCTGACTCCACCGAGAGAGCAGCTTCTAATACCTACATGCACCGACACTGAGAGTTATGCACAAGTCATCGTAAGTGACTTCAGCCCATGTCAGCCTGTTCACTCTACACCCTGTCCTGTTCTCTCCTCCAAATTTTTCTTCAGTCTTTCCTCAGTTTGTTCTCCTCCATCATCTCAACTGACCTTTTTAGATTCAGCAGCATTTTGCTCATTTGGATTTAACATTGGCCTTAGCCTGCTTCTCTTTTCATCACTTGCATTAGCCCCTGAGAATAGTTTACAAGCTTTGGTTAGTCGTATGGTAAATTTTAGGATCACACGTGTCCCCGTGATTACCGCCTGTGCTGGAGAGAGCCCTATGGATTGCTGCATGGATGTATTCATATGGAATCCTTAAATTTCATTAACTGAATGTTAATACACTTTTATTTACTATCTATTTAGTATTTTGTTTGAAATATTGTTTATAAGTAACAATAATATTTATATATTATATAATAATGTTTTGAACACTTTAGTGATTTTAGTATTCTATTAAGGTTTTAATAGATACTGTGTCATTGTCAAAATCCTGAAAACTATACTTTCTGTCAGGTCTTGCACGGATCACAGCCATGATTGGCTGCTGTATTAGTTGATGGGACTACAGTACATGCCGTTTCGCCCTTACAGTGATTGGCTGGTTATTAAATGCTGTGTGATTTTTCCTTTTAACAGAGCAGCACTGGGCACGAAAGTGGAGGTTTGGGTGTGCAGATGGCTGGAATTGATCAACATCTCAGCAGGAAAACTCAAAGGTCTTCCTGTCAAGATATCCAGGTAACTGCTTGTTGGTGTATTTGGTGTACAGTTCGATGTGTGTGTGTGTGTGTGTGTGTGTGTGTGTGTGTGTGTGTGTATGAAAAACTGTTTCTGTGTAAAAGTAGTGGTGAATAAATTTAACTAAATGGCCAATCAGTTTATTCCCTAAATCCTTGAGTTGCATTCAGCCCTTCCCTACATTTTATTTTGTATTGCTTCAGTTCTGTTCATGTCATTAATTTCTGTTTGTAGATCACCCTCCAGTACCCTTATACCTTCACCTCATCTCCCAAACATGGAGAGCCAATGTTGCTGATGCTCTGAGGTCATCCTGAAACCATTGGCTGCTGTGCTCCCTTCACCCACCAATCAAAAGAGACCTTTATATAGGCATACCTTCAGAAAAGTAACCTCCAGTCCCATACCAGCCAGAGTTGTTTAAGTGCCTTATGTTTTCATTTTTGCTACATAATGTATGAATAAAGAAGTCAAGGTGCTAATTCAGGTTTACAGCATTTGTGGCTAGCAGCTCTCCACCACAAAAACATTATAAAACAAGTACTGATAGCACAAGAGGTGGATCTGCTAAAGTATACTGAAAAACTAAATAACACATTTCTGTCTGTAAAATTTTTCTGATTAAACATAAAACAAGTTAGGAAAAGGGGTTGTATTCGAATATTACACGATAGTACAGTCTATAAAGACAGTCATTTTTAATTCTGTGTGTATTCAAACTGTACAATTCAGAACAGTTAATTTCTCTGAAATTTTTTTGATGTGTAATAATTTCTAATGATGTCATGCTTTACCTGCTGTTTCACGGATTCTTTTCTTCTGTACCTCTTATTTTGCCATCAATGTTCTGTTGTTCTTTGTAAGTACTTGACTGTAAATCATGTTTTATTTTCCATCATATATATATATATACATATATATATGTATGTGTGTGTGTGTGTGTGTGTGTGTGTGTGTGTGTGTGTGTGTGTGTATGTATGTATGTATGTATTTTTGTTGTTCTGCATGCTGTACTAACCCAGAAACACAGATACAATACAAAGATGAGCAAATATGTTTTCTCAACAGTTCTGTTCTGTAGTTTAAAAGTAGTTTAAGGATTAAAGACAAATATTCTATCAAACTGACTGGTTTTGCCAATGAAAGAAAGTTTGCATTGCAAGGCATGACGTAAAGATGTACGTTTTGAGGATAACACTATATTTTAATGTAAATAAACATCTTACAAAACAGATTTACTTGTACTCTGATCATTATCAGAGGGAGGGGAGCAGAGAGGAAAATACACAATTTATAATACAGTAGAACCTTGGAACTCAAACGCCTTTTAACTAGACCAACTCAGTCATCGAACGGAGACTGTTGAACTTTTATCTACTTGCGCAAAATCTTGGAACTCGACTGTTTCTGCTAAAACTTGTGTGGGCCAAGATGTGTTCAACCCTACCAATTCAGACCTTGAACAAGTTGGTCGAGAAAAATCTACCCGCAATATGTCCATAAACTCTGAACACAACAAAACAAATCACACTTGCTAAAACAGAGGAAGCCGCGTCTCTGATGGACTGAAACAAAGGCGAACGGACCTACTGGGATGCTGATGTCTATGAATCGCTCTCAGACTCACGGTA
>JABFDZ020000138.1:6696265-6712229 GCA_019775955.2 Pollimyrus isidori | reverse complement strand
AAGCCCAGGCAGAGACTCGAACCCAGGACCCAGAGGTGTGAGGCAACAGTGCTAACCACTGCACCACCATGCCGCCCTGCAGTTATAATGCATAATCTGTTATTTCTCCTGATTGTCACGTAAAGCAGTGAGAACTGGTTTTCAGTTAATTTACCTGGAAAAATAAAGTCTAAATATATGACATAAATGCTCTAATAGTACATGCCACTAACTTGGTTTATTTATTGTTAGGTACTGTAATGTTGCGCTACTTTATTTAGTTAACCATCCAGTCTGTGTAGAAGACATTCAAGTAAGAATTGAAATGTAGTATGACTCATTTACTGGTGCGTACAATTTATATTAGGTCAGCATTCAACTTCTGATATTCAGATTGAGTTCTAGGTCAAACTGGTTTGTTCGTATTTCAAGGAATTCCAGTTCTAGTGAGTTTGAGAATCGAGGTACCACTATACTTTACTGTACATGTTAAAAGGCATGCATAATCATGGCATCATCTAGATCCACAGGAAATGAATACTGGTTGGTCAGAGCATGGGGTCCCTCCCACTTACCTTGAAAATAGCCATTAATTTAATAACAAGAACTCCAATTTGATTAAGCCAAACCCTTTGTAATTACAATATTGAAAGTGTGATACTTTCCATAAGGTGCAGAAGGGCAAGAATGTAGATGCAGTTTTAGTAGCTGCGTTTATTTATATATATAAATAACTGCATGATAAAGTGAGAAAAGAAAAATTCTCTGAAATTCAAATATATGTGCGATACTTATCTGTGCAGAAATGTGATTTTAGCGGATAGTGTCATTTTTCACGTCAGTCTGTCACGTTTGTGGTGTGAGCGAATGGTTTTCAAAGTCATTGACAATGGAAAGATACTAAAGAAAGTCTGAGCCCTTTAAAATGATGGTTGTGAAGGTCATACATTGTGTAGAGACGTATTCATGGTCTAGGGGTTGCAGCCATAAATTCTCGTAAATGAGCATATAAACTCAAGCCTGTGGAACTTCAAGCTGAAGAAAATGAGGCACCATCGCTCATCTTCCCAGCATGCAATCAGATTAGTGTTAAAATGAAAAATCAGCTTTATTGTCAATTTCTTCACATGTACTAGACATACAAAGAAATCGAAATTACGTTCCTCACTGTCCCACGTGCAGACAAGACACGACAAGACATGACCAGAAAGGACAAACAGTAAAGTGCAAAGACACAACAAAAACACATTCTAACTACTGAGTAACAGTATATAAAGTGCAGGTAGCTTAACGCATATGCTCTTAGAAATATGATATAATTACTAATAATAACTTGCATTTTGTGAACCCGTGTTCAACCAAGGGTGAAAGCACATTCACGTGACATCTACCTCAGAAATGCTACTGCATTTTGAGAGGCGACTTTCCCAAATTAGGCCTGCATTGATGGATAATGACCCGCACTGACCTCTGCTGGTTGAGTGGCAGCCAGGAACAGTGCTTTTTGACCTCTTAATCCAACATGGGCCCCTTTCCGTTACACACAATGGGATAGGCAGCTGACCCCTCATTGGCAAAAAACAGGCCATTTCACCTAGGGAACTTCAAAAACTGAGCTAAATACCCAAGGCATCTAGGCTGCAGATCTTTATTCCAGTGGCCAAAAGTTCCGAAGCTGGAGCGGCATGTGTGAAGGTGGCGATTATTCTGGGCCGAAGCATCTTAGTGCTGTTCGCTCGCACATGCTGCCGTCCTGCGGAAGAGCCGCAGCTTGGCACAGACAATGCGGCCCCGGCGACGCTGCTCCATGGTAGAGCGCCCAGGACTTGTCTTTGTGATGGCCCCCGCTTTCGGAAATGAAGCTGCGTTTTATGCCTGTCATATTCGATCAGGCGCTAAATGGCGTCCTGGCACCGGCTGGGGACCAGCGTTGGCCCGGAACAGGGGCCTCGACTGCCAGGAGGAGCAGTGGGTATCCTGGATGATTCCTCCTCTCCCTCTGCACAGACAGTCAATGTGATGATTTCGCCGCAGGTCCTGGAGCTCCAGTACCGAGAACGGTGAAGGCCTGCGCTGAGCTTTTTGTCTTCACCCCCCTTGGATATAACTAAATCTAACTAGATCCAACCAGATCTAGCTGGTGCCTGTTGCTTTCTGAGGTCGTTTTCATCACCAGGAAAAGAGATCAGTCCATTTCAGACATTTTTTTTAAACTTGCAGGTAAAACAAGGTGGTTCCCCACAGACTGATCATATGAGTTTTTAGGGATCATAGTGAAATATTATCAGTGTTTCCTGGATGCACATGGGAATGTGCACATTTATTTGAAGCTTTGGGTGACTTTGGGAAAATACATTACTAATGTTATGCATGGTGTATGAATAATTTTGTTTTTCGTTGTCTTTTGTTGTCATATTACTGGCATTTTATTGACATTAGCGCGTCAATAAATGAAATGAATATCAAATGTATGTATGACGGACTTCTCTTACATGGTTCGAAGTGAGAGTGTGATGGGGGGAGGGGGTGGGCAGGTGGATCATCTGATGGGTTTTGGGTTTATAAACAGCGCCCTTGTCTTGTTTTTAGGCAGTAAACAGGCCCCTTGCATGCATGACCCAGGCCTCATCCCACTCAGCACCCCTCACTAGCTCAGTAGAGACATGGGAAACCTCATCAGCCGCCCCAACTGTCTGGGTCAGAAGTCCCAGCAGGTCAAATCTAAGGAGCTGGACCAACCAAAGTACAGGAAGGAGCATCTGCCCAAGAAGGAGCCCCAGGAGCCAAATACACCAGCCACAGAGAGCCCAATCTCAGAAAGGCCACAGAGCACCTCTTTGCCCTTGAGCAATACCCGGCCAGACACCCCTTCCCCAGCCAAAACACCTCTCAACGGGACCCTGACTAAGGGGAGTAGCACTGTGCTCAGAAGGGCCCCCCAAGGACAGCAGGTGAAGGAGATTGAGGAGAGGCCACTGGTTTTCCAGAGAAGGAACTCTGGAAGTCCCTGGCCATGGAGAACACTCTCTTCCCGGGAGGTGACGGAGGTAACGGAGGTGACGGAGACCATCGTGACTGAGATTGTGGAGGTGACCGAGTTTCCATCCGGGGACAAAGGGGGCGACCCGGTGGTCACCAGGACTGTGCGCGTCCTTACCGGAGCGGCTGAGGAACTCACTGAGGTCAATACGCCACCAGCATCCAAACCTTGTAGATGCACTAGAAATGTGTAGCCCAGCAGGAAGAAAAAGTCCAAACTGAGCACTGTCAGTTCTATCACCTGTAAGGCCAAATGTATTCTTACCAGGAGGCTTAAAGTGTTTCACAATGCTGACATTGTCTATCTTACAGCTACAAAGTGATGGACACTCCAGCTCAGACCAGGAATCTAGCATGGACAGATGGACTGCTCTTAACAAAAAGGTCAGACCTTTACTTCTAATGCCTATGGTCCAAAACATTGTTGTCACTAAACAATATTTACCCACAAAAGCAGCAATGCATCATGATATTCCTGAAATTCACTCTTGAAGCCAAAGTATGGTTTAAATGCGTTGATTACAGTATAAGGACTGAATATACTTTTCTGTTGCTGGCTACAGAGTTTGCGGGCTTTGGCTGCCAAAGATGACTTCGAGGACTCAGAGACCTTTCATCAGGCCCTGCAGGCACTGCTAACATGGGTATCTGAGATAGAAGAGCTGATAGCCAATCAGAAACTGCCTTCTTCAGAGGTCAAGGTCCTGAAGGCACAGCTTCAGGAGCAGAAGGTATTTCCCAAAAAAGCAGAAACATAAAAAATATTTTCACACATATTTCACATTACAGATTGTGTCAGATTGTACTTTCAGACTGCAACTGGTAGAAAAAGGGTCGAAATGTCAGTCTTTTTTTCCTTCAGAGGTGTAATTATTGTCATTGTGGGCTCCCTAGGTGAGTTGAAACCTGCCTTCAGAACTACAATAAAGCTGTAAAGCCAATGTTTTTCACATAACAATACAACAAAAAAATATATATTGCAAATATTCTGAAATTAAAGTTATACATCAGGGTTATTCAAATCACGGTCCTCGAGGTCTGAGCTCTGCTGGTTTTCCAGCCTTCCTTTACCTGTCAGTCAGGTGTGAAGCCTCTGACCAATCAGAATCAGTGATTATTCAACTAACTACCTGGGAGAACTGAAAACAAGGCCTGGATTTGGAATCGAGGTCCAGATTTGAAGAACCCTGTTATACATGATGCATACATTATTTTTTAATACTTATTGATGCTGAATACAGCAAAGTTCACCTTTAGAACTTTTAGAAACTTGGATTCTGTTGAGCTACATCAGCTGGTCTTGATGGACAAATGTTGGCACAAGGTGGAGTTTCCAGGGTAAAACCAAGCAAGATTCTGTTTCTTATCATGTATTGTAATAGTGCACCAGTTCTCACATTGCCGTGGGAAAATCCCAAAATCCCTTTCACAAATGTAAATGCCAAGGTTATTCCTTGATGGGATGCAACCAAAACCGTAGGGTTAAGCTGAGGTTGCCTCATTTAAGGCTTATTCATCTTTTTGTGCCAGTGAAGATAAAGTTACTGCACAGATACCCTTCTGTGATTCCTCTGAGCTAACAGAAACATGAGAACAGTGAATGTAAAGGGTTTGAATTTTGGCTCAAAACAAACTGACACTCTTTTGTGTTCCACTAGCTCCTACAGCGCCTCCTACAGGACAGGAGGCCCAGTGTGGAGTCAATGGTGAAACAGGGGCCGCAACTAGCTAAGGCATTCCAGAGTGCGGGGAGGGAGTCAGCAGCAAGTAAGATATGCAGCCTGCAGGAAAAATGGAAGGTGTTACTCCAACACGCGGAGAACAGGTATCCAGTTCTTGCTTGTTGGCTTATTTTAAATCACTTCTGTTTGAAAGCAAATCTGCAGCTTAGTGAAGAAAAAGAAAACAAGCCACAGGTTATAAAATGTAGTTTGAACAAATTCTCAGCTTTAGAACTTCCACTACGATGCATATTTGGATACAAGCTGCTTTTTTGTATGATTGCCTTAGAGCACCCATCATAATAAGATCTAACAGGATTACAGATAGAAAGCAATTAAGATGGTAAGAGCCAAATTGGGAGTATAAGAATCCCACTGGTGTGGACTGTGACCTAACACCCCGGGGCCCTGGTGTGGACTGTGACCTAACGCCCCAAGACCCTGGTGTGGACTGTGACCTAACACCCCGAGGCCCTGGTGTGGATTGTAACCTAACACCCCGAGGCCCTGGTGTGGATTGTAACCTAACACCCCGGGGCCCTGGTGTGGATTGTAACCTAACTCCCCGAGGCTCTGGTGTGGACTGTGACCTAACACCCCGGGGCCCTGGTGTGGACTGTGACCTAACACACCGAGGCCCTGGTGTGGACTGTGACCTAACACCCCGAGGCCCTGGTGTGGACTGTGACCTAACACCCCGGGGCCCTGGTGTGGACTGTAACCTAACGCCCCGAGGCACTTGTCGCTGAGTTTTCACTGTGCCCCAAACGACAGGCGAGGGGGGCTGGAGCAGATCCTGCCAAGAGCACAGCGGTTCCAAGAGAGCACGGACACCTTCCAGCACTGGCTCATTGCCGCCGAGCAGAGCCTGTCAGAGCTACGCTCCGCCGAGAGGGGGATGGGTCGCATCCCAGAGGCTGCTGCACGTGCCAAGGTACAACACCACATCCGGTGGCAGGGAGGCGTGCGGATAAATGGGACAAACGAAGGATGAAACCAGAACCACCATCACGTATGGAATTTATGATGGGCCAACTATGTGGCTGGCAAGTGGCTTTGCCAGTTAGGCCTCTAGCTTTCTGATCTGAAGGTTCTTGGTTCAAATCCAGTGGTTGACATTGTCCCTTTAAGGAAGCTGCTTAATCCCAGATGCTCCAGAGACTGGTTAACCCTGCTATCACCAGTATATGTTGGTAAAAGCATCTGCCAAATAACTGTCAATGAAATATGCCTCTTTATATTAATAAACTGTAAGTAGGGTACACCTCTGTGTCTGTGACCAGAAGGTTACTGGTTCGAGCACAGCCTCGGCTCATCTACAGGTCCTTGAGCAGGTCCCTTAACCCCCCAGCTCCCTGGGCACTGCAGTGGGTGGCTGCCCTTTGCGCTGCAGCTTGCTCTCATCTACAGAGAACATGTTGGGGGAGGCGTTTAGAGAACAAAAAAGTGTCTATTGTTATGTATTTATAATATATCTTTCAATACTGGGTGGCACAGTAAGTAGGCTGATTGCCTGCAGAGCTGGGGCTTTCAATCCCACCCCCACGCTGTGCTATGTAGTTTGCATGTTCTCCCTGTGTTTGGTCCCCAACTTTTCTCTCGCAGTTTAAAGCCATCCAGTTAGGTCAATTGGCTTCACTAAATTCCCATTGTGTGTGTATGGTTGCTGTAACGTACTGGCATCCTGCCGTCTGCTCTGTGCTGCTTGGAATGCCGCCCCCCCCCCCGGGATGCCAGTCAGAGTCACTCACTGAAAGATGGATGGCTGGCTATATACTGGCATCGCTTCAGCCAGAGGTGGTGTGAAGAGGGCATTGTAATTGACGAACTTGGCTTGTGATTATATCCTTTTTGTACTGCATCCTACGGCCAGTGTGTAAATTCCTCTACCCATATCGCTCGTGTTTGTTCACTTGGAGTGCTCCTTCTGTAATCTCCAGGCTGCAATTGAAGAAATAAAATCTAAAGGGGCTAATCTTGAAGACGTTCGACAGCGAGGCCACAAGCTCATGGAGAAGATTTCAGGTGGGTCCGTTGAAGTGGACTACCTGGCTACCATTTACAAAGAATCAAAATTAATGCAGATAGCCAGCTTTTCCAGAACTACACATGAAGCCAGGGCTTCTGGCCAGTTAAATATAAAATTTTGAGCACACCCCAAAATAATTTAACATATTGCAAGAACAGAATTTCTTGCTGCATTATGTGTCTGGGCAGCCCAGCTCAGCCCTCAGTAAAACAACAATTTGTAGATAGTATAAGGTTACTGTGTTTTTGGATAAATAAAATCAGAGTAGTATTTATAGTAATGTGTGTCCCAGCAGAGGAGGAGTCCCAGTTAGTCCAAGAGAAGGCCGACAGCCTGAGGATCAGGTACTCCGTGCTCAGCCTGAGTGGGGCCGACGTCCTGCAGCGTCTGGAACAGGCCCTGGAGGCTTCTCAGCGCTGCACTTCCAGCCAGGAGGAGCTGCATCTGTGGCTGGGGAGGATCGAGCGTGAGCTGCTGGGTGTGGGGAGCCAGCCCCTGCCTGGGGAGGGTGTCCTCTGCACCACCGAAAGGCTTCGGGTGAGATACCTAACTATGGATGGACTCCTGGGCCACGAAGATTCAAGATGCACCATTTACAGAGGAATACCTGCATTACTGGACTTGCGTGATGGTTATGTTCAGTTATTTTGTATGTAATCACAGCATCTCGTGCTAGATAGCAGTGGGTGTCTTGGTGAGTGTCTGTACTCTCAGTTCACCTATGAGCAAGACCCTTAATCACACCAGGGATAGTTTCACCTCATTTCTCTCAGAAATGTTGGTTCTTTTGGATAAAAGCATCTAATGAATTATGAGTCGGTTCACCCAGCGTTCTTCATACGTTTCTTACAATATGCAAATGCTTATTGATGTGGTGGACCAGCATGATCAGATACTTGTCCTGCTCCTAGCTGGAGCAGGCGGTGGAGAAGGAGCTGGCCTGGTTTGAAGACACCGCCCGCAAGCTGGAGGAGCTGAGCAACATCAGCCTTGACCCCGACGTCATCTGCTCCCAGCTGTATGACCAAAAGGTGGAGTTACAAACAGCTGCCGATTCCATTTTCATGTTTCGGCTAAGGAAGGTGCCCGTGTCAGCGATGAGACACAGAGTGGAAAAGAAGCCTTTGATAAAATCACCGTGTGAATGAATTCAGTACACAGTATTGTGAAATGTTTTTGATTCTTGTGTTAACTGCAGATTCTCGCTGTGGAGATAATGCAGCACAGATTTAACATGGAGAAGATGATGAAGGTCTTGGAAATCCTGCAGAGCTACAGCGAAGAGGGTGGAAACGAGAACCTACAGGTGGGGGCACGATATTTACAATGTGACAAGGACTTCACAGCATTTCCACAGATCACTGTCACCATCCCAGCCCTCCAAGCAGCTCATTTTCCGTATCAAATATGAACAGTTTAATAACCGTACGTGGTTATACTATTGTGTAATGCAAAAATAAAATAAATAAATAAAAGAAAGTATAATTACACATTCATATAGCATATCATGTCATTGTTGACCAATGAAAAACATATCCAAACATCTTTTTCTCAGAAACTACTTTATAAAATAAATCTAAAATAATGTAATGAGATTCCCTGAGCACCACTAAAATAAACCTACAGTATTATTACAAACTCATCAGTGAACAGCTAAAAACATAAAATGGACTGTCAGCGAGGTAAATATATTAGTGTCCATAAGCAAAAATAACAACAATCCTAGTTAGCTAGCTACCCAGCTAATGGTTATTAACTCGTTAAAATAAGTGTTATGAAGTAATGCAACGACCATCATGACTACAAATGTTAACTAGCACGAGCATAAATATTAGGTAAACAGATAACTTCATAAAACTTTTCATTGGTCATTTTGGTGTCAGTAGGCAAAGGATAATGAGCGTATTCCATCGTAAAAAGGGACAGTCATCCAAAAGCAGTCATATTCGGTTTCCATTAGAAAGTGATGATGTGTACAAAGTGTATATCAGTTTGTTGAGGTTCTCCCTGTCCTTTTTTTACAGTCACGGCTTGACACCCTGCAGGAGAAATGCGAGGCCGTATCGACCACACGCTCCCACGAGGTGCTGCAGTTAGAGCACGCTCAGGCGCTCCTGCTCCAGTTCTCCGAGAGCTACGCGGAGGTGTCACCGTGGTTACAGGAGACCCAGGATCTGGTCAGCCAGCTCTCGCTGGAGGCGACCAGCTATGAGGCTTTCCGGGAACAGCAGGAGCGCTTGCAGGTCAGCCCCCTTCCCTCCCAGCAGAACAAGGCACCAAGTCTAAACACAAGACTGTGCAACAAAAAGTTCCTACCACCGCAGGTTGATCTAACTGGAAGGGTGATGAAACCCTTGTAATATATTTGACAATATTCAACTGGGTCAACCAGGATCATCAGATTGAATGAATTTATTTTATATTGTGCAACTGTTCTTGATCAAGGTCCTTGACCTCAAATTCTCGAGGGACCTTCTCGAGGCTGACCCTGGTCCCTGACCAGAAGCTTTACTTATGTCGATGTGGAAAACAGTGTCTGCTAAATATCTGTAAATGTAGAAAAACAAGAACAAAACTGTCTCTTGTATTATAATAATGGCATAGTATGGTGTAGAACATCATCTTGTTGTTTTTTTTTCTTTTTTATTTTAAGGTGCATAAAATGCGTTTCTATTACCTTTTCAGTGCTAGCATGTTTTGCTGGGCTACTCAGTGCTAACATGTTTTACTGGTTTACTTAGTGGTAGCATGTTTTACTGGGATACTCAGTGCTAACATGTTTTACAGGGCTACTCAGTGCTAGCATGTTTTACTGGGCTACTCAATGCTAGCATGGTTTACTGGGCTACTCAATGCTAGCATGTTTTACTGGGCTACTCAATGCTAGCACGTTTTATTGGGCTACTCACTGCTATCACGTTTTACTGGGCTACTCAGTGCTAGCACGTCTTACTGGGCTACTCAGTGCTAGCATGCTTTACTGGAGTACTCAATGATAGCAGGTTTTACTGGGCTACTCAGTGCTAGCATGTTTTACTGGGATACTCAGTGCTGGCATGTTTTACTGGGCTACTCAGGGTTGTTGACCGCTAATGTGATTCCATGAGCTGCCCAATGCAGAATCTTTGGACATTGCAATCCTAATGGTTCTGTGGTGCAGTCAAAGCTAACATGCTTCCGTCAGGCTGCTCAGTGCAGACACAGTTTAATGGCCTGATCTATGCTAGCCTGTTTAGCCCAGTGCTAATGCTATTGTGCTCTGCTCCGTAGGGCCTGAGGGAGTCCATAGCGGAGCACAAGCCTTTGATTTCACGGCTCTGCTCAGTGAGCCGTCGGCTGTCCGAGCTCAGCCCTACCCAGGGAGAGGAGTTCCGCCAACGGGCTGCGGACGCTGAGGAGAGGCACAGGGCCATCAGGGATCGGGTACGGGAGCTGGCCGGCCTGCTGGAGGAGTCTCTGCCGCGCTATACACAGGTAGCTTCAAACCTCTGACTGTATTCAAAATGCCACTAGTTTATGCATTTATGAAATTCTGACTTTTTAATTTTTTGTATCTCTTCTAATTTGTTCACATTAAAAATCCATGTATATTTTTGTGAGATGAGATGAACAAGTGCTTCATGCCATTATTGAGATTATTGTTGTCCTTTGTGTTGTTACTGGGATTCCTGTTATCCTTTGAGTTATTACTGGGATGTCTGTTATCCTTTGTGTTGTTACTGGGATTTCTCTTGTCCTTCAGGTCGTTATTGGGATTCCCCTTGACCTTTGTGTTGTTAATGAGCTTTCTGTTGTCCTTTGTGTCATTACTGGGGTTCCTCTTATGGTTGCCCTTCAGCTCAGCGAGAGGATGTCCCTGCTGGGTGAGAACCTGGAGCGTCTGCGCAGCCGGCTGCAATCGCCCGTAGCTCTGCGTGGTCAGACGTCTCGTATCCAGGAGCAGCTACAGGAGAGTCAGCTCATGCTGGCTGAGCTGGGCAAAATGGGGCAGGGGCTGGGCAAGATCGAAGTGCAGGCATGCGAGCTCCTGGCCAGCACCAAACCCACCGGGGACAGTGCCATCTGCGTGGGTGGGTGCCCACACCAGCCGCCTGTGCCATTCTCACGGGGCTTCCAGTATTATGGGCCTCATGCTCCTAATTAATGCCTTACAGCTATTAGCAGACTCTAAGTTACCGACCCAACATGGCCTGAGGCCATTAATCACAGCACAGACAGTACTGTGGATGAGAGGCACTAAGAGAAAATGCTGTTTAAATGATCTTCATGTTGATGTAAAACTGAAATGTCTGTCAAAGTGTCCACTGACCCATATAAACACTTCTCCAAAAATCAGCCCAGTATTTACAACAACTGTCCATATTGGTTATCTGGACTGGTGGTGTACAGTATATTACACGTGTTTGTTGAATTGACCACTAGCATACCATATTTATCTATGTAATACGATTATATAATTTCACTAATTAAATTAATTAAGTGAGCTGGCGGTGAAAAACACAGAATGGCTGGGGTGTCCTGCAGACAGACTCAGGAAGCGAATGCTGCTCCTTGTTCTGAGTTTACTAACAAGATGAATAATCTTAGACTTTGTCTAATGACACTGTTCCCCGCCTGCAGCCATCCAAGAGCAGGTGAGCGACCTGGGGAAGCGTTTGCAGGAGGCACAGGTCCAGGCTCAGGAGAGGGACAAGTGGCTCCACCAGCTCCTTGACCTGGCTGCCAAGTTCTGGGGGGACATGACTGACCTGACGGGCATGCTGAACGACACGCAGCAAGCCATCCTGGACCTAAACGGGAACGGCTCTGACCCGGTGACCATCCAGCAGAGTCTGGAAAGCATGCAGGTGTGCTGGGCCACCCAAGTGTGTATCCCTGGTTTGGGTTCAGGTTACACACAGGAGAGCAGTAGGGTCATTCATAGAACTGGAACTGGGAATACATTCTTGTTTGCAGTCCAGTTCCTTAACAAATCAAAATCATTCCTAAGATTCCTAACACCTCGCTTTTTGGTTCCCTAGGCCCTCAGGGATGACATCGACAGCCTGCAGGGAGACCTTGACTCACTGGGAATTCTGGGAATGGATCTGATGTCAGCATGTGGGGACATTGACAAGCCAGACGTTACAAAGTGTTTAGATGAGGTGAGAGTTTCCATTTCAGCATCTATGAATAATTCATTGCTGCAAGCCTGTTTGACATCAAGGCTGCTTCTGATTTTACAGCTTTATGGTACATGGAACAACTTGAGCAAGCTGTGGACAGAGTGTCATAGCAAGCTGGAGAACTCCCAGCAGGTGGCGCTACTCTACCAGGACACCATGCAGGTGGGAGCCGTTTGAGATCCATGTCCACAATGGCACAGAGCCTGACACTCATTGGACGAGCCAAACGGCAGGCCTTTTCAAAAGCATGTTCTTCATTCTCAGCTCGTTGGCCGGAAGGCGAACTTTGTTCCCTGGTGTTTTACTGATGACTGTCTGACAGAATTTGCCGGGCTCTGCCAGTGCAGAGCTAATGGTTCTTATGACCTTCACTGTAAAATTATTGAACTTCAGCTGAGTTAAAGCCCAGAGTCTCTCTTCCGATTAATATTGTCTGAACTAGTCAGCAGGCTTCTGTGTTCCACTGAGAATTAATTATACTTTTTAAATAAGCTTTTTTTTAATTAAATTTGTTAAATGAACCACTTCTCCAGGCCAACATGCTTCATACTTGAGTGTTGCTGCCAGACAGAATGAGTTTTCAGTTTTAGAAACATTATGTGTTATACAAACGATGGGGATTGATAGAATTGATCCTTTTGGTTATCTCTACACACAATGCAGAATTCCATTTAAAAATCACTGTCTTGTATACTATTTGTAAGCTGATGATATTTGACTGGCGCTTGTAAATTCAAAAATGCCTTTGCTATGTCGTTTTTCTGGTAACAAGATCGCATGTACGTAGTTCTCATTAGCTTATGAGCTCTGGAATGGAAAGAGGCAGTATACTGTAAACATTATGAATTTATCACAGTGATCACCAACTGGCGGATTCGGCTCCTCATCCAGACGGGTGACCTCCCCCCCACCCCCCCATTTGGCACTTTTCTGGCTGCAGCAGAGCTTGGCTATGTGCTGCTGGTGGAATTTAATCCTTGGGACAAAAAGTTGTGAACCCATGATATATCAAGCAACAATGTTTGTTAGTTTACATGACTCAGAATATGTATAATTTTATACATCTCTTCGCCCCAGCCTTTTAAATTCTCCTTTCATATCAAAGTGTTTAACAGCATGTAGCTTGAAACAAACGACCACATTGACTTTTGAGAACATTTGATATTACAGTAATTTCTGTGCTCTGCAGGGACTGTTTGAGTGGCTCAATTTCTGTGCTCTGCAGGGACTGTTTGAGTGGCTCAAATCTGCCGAGTTAAAGTCCACAGAAGAGTTTTTCGTAGAGACTGACTTGGAGGCTGTGAAACAGCAACTGTGTGACTTAAAGGTGAGACAAATGGGCAAACATCTCCAGTGTGGATGCATCCACTTCACCTGCTCTGTATAATGTCCTATTGGCTTTACATCCTGTTAGTGACCATTACTAAGAGGTGGCGACATATTGACACAGGGCTTGCCCCACCTAGGCATTTAAACGGGAACTGTACCAAAAGAAGATCGAGATGGAGAGCCTCAATCATCGCTTTGTCTGCCGTCTCCCACTGGACCATGAGACGCCGGGCTCTACCTCGCCTCTGGAGGACTTTCGCCGACGTTGGGATGGCCTGGAGGGGGAGACAGTGAGCAGACAGGTAATCATGACCTCTATGTCCCACAAGCTGACCAAATCCATTCCCATGAATATATTTGGAAAAGAAAAAGAACAGCATGTTTGGATTGTTGTCAGAGCAGATTCACGTCATGGCTGAAGCAAAGTTTGCGATGTATTGACTGGTCCTTACCATTTCAGCACCAGTTGGAGTGTGCTCTCCTAGGTCTGGGTCAGTTCCAGAATACGCTGGATGAGCTACACACCTGGCTTTCCCACACAGCAGACCTTCTGCAGGGCCCCCGGCCAATCAGCATCGACCTGCAGATCTGTGAGATCGAATTAGCCAAACACAAGGTACACGCAGAGTCACTCTGACTGTCAGCAGTGTGCCTTCTCCATAAACCAGAACAAACAAGGTCATTGTTACTGCCCAGGTTCTCCGGAATGATGTGATGTCACACGTGCGGACAGTGGAGTCCCTGAATCGGGTGGGCCGGGAGCTTTTGGAGACTGGCTCTGGTGATAGCCCTCATGGTCTTCAGGCCAAACTAGAACAGCTCAATGAACGCTGGGAGTATGTGCGCTGTGAGACCGAGAGGAGACAGCTGGAGTTGGAGAACAACTTAAGTCAGGTACCTCAGTAAAGAGTGGATCATATGTCCATATTGTATTGGGAGTAGTTCAGGTGCAGCAGTGAAAGAGTGGAGAAAAGATAATGAAGATTAAAAGTACTGAATGTTCCCAAAGTGAACTAGAGGTTGAGAACCAGATAAGTAAGAAGTAAACAATGTTCCATATTTTATGCGTTGTACTGCCTCTGGTGTCAATAAATAATTCTGCTGTGTACTTATCAGTATCAATATTGTGATACATACAGGGATCTGACAGAGAGATTGACAATTTAGTTGACTGGCTGATTGAACGTTTTATCTCCAGGTTCAAGATGTTACAATGGAGATCCAGGACCTGCTGCAGTGGCTGGAGAACACAGAGCTGAGGATGTCATCATCCAGGCTGGTGTGGGGGCTTCCTGAGACGGCCAATGAGAGGCTCAGCGCACATCTGGTATCATGATGCACAACATGCACTTGTTGACAAAATGTATGCCAGAAATGCAGCGGTGAACGGCTAGTGACACATCATAAAGTAATCAGTTAATTACCAGATAAGACAGAGCACTTGTGTTGACAGGTATACTTATGTATAATGTACATTTATTAGTAGGAGACAGAGGAATGAGCGCTGACTTCTGTGTGTCCTGCTTCTCCAGGAGCTGTGCAAGGAGATGGAGTCCAAGCGGCAGACCTATGACAATGTGAGGGACACCATCCACCGGCTTCTGGAGAACCACGATGTTGCCCGAGGCTCCAGCACAGAGCACAGTCTATGCATACTAGAGCAGAAGTGGGAGACGGTCTACAGCAAAGTGCAAGAGAGAAAGGTATCTCATCTTATCATCTGTGCTAATGCCTGTTGCTGTGGGACTTCAAAAAATGCCCCCTTCAATTGTGCTGGACAATCCATTATTCATCCAGTACAATGGACAATCTATTAATCATCCAGTGCATTGGACAATACATTAATAATCCAGTGCATTGGACAATCAATTAATCATCCAGTGCAGAGTAGTGGGTGTGTTGGAAAATATGTTAGAGAAATATCATAAGACACCATGGAAGGTAAGTGGTCAGTGCTACTGGGTCACGCCTTTAATCTAAGACAACGGGGTTTATTAAACTAAAATGAACACCAAGGGCTCAAAAAGCGAACTAACTACAAGAATCCTAAAGTTCTATAAAAAGGGAACAGAGCAGCACAGGGGGAAGGATTATAAAGCAGAGTATCAAACACACAGCAACGTGAATACAATGACTGACTAGAGAGCAGAGCATACACAGGTATTTAAATACATGCAGGGAATCACAGCAAACAAGGGACGGGGAATTTAAAATTCACTGGCACATGCAATCAGATTTGTGCAACAGGGACTGATTGGTGTAAACTGCAAAGTGCACTGCACACTTTATCATAGCGCTAATTTAAACTTACATAAAGCTTATTTAGACTTATATAGGATTGTGACTGACCTGGCATGGTAAAATTGGGTCGTGCTACAAAAAAAAGGTTGAGAACCAGTGTTCGAGGCTTTAATCACTCAGAAAAAAAAGTCACCGTGATCACCCAGTGCCCAACTGGACAAAGCCTCATTTCACTGCAAATAAGAAATTAGAAATACTGTAGTGTACACAGACATAAACGATTTTGTATGATGATGGCCTGTGAGGCCCCTTCTCAGACATAGGGACCCACATCAAACAGGATCTTATAGGCTGTAGAATTAAAAATGTAGGATAAGGAGGAGCACAGTAAACTGGTGAAATTTGCAGATGACACCAAGGTGGGTGGTGTAGCAGACACTGAAGTAGCAGCTCAGCAGCTA